>VRYO01002772.1:217353-231744 GCA_009812075.1 Sialia sialis | reverse complement strand
AAAAAAAAAAAAAAAGAGCGGCTTATATTCAGGTGTGGCTTATATATGGACAAATCCGTGGTCTTCCCAGCTACCCGGAAGTGCGGCTTATATTCAGGTGTGGTTTATAATCGTGAAATTACTGCACTTTTTGTTGGTATTACACAAAGAATGGTAGTGGAAAAGATCTTTTGCTACAAAACTGTCTTTCACTGTAGAGTAAGGTGGACACATAGGTGGAAATGTTATGTTTGCTTTCACAATGTTTGTATTATTTTTACAGTATTCAAAGGGGATAGGCTTCCCATCCTTCTGGTTGATACACTGTATTATTATTAGATTAGAATTTTAAAATGGGAAAGAAATGTTTTCTTGCCTTTTGCCACCGACCCTTTGATAGAACAAATAGGTAATTCATGGAATATGGATTTGTTGACGTTTATTTTAGGGAGAAATTTAGACGAAGTTGGCAACATTCTCAATAACAAAGCAATTGCAATATATACAGTGATTTCACACTTATAAGCCGCACCAGGTGATTAGCTGCACATCCGGGTTGTAGGGAAGCCCACTGAATTTGTCTGTAAATAAGCCGCACTTCTTTTTTGTTTTCTGTGCGACTGGGTGGGGGTGCTGCTGAGTGGCCGGGAAGCGGCAGCACCAGGGGAGCACAGGGGCCCGTGGCTTGTGCTTCCAGGTTGGCAGTTCTCCGGAATTTGTCCATAAATAAGCCTTACCTGGTGATTGGCCGCACTTCTGGGATCGGCTCGATTCTTCAATGAAATAGGTGCAGCTTATCAGTATGAAATTACTATACAAATAAATATGGGAAAGCTGTTGCCTCTTCCCAACTTAGTTGTTCTTTGGCTTGTCAACTTCTGTATCTGTATGATAAAGTATTCATGATGGCACTTTACCTTTTTTCACAAAAAATTTTTCTAATTGTTTGCTTTTCTCTTGTTTCAGAACAGAGAACTCCAGATTATGAGAAAGTTGGATCATTGTAACATTGTCCGATTGCGTTATTTCTTCTACTCTAGTGGAGAGAAGGTAAGAACGAAAAACAAAGGAATGTGTCCTGGTAACTGTCGGGGGCATAACAGGATTGTCTGAATGTCTGGAGACAGAAATATGAAAATATTAGACATATAACACCGAGCAGATGCTATAATGGTGCCCAAAAGATCATGCTAGAACAGATGTTTTTCATTACAGAGGTATGTGGTCCATAAGGAATCGTGTTAAACTAAAAATACAAGACTGCAGTAGATTTGCATATGCACTGCCTCTTTCTTAATTTAGTGAATGACAGCTGGGCTTCATGTATTGTAGCACTACCTTTCTATATGTGCAGATGTTTTCTATGATTCAATGTTAAGCATTTTAGATGTAAAGCATATATGAGACTTTTCCCAGAGCTAGTCTGTATGCTTCTGTCCCCTTTCCTTTTGCATCTGTTCCAGTTGTTCCAGGTTGAGTTTCAGAGCCCAGAGGAAAAAATGATAAATGATCATATGATTATAGCATAGATACTGACATTTGTTTGTTTAAAAATTCCTTTTTTTTTTTTCAAGAAGAGGTTACAAGGTTTAGTTTTAATGTGAAATTGTAATGTATTCCTTTTCCAAGTATGTTATCAGCATTTTGCAAATAGGAGAATTTTACATAGCAGAATTCAGAATGAAATGGACTTCAAGATGGCATCTTGGTCCCACTTTATTCTTAAAGCAGGATCATCCATGGAGTAAAAACAAAGTCATTGTGGTCTATGTGGGAGTTAATGTAAGTTGTGAGGTTGGGAAACGAGCTAGATGACCTTCTGAAGTTTCTCTGATCTTTCTATATATTGTTACAAATATTTATATAATTTCTAGATAATTTATATAAATACTGCCAATTTTTTCCATTTTTTAAGGCAGATTGCATCCTTACTTGTCTTCAGATGCTGATACACTCATCCACAGTGCTATAAAGGGGTTAGCAGACTGCTAACTGCAGATTCATTAAGTGGGTCAGCCATCTGGGAGAGGCGACCCACTCCTTTCATGGTCTTTGGAACCAGAAAAGGAGCTAACATCTCCAGGATAAATTGCTTTTATCTTGTGCAGTGCACAGGGGGATAATTGGAGATCTGCTGTTACATGAGAGGTGTTTTACAGGGGACCCGGATCTGTACCTTGCCTGTACCTATAGAAAGCTGGCAAAACTACAGCATTCAAGGAGAAACATAATTTAGGAGTTTTTGGGTTTTTTTTGTCAACTTCCTTTTCATTCTTACCCTTGGCTGGTGCTAACAAGCAGCTGTATATGGTTTGCTGGTAGTGCAGTGTCATTTTTTTAAGCTTTAAGTATTTTTGTTCATAAGCAGAAATTCGTCAAGCAGCAGGAGTACAGAAAGGAAAATACTGTGAACAAGGCTTGGGTTTGGCATTTTTTGTTGGTTAGTTGGATTTTTTAAAACAGCTTGTAACTTAATTGAAGCAGAATTTCCCAGACAGAAGACAACTGACTTATCTAATGGCTTTCAAAACACTCCTGAAAACAGTGCAGTTTTAAAACTGCTTAGAATACTTGTCCCAGGAGCTTTTGTGAAACAGTAACTTGAGAAAAAGGCTTTTGGAAACTTTAAATTATGTTGAGCTTGATTTTCCATTCTTCTGTTTCAACTCCTCATGGCTGATTTTTGGCAGCACTAATTTTGCTTTTAAAAATGTCTCTATCCATGACCAATGAATCTTTATGCTTCATTGAGAAGTTTTCTTTCATATTACTTTCTGCTGCTTGGTCTCAAGCCTCTGCTCTGTGCCTTTGAGACTTTCACTGCTACCCTGTTGCAAAATAGGACAAATGGGAGGCAGTCCTTGGGGCCAGCACAAGCCCAGCAGAACATCAGCAGTGTAATGCTGCAGTTCAAATTGCAAGGTCTCTTGCAGTTCAATACAAAATGACACCTAATTGGCTTGCAAGTATTTCCATGTAGGTAGCAGTGTGTGATGGCGTGCATGACTCATGCCCATTCTTGCAGCTCTCAGAAAACACGTGCAGAAGCAGCTATAGCAAACACAAGCTGAATGTTAGCACAGCAGCTTGCCACAGCTTTTTCGACATGGACTATGGCATATAGCAGGTTGCTGTTCTTGCCTTGTAGCAGACTAGTATTCCACTAGGAGGAAAAGGACTGGAGTTTACTGTTTGGGAAAAGCTCTAGATAGCAGCAGATTAGTGTTCTGAAGTTCATGTGGGAATGAAGGAAGGAGAATGTTTTGTATCATGCTTTTGTCAATTTTGGGAAGCAATAACATCTTTTGCTTCATAGGACACTCATAATCAAGCTGTCTGTTGGGAGGTGAAAAAGGGAGAAAAGTGTAATGTCCCATCTGGTAACCAGGAATGATGTTTAGGAAGCAGTTGCAGATATAGATGATATGTCCCCACAGGTTTATATAAACTTATTATTGAAGCCAAGTCCAATGGGAAGAGTAATATAAAAATCTAAGTATTGTATAGCAGAAAATATGGTGGTGTAGTGATGAGTTGGGCTTGCAATTGTTGACTATCTTTGCGAAGAACCTGATGATCCTCTGCCATTAATCTATATTTGATAATTAAGTCTAGCAGTGATGGGAAAATCTCAGATGTAACTCTTATACTACTGATCTCTTGTCTTTGTTTCAAAGACAGGTATTTGCCAAGAAAGGCAGGAATCTCTCCCTGAGATGGAGAGTTAAGATTCCCTCCCTCCAATTTATTATAATTGGGAAGTTAAGGGGACTCTCAGGCAAAGATACAAGGTTAGGAAAAACAGTTCTTTACTAATATATCTACAAGACAAACAAAAACAACATCAGCTCTGAAAATTAGTGACAAAACAGAACAGGAACTGAGTTCCAGTTCTTCTCGGCTGCAGACACTCCCTGCGCTCAGTCCCAGTGGTGGGAGCAGGGCAGGTCCCACGCCCCTGCGGAGGGCAGGAACAATGGTGGTGGCCAAGATGGGAGAAGGATAGAGGAGGGAGCCCCCCTGCGCACTGTGTGGATCATGGTGTGGATCGCGGTGCTTGGCTGGGTGCTCAGAAGTAGCAGGCTGGGAGGGGGGACAAAACAGCAGTGCAGTGGCTGGCAGCAGTGAATGTGGCTCCCCTCGTGGGGATGGCAAAGGTCGCAGCTCCGAATGTCTTCCTCTGATGAGCACAGTCAAGAATGTGTTCCCAAGAGCGCAATTACCTCTCCACCTCCTTCCCCCACCCCTTCCCTGGCCTCTCAGTGTCCTCCCGACCCTGCTTTGTCACTAGACGTTGTCCTAGGGTGTAGCTAATAAGTTTCTTAACATCACAATGGGGAAAGTTCCACAAACAGAAGAGGACAACCCAACTCCCAACATCTCTTTAATTAAATACTTATACTTATATGTCAAGCATTCTTTTGCATAAAGATTTTCCTGCCATTGTGTTTAGTCCACCTGTTCCTGTTGCTTAGACTTCTTCCCTGGTGCTTGACACCAGCATCTCCAAGCCCAGAGACTTCTCTTTCTGGGATGGATTTTTTTTGGTTGGTTGGTTGACTTTTGGGGGGTTTTTTTGATAGTATTTTGTTTGTTTTGTTTTGTTTTGTGCACTAATGTCCAAGAAGCTGAAATCTATCTTGATTTAGAGATACCTCAAAGGATTTCTCCGTATCTGGTCAGACTGGCACTCTTTGAAAGCCATATGCCTAACAGTCACTTCAATTCATTTCAATTGCTAGATATTTTTAGACACTGGGGAACCTGAAAACTTCATTTTAGCAAAACAGGAGGTTTCATTCTTGACTGGAAAACTGGAAAAGTATCAAATAAAAAAACAAGTCTAAAAAACTCTTGCTAGTAAGATTATTCCTCAGCTGTGTCCAAGTTGTAGCACTAGTTTGTAGAGATTTGGAGTTTTCTATTATGGGAGCTTTCCATTATGTATTTCTGCTGGCTGTGTGGAACTGGTTGAAGGGCTCAAGCTCCCTGTCTTTTTCCTTGTGATGAACTCTCCCTTTTATGTCTCCCATTTGCTTAAACTTCTTTCCTGCTTTTGACAAAAAACCATCAAGACTTAGCAGCATGAAAATCATGTATCAAACACGGCTTTGACTGATTTCTTCTCCTTTTTTTTTCTGTGACTAGGTGACTCCCTCTTGTTTAAGCATCTTTGAATTTATATTGCCTTTATGCAGCAAAGTGTGTGTGTGTATATGTATATACACAGATATATATATGCACACATATATAGAATATATATATATATGTAAAAAGTTGTTCCGAGTACTAAGTATTAATCATGTTTGACTAATGATTTCTAGTCTAAAAAAGCTCAAAGAAGGTATGTAATTTATATTAAGATGACAGTTGACAGACTTGGCATTCAAATTGCTTCTGTAAACTATTTCCTCCTTGGTTCATTAATTTTGAGCCTTTACAGACATTTGTCAGACCTGTTGGATAACCAGTTTTTTCAAAAGCCTCTTCCGTAATGAAGTAAAGAGTCTGATTTTTTCTTCTTTTGAGACTGTATGAGATACCTGATAGCAGGGCACTGAATTTCATAGCTGTAATGTGCTTTTCAGTAATCTAAAATTTGTAATTATACCTGGCGGAATGAGCCAGAGGGAAAGAAAAAACAACCAAATAATGGGTTGAATTGTGTATGAAAACCTCTCCTGATGAAAGTAGTCATAAGACTTTTCCGTGCTGCATTTCTGTGATTTACGGTTTTCTAGGTAATTCTTGGAGAAAATGAGCAGGATTTTAGGACTAGCCAGGTTCACTGTTTGATAGCTTTGGTATTATGCCTTAAGATAAGGTCTTGAACAAGATTCTTGGTTTGCCTGTCAGCTTTCCACTGCAGATCAGACTGTATTAGGAAGGCATATATTTCAGGGTAAATTTTTGCTACATTTCCTTAATTTCAGGAGCCGCTTTGCATTTAGCATGATACAAAAATGTAGGTCTTGATTTACTTTTGCAAGGGGAGATGATCTTACCACCTATCCTTTCTAGCCTAATTCTGCTGAGAACCTTTCAATGTTCCAAGGCAGGGTAAACATTAATATGGGAAATAATTCCTCTGACTCCTTTGCTAAGAGTATTCCTTGATGTTTTATAGAGTGACCTAACTTCTTAAATCAGTGGCTGTCAAATAAAATTACTCAGCTGTGTAAAACACAAATTGAGTTCCTGATTCTGCCTTTTTTATCCCTCTTTATTTCTGGTTGGATTTTTGTGGCATTTCATAACTGTCAGTTTTTCTTGTACGGATACTTCAGAGTGTTGAATAGACTGATTGATCCATACCTGTGTCCAAACAAGAATAAAAAGTTACTGGATGGATTTGTTTCTCCATCAAATCAAAGAAAAGTAAATACAATTTTTCTTGAGTAACTCGACCTGTGGATTATATCCTTTAGTTTTCCCTCCTTAAGGTGGCTTAGTATTCAGAGGACTCAAAGCAAAAATGGAAGCAGAGAGAGATCACCAATAGGCAATATGCTGACACTTTTTTGGAGGCTGAGCTGGCCCTTCTGCATGCTTTAATTGATGTCAGGTCTTATTTAGCCTTAGCTATAAGGGCATCTAGCCAAAAGTCCATGAAGGCTCAGGATGGAAATGTAATCCCATAGACTTAGGCTGAAGTTTAAAATAAACATGCAGGAGATACAATGCTGAGCTGCATCTATAAGTTCCTGTTCATGATCTCCTGTGCTTTGGCAGGACTGTGTCAGGAAAATTAATCCACAAACACCAGAGGTTTATGTCCAAAAAGGAGACAGAGGAGTCCTTTTGCTTTATTCGAATAAAGGGAGAGGCCATGGGGTGTTCCCCTGGGATCTCTCAAATTTTTGGAGGACGCAGCCTCCTTTTTATCCTGTTTTCCTGGACACATTTGCCTCTCTCTTTCCCTACTTGCTGAGGTACTTGAGAGGTACAGACTTCCCGGAACGCTTGATATCTAAGATTTCCCTCTAATGTATAACCCTCCCTTTTAATTTTTAATTCTTATAGAATTCATAGTTTCCCTCCCGTTGTTTCTTTTGTCTTCCAATACCCAGTTTAATTTCTACAGTTTGTAAAGGCAAATATCTTTTTCCATTCATCAATCAGTGCAATCAATCCCATTGTTTCTTCTGTCTCTCAGTGCTAGCCTTATCTACCAGCAGACCCAGAGTTTGTTTGTAAAGACAAATCCAGCATTCCTCTCAACTGGATTAAATGGCAGTGAAGAAGTTTGGAAGAAGGGGCAACTGTCTGATATGCAAGCTATATCTCCCACCTTCAGAGAGGCATAAACCTCACCACTTTTTCTTGCAGTAGTGCTCAGATGAGACCTCATGTAAGAACCATTCATTCTGTTTACTGTTAAATGGGAATCATTTGGTTTCTTAATTGAACTTTTTTTTTAAAAAAAGAGTTGTTACTTCATAAAAAGGGTAATTAACAGAGCCTTGAGCCCAATTTTGCACTGACAGTCTCCATGAATGTTTTGCACCAGCTTAGTGATGTGCTGAATGAAGGGCCATCACTAGAGATGAATTTAGTAACTACTATTCATTCAATCCCTGGCAGATCTTGTGTGTTGTCAACAAAGAAGCAATTAACACCAATTATGAGGAGTTTTGTGATGTTAGTATCTCTGTAGTCCTTGCCTGAGGCCTGCCAAGCTCATTTCAAAAATGGCACCAGTCATCCTATAATGATTATCAGTTACTGCTGCAACAGGCTGGGAATTTCCTTACTTATGAGCAGTCTCTGGTTTTGAGTAGGTTTTCTTATTAGAAACAGTTTTGTGTACGTGTGGTAGGGCTTCACAAGAGCAGAGCAGGCAGCATTGACTAGATCCATAGTGTCAGAGGTGCATGCAGAGAGAATGCAAAGCTTTGAGATTTCTCGCTAGGCCGGTGAGTCATCCAGTACATCTCCTTGGTTGCTCCTCTGTTTTGAAGTCATTCCTCTGCCAACTCTAGCTTCTGCTCCCATTTTCCCAGTGATGGATGGTCATTAGGAAGGCAGCTTGTGTTTTTTGTCCTGGGGCAGGTATGTAGTTTGAACAATTATTGTGTATTGTCTTGTCTAGTTTTTTGTCATGGATAAATCCTGATTCAGAAATTCCTACTAACTCTGGAAAGCAGTGAACAGTCAAGAAAACAGTGGATCTCCAAGACTCCACTTTTTGTTTCATCACAAGGTGTGCAGGACAGTCCAGTGATGCAAACATGATCTGTTAATTTTTATCTTCCAACAGACTTATGGCACAGTCCCTGCCTGGGAGCTGGGGTTCAAATATCCACAGATCACTTATGTCAGTCCTGCCTTTTAGATGTTGGGCAAATATTTCCAACTTCATAGAAATTCTCATTGGAAGTACATATATAAGCTTAAGGACTTCACAGGGCATAAAGTAAGCAAGAATGATCAGGGATTCCCAAATTATTTTAATGTGTGACCTTTTGCTTTACAGTAGCTGCTCTTTAGAGGGGAAAACTAGGTCATAAAATGTCTTTTTTCTGACAAAGAATGTCTTAGTGCTTCACCTAAGAACCTCTACTCTTTCAGTGATCAAAAGCAGATAATATAAACCAGCTGGCTTCAAACAAGACCCAAGAAAGTTCTTAAACCCTCTTCTGCGAGAGTTGACTTCTAGCCTTATGCTGCCATCATAGCTGACCCACTTGGCAGTTCCCATCGACATTACATGATTGTGTTTTGCTGAAGAGCAATGATCATTACAGAGCAATTTGGTAAGTTCTGACAAGTAGGCATAGGAACAGAAGTTTTGGGACAGATCTCAGTTCTCAAACTAGCTCATAAAGAGTGAGGGATTAGGAAAGGAGATACTTTGCCCAACATTTGCAGTACTATTAAAAAGTATTGGTATCTCTCTGAACACTGGAGTTGAATCTTCAACTGTTCTTACACCCCTGGATTTATCTGCGTGAAACCACAACTGTATCTCTAGGCTTACGCTCCCTTTATTTTGGTGGCAGACAAAGCTCTGTTTTGAAATAGATGTGGTTGTAAACTGCAAGTAAAAAGAGACACACGTGGCCACTGGATGTCACCATTCCTTCATACAAATAAGGTCAGCTAGCACATATTTTGCATTTTGGATTTTTTATTGTGTCTCATGTCTACTCATTAGTTAGAATAGGAAGGCTACAAATTTTGCTTTGTATTTGAAAATGTGTCAAAAGTCTTTGTATCTTAAATGTCCAATGTCAGTCTTCAAGATAAGAGAAGGTGGGTCTCCCATGGTGCTGGATAAAGGAGTGTGAAGTGTGTGCTGTTTGTAGCTTTAAGAAAAGTAAAATAACATTTATTTTTTGTTAATCTGGGGCAGAAACTGTGACTTTGAATCTTGTGTGTCTAAATCTACATGCCTAAGTCAGGGTGAAGGGCATAATTTACCTTATGCTGACACTCAAGTGTTGAAATAATGCACTCTCAAAGAAGGCATACTCCACATGAAATGCTGAAAGGCATTTTCTTGCTTTTCAACTGAAAGGTAAATCCCTCAGGTGCTTTTTGACAGAACCCTTGCATAGCTGCATCCTGTCAGTAACTGCTCCGTGCAGCACCTATCTCTTAAACATCATCAGTGGGGTGCTGTCATATGGTAAAGAAAATATCCTATTGAGTAAATTGGTTGGTTTATTTACCTCATACAGCCTTAATGCTGAAGCCTTGGGATAATTTTAGTAACAAGAAGTACATTTTGGAGGCATATTACTTAATTTTAAGCATATTGCTTGTCTGTGTGTGTTTAGCTTGAATAGACGTGTAAAGCAAGTTTCTTCAGAGTGCAATCCCACATTTATTTCTCCTAATGCAAAGTTAGTTTAAGAAACTCCTGTATTGTTCATCTCCTCTCAGTTGTGTTCATACAACTGATCAGGTGGAGTCCATGGAAAACAAAGGAAAACCATCCCAAACCCCACTAGAACCACTGTCAGTATCAGGAGATACTGAAATGAGCATGTTCATCACCAAATGCTGAGCAATAAATTTGGTCACCCTAGAAGAAAGAGCACCCAGAATAGTTTCTTAACCTTTTAATCCTATTACTTGATGTTCAGAGAAGTTTTCCTTGGATTCCATATAGGCCTTAGCAGTTCAGAAAAACTTCCAACGTCTTACTAGATGCTGACATATTTTCAGAGTAAGAATTTTCCTTTTGCTGTCAGTTTGATGTTTGGCATGTATGACCCCCCTGGCTTCCAATCATCATGACTAAATATTGGTTGCTGCTTCATATGTACACATTGAAAATGCAGTGTGTCTGATACATGAAAACAAAAGCTAACAAAAGCTTGTAGGAAACACTCAGGATTAATTTGAGGTTTGTTGAGGTAGGGCATGATCACATAGAAGCAGTATTTTAACTATCACTGCAAGGAACAATCTAGAAAAGTGAATATTTGAATCCAATAGTCATTGCTTTATTTTTATTCAATAGCTGTTTCTTTCTATTGACCTCAATTAAGCACAACTGGAGGGTGCTTTACACAGATTACAGTAATTTCACTGTAAGGTGCACCTTAAAGCCTAAAATTTTGATCAAAGCCCAGAAGTATGCCTTATAATCCGGTATGTCTAATATATCGAAAAAGTTTGAGTGTTGAAGGGATCTCAAAACAATTTCTGTTTCATATTGCGTAGCAACAAGCATGAAGCTTGCAATCAAATGACTGTGAGCAGGTGAGAGCTGCATGAGCAGCAAGCAGCCCAGCACTGGGGGGCTGCAGGGTGTGGGAGAACAGTGGGCGGGAGTGCCGGGGCCCGCAGCATGGGGAGGGCACCTGGGGCTGTGTTTAAAGGCTACACTGATCCGTGAAAAATGTTTGCTAGTAAACCCCGTGATCGCATGATTCTGTTTGTAATTCGTTAGTTTGCAAAAGTTGCGTGCGGATCCTTGCCGCAAAAAATAAGCGCGCCTTGTAATCCGGTGCGCCTTATACATAGGAAAAGTTAGGAAATTTGCTGACACGCGGAAGTGCGCCTTACAATCTGGTGCGCCTTATAGTCTTGAAATTACTGTACTTATTTGGACTGAAAGAGAGAAGAGTTTTTCCTTTATCAGTAAGGCAATATTTTCAATTTCACTCAGTCCTCAGCCGCATTGTATGTAATGCTTATGTACTTTCATCCTGTTTTGTCTCCAATTTCTGGCACAAGAAAAAGAATGAAATTGCTAAAATGTTTTGGCTCTTGTGTCCTAGTCTTTCTCATGCCTCTTATTATGATACAGCTTGTGTGAGCATTTGCTTGCATTAAGTGTTCCACCAAAGTGAAGCAATGCCTGAATTGGTAGTCCTTGAGAGATGCAGAGCGATTTGAAAGCAAAACAGTGGTCATTTTGCTGTGGCTCATTTTGGAGCAGTGTTTGTCAATTGAGGATTTATCTGCCAAGTGATTTATCTGCAGCTTCTAGCACCTGATACAGTTGCTGGTACATGAGCCACATTGCTGAAGTCAAAATCCTGATGAAATACTTAGATCTTGGGTTTTGGAATCTGGCTTTCTGCTCTTCCTCTTTTTTATTTTGAACTGTATGTGGTCCTTAGCAGCAAGCACAGGAGACTATAAATATACATAAACGTTTGACCGGCAGCAGAAAGCTAGTAAACCCCAATGTCTTTAAGGAGAAGTGAGTTATTTAATGACATCCCCTGTTTGTTTCTGTATTTTGTATGCTGTAGCTTCCTCTGAACTTTTCTCTATAGGTCATTTCAGATGTGTTTGTGACAGTCAAGTTACCTTGGTTTGTTCCCAGGCCAGCAGTTTTGAAACAGCAGTATGGAAACAAGTCACTTGTGGAATATATGGTGAAGTTTCTTGGAATGGAAAGATAAGCCATGATTGTCCCAGATGATCCTCGAGCAGATGCTCCCATTTGTCAAGGTCTTTGAGCTAACCCTGTTTCCTACTGCAATACATCTGGGTCAGTGGAAAAATACGTGTTTAGGAAGAATGCATGAGGTAGGCAAACCAGGTTACATCATGCTTAAGAGCTTGTCAGGCCATGACTGCTTCCTAGGTTGTCCTGAATCTTGTTCAGGGGAATCCAAATAACTTGGATGTTCTTTTCATCCAGTTCATGCTCACTGAGAATGATCAGGGCTTGTGAAAACTCTTTCCTGTATGTCCATCAGACCAGTACCAGATGACATCAGGAGGCTGTCTCTCGAAACACTTGAATCATCTTTAGTTCATTTTAGCAGTCATTAAGAGAATTTCTGGAGTCATTTGCATGTGGTAGAAGTGAAATATGCCACTACTTACATGGTGAATGGCATAAGCATTGCTTTATAGCTGCGTATTGGAGTTCTAGGTCCCTTGGCTGGTACATCAAAACCTGATAGTTGATGGTGGCGGGGAAAGGTGTTCATGTGCCTTTGAGTTCTGTGTGATATAGATGTACACAGGAGCAGTATCTCACAAAACCCTTGCTGTTTGTTTAGGTACTGTGGATGGCATCAAAACTCAGAAATGAAACCTCCATCTCTAAAGATGTAAATGCCTCAAGGTTTTTTGTGCTTATGTCATGCTATTGAATTGGTCCCATTTTTAATAGAATGTAAAATTAAAAATGAAAATGGAGGCACTTAAAAGCAAAGCAAAGATTATATAAACTAAAGAGTAGCTCTGTAATTCTCAGAATTCACTGCTGTGAAGTAGCATAGACAGGGTTTGCTAATCACGTTTTACTGTTTTGCAAGTGTCCTTTCGCTTGTATTATGAGACGATTATAAAATCACTATAATTTATTTTTTACCTCAAATCTCTTACATAAATCTTTTCAATACATGAAACATGAATCCTTGGATCAAAGTCACCAACCTCAGTAAGAGTTCTCAGTGATTTGTCACTAGTAAGACTCTCCCATCCTCTGAGAAGCAGTCATTTAGCATATTCATCAGGTTGTATCTGCACTGAAACAAACAGCATTCATATTCATGAAACTGTTTTCTGTCATGGTTTACAGGTTGCCTTACCAGGCATAAGCTAACTTTGAATTTTCAAGGACATTTATTTTTGGTATTTTCTAACTAAATCTTGAAAGCTCTGACCTAAGAAGAGGTGGTGGATGAATTTTATTGGCTTGAAGTGGGAGTCGGGAAAATAAGAACTCTTCTTATTGCAGGGAAAGTGCAAAAGTGTTTTTTATTCCTTGCATACATTTGCATGTCTGTGGAGTTCCAGAGCCATTCGGTATTTTCTCTGCACTGCTGATAGTTGTCCTTTCTCATCCATTTCAAAAATTTTTTTCTCTCCAGCTTGGTCCCCAGAAGCCTTCACATTGTTCCTAGTTCCTGGAATGGTGCTGGGAGAAGCACCAGCATAGATAGGCAGGGAGGAATGATGTAAGCAGGGCCATGCAAGGTGATTTGTTCTATTAGGAGGTATTGGCAAGAGCTATTAAAATGTCCTGAAAGCACAAGCCTTTTTTGTCAAATAATGGTGAACAGAGATCCTGAATTCTGAGCCTTCAAAAATGCACAAAGACAGTAGTTCTCTACATATGTATTCAACATGTGTATTTCTCTGTGTGTTACAGTGTACCAGACTGCTGCTTTTTGCTGTGGCAGGACAGCAGAGTACTGTGAGAGAAACATACTTTGCTCTGTGCTTGAAGTGATGGGTCAAGGCACGGTAGAGTAGTAGTATTAAATTGCTGTAGCTAAATGAGGTCCGGGTTTAGGTGTTAAGATATAGACAGTAGATCTTGTGACAAGGGTCTCCAGTCGAAGACTTGGGAGCTCTGTGTTGTTTCCGTCTATGTACAGTAGTTTCATGAATATAAGCCGCACCTTTTCACTGAAGATTGGAGCCCACGCCAGGGGTGTGGCTAATAATCAGGTGCGGTTTATCTATGGACAATTTCAGGAGAATAGCGAACCCGGAAGTTACCTGACACTCAGCCGCATGTGTTGTAGTTGCTTCAGCTATGTTGTTTCCAGTACGGGTTTGTGTGGTGGGCTCAATTTCAACGAATCGCGCGTTTCTGACCACTGTAAACCAATTAGATAAAAGCTTCTTGGCTAGGGGTGGCTTCAGGTGCGCTGGGGGCGGGGGGGCTGCAGCAGGGACTGCTATTCTCTTTTTCGGACGCGGCACCCCGAGATTTCATGCATGGGACGCGAGATTTGAGGCACTCAGAGATTTGAAGCCCGGCACTCCGAGATTTGAAGCCCACCAGTGCGACATTTTGAAGCCCGGCACTCTAAGACTTCAGACGCGACTCATCGACATGGCTCCGCCACAGAGGAGATCAGCGTACAGTGCAGATCTTTAAGTAAAAGCAATCAAGCATGCAAAAAAGCATGGGAATAGGTCTGCAGATAGGGAATACAACGTTGATGAGTTGATGGTGCGAAGGTGGAGACAGCAGGAAGA
>VRYO01002772.1:201137-216353 GCA_009812075.1 Sialia sialis | reverse complement strand
TAGGGCAGCCCAGCTACGGCTGCAGCTACGACTGCTGTGCCGGGCTCGTGTTCCAGTACGTAGTTTGCGTAGGGCAGCCCAGCTACGGCTGCAGCTACGACTGCTGTGCCGGGCTCGCAGGCCGGGTGAACGGTGCCAGGGACCGCAGCGTTACTTTGTTGCACGTGTACCCTGCTAAAGTAAGGTGCGGCTTATATTCCAGTGCGGCTTATATATGGACGAATCCCGTGGTCTGCCCAGCTACCCAGAGGTGCAGCTTATATTCAGGTGCGGCTTAAAATCGTGAAATTACTGTAAATTCTCTATGTATTGTCTTTCTCTAAAGAAAGTTCTAGGTGATTAAAAGCAGGTGTAGGAGCGGTTACTTCTAGTGAACTCACTAGCTTTCAAAATAATTTCTCATGCTGATACAGTTAATTATATCTACCCCCCAACATTAAATGTATTTACAATCCTGGTAGGATTTGTACTGAAGACTGCATAAAAAGATCAGAAGTCTCTTTAAGACCTGTTTTACTGCTAAAAATTCTCAGTTTTGCAGTTAAGCAGTATATGATTATAGTACTTTGTAATTTAAGTCCCCTTTGTTCCTTCTTTGTACCTTAATGTGTAAGGTACTTTATAATGTATCAAAGTACCTCATTATAAATCTATTCCTGTTTTTTCTCTTGTGTTATGTTCACCAAAATCTCTAACTTAATCCTAGATATCAAAAATTATACTTGAGACTGGTTTTGGCTTGATCTCTTTCGTCACGAATAAGTTCATATGTCTGAGATTACCGAACATCGAAATACCTGTAAACAGAATGGTTACAAATGTTAACACTGGCTTAGTGTATACAAATGGTTAATATATATTAATCTCTTAATAGCTGAGAATTCAGTAAGATCTAAGTAATATTTCTAAAAGATGAAGGTTGTTTGAACTTTTTTTATGTGTTGTTGTTGGTGGCTGAGTTTTGAACTTTTAAATTTGCACTTCTTGTGTTTTGGCAGGAAAGGGACTAATGAGTTAATAGGCTGTTTTAACTAATTATGCAGATGTTACCCTTGAAGTACTCTCCTAATGAAAATATTGACTAGGCAGAACAACTATATGCTTGTCTCCATTTATAATCTGAAAATATCGTACATTGGAGACCAGAACAATTGCTGTAATTTCACACATATAAGGCGCACCCCTTTTGACTGGAGTTTTGACCAGAACTCGTAAGTGCGCCTTATAGGCCGGTGCGCCTTATATGTGGACACAGTTCGGGAATTTGCCAGCCCAGAAGCGCGAGCTGTGAGCGTGGGGGGCCAGGCCGCACACCGTGACAGCTGCAGCAGCCGGTGCCAAGGGCAAGAGGGAGTGCTATGGCCTGCGGCATGGGGGTGGTGCCTGGGGCTGCGTTTAAAGGCTACGCCAATGCATGAAAACTGCAAATTGAGCACCTGCCAGTAAACTCTACAATTCATTACTAATTCATTACTTTGATGCGCACATATCCTGGGGTGGGGGGGGAGTGTGCCTTATATATGGATAAAGTTCGGAAGATTGCCAACAACCCGGAAGTGCACATTATACTCTGGTGCAGCTTATACACGTGAGGTTACTGTAACGTTGCCTTAAACATAAGTTTGACAGAAGTATTATTCCACAAGTGTAAAGCCTAAATATGTCCGTTCATACACTAAAGATGGGACTCAAAATGTCCACAGCTTTCTCTTCTTTTAGTTTTCTCTGAACTCTTTTGTTGTACTTCATGCCTCAAATCTAGTGCTGATTTGTTTTTCTTCTCTATTCTCTTTCAGAAAGATGAGGTGTACCTCAACTTGGTGCTGGACTATGTTCCTGAAACTGTATACAGAGTTGCCAGACATTATAGTCGGGCCAAACAGACACTCCCTATGATTTATGTCAAGGTAGGTAACTGACGATGTGGTTAGGTCAAGAAAGATATAGAAATACACTGTGAATACTCTTTTCTGACATAATAGTAGATTTTCAGAAATTTTTAGAAGCAAATCGATCTTGAGGCTAGGAAAAAAGTTTAGAATTACTTGTTATTGCAAAGGAAGAGGAGGGAGTTGAGACTTTAACAAACACTCCCAATTTTTGACCTTACAGAAATCTTGGAATGGACTGGGGAGACTGAGTGTGGGGGGAGCGTTTTGTTTTTGAAGCAGCTTAGACAGAGACTGACACCAGCCAGATTAGCAACTTTCAGTTTCCTGAGATGGTGAAGATATAATAGAACAAAGGTCAGGAACTGAAAGAGGATGTCAAGAGGATGTTCCCTAATCTGTTATCTTCCTGTTTTCCTGACATATGAGTATGAGTTCATGTGCTTTTGTTGTGGTCATGAAAGGCACATTTTTGTCTCCACTTGAAGCTCATTGGCTTATGTCTTCAAAAGCTACATGGGATAAGGTGCTTGTGTGCACATTGTAGGTTCAAAACTTTACTGAGGTTGTCTAGATCGTTTTAATAGGGGTTAAAATAAATAAAATTTCTCATTTTGGGGCCTCATAGTCCCATTTCATATATTGTGGAGACCACAATCCACACACAAGTGAATGATGTTTTCACATGGCATTAACTTGTTAACATGACATACAGTAATATTTGGTGGAAATTACCAACAAATTTTCCTGATGCATATTGATTTCTCCAGACTCCTCTTTAAAAGTGTAACTCTTAAAGTAAGGATTGGCTTAAGAAAAAACTTGAGGTTGGTTGAAATAAGATGAAAGTTTCAAAGGTGAAAGCTAAAAATAGTAGTTATTTCAATAATGAAATTTTGTGCCATAACTATATGGATAAATTGTAAATGGCATGTCTCTGGAATAGACTTCACTTTTGCCTGATTTTTACGAAAGCACAAATATTAGCATCCAGCAGACTTCAGGGTGACTCTGTTTGGTCTGTTGGTGGGAACAGCATGTCTTCAGGTTATGTGTTCTCCAAAATCCGTAGGCTTGGCTTTTGATAAATTATTTGTATATTTTTTGTCAGTATTCTTGCCCTAGTTGTTCTCTGTTACGGGAACTTGGGAAAATTGTTCTTCCTTACACTTTCAGAGAAAAATCTGCTTCAACTCTTCCATCTTGCAGGATGCCTGGGACTTCCTGTTCCAGGTAGCCTGGAAAGCTATTCTTATTTTTCTGGCAAGGCTTTTATATAATCTTGTATTTTAAAAGATCACGTTACCTTAATGTCATTAAGGATTTTGCAATTTTCCAGGCATCTTGGCTACACAAAGGTCAGATCACACCTCTTTGTTCACTTCTGATGAATACCTAGAGAGGTAGAGAGGTGCTCTGGGGTAACAAAGAAACTTACATGTGCACAGAAGCTGTTCTAGTCTTCTGGTTAATTTTTTTATTTGTAATTTCTAACCTGCTGTAAGGAGTCCTTGGAAATTTTGGATTTGCTGTGTGGAAATGAAAGGCATACTTTCTAAATCCCACGTGTTGACCCCTCAAATTAGAGCAGTCTTTTGCATTATTTGGCGATACACTTGCACAATGCATACTTACGGGACTAGAAGAGGCAATTCAGAAAAAAAATGTTTGCTTTTCTTTGTGCAGAGTTCTGGTTTTCAGAAGCAAGTATGAAAACCAGAGGCCTAGAGCGAAAATTCAAGCAGTTATTCTCCCTCTCCTACTTCCCTGCCAAAGAAATAACAGAAAACAAGGAGGAGCGGAAGTGTGATGACAAAGATAGCGGTGAAAGAGAGGCAAACATGGCCTGATATCAATATCAAGTAATTGAAAATGGTTAAAGGTGAACTGTGGAAAATGTGCATTTAAAAGGAAAGTGTGGAGGTGCTTCTCTGGTATAGTGTCCTTCCTGTAGCTTGATTTAAGCGGAAACTTACGGGGACACAACAAAAATAAAAAATAAATTGGCAGCTTTTTGTCAACCTTAAAACATGGCCTTTCATGCCTTTATGATTGCATATGCCATACATGCTTAAATGTATCCAGCAGCTTTTTTATTATTCATAATAAAAAGTATGTAGCTCCAGAAGCTGAACATCCCTCTTGCCCTCTAAGGTTGTCCTGTGAAATTCTTGGTTTCCTGGTATCTTTCCTTCCTGTGTTCTGCCTTGCTAAGGGGTGAGCCAGCCGTGGAACGTGGGCAAAGAAGACTCTCCTTCAGCATACTTGTTTGTTGTGCCTTGCATAAAATTATTCTAAACAGTTGGTTTTATTGGTTTTATACAGCTTCGTCAACTAAAGGGTTTTCTTTTAGATTTTGTGGAGTATTTTTTTTAGTTGTTTGTTTTGGGATTTTTTAATAACCTGGAATGCTTCACTGCTGTCAAGACACCGATTTGTAGAGCAAACTGAAACTCCTTTATTTTGTGTATGCTTTTTATTATTACCATTATTTACATATGTTGGAAAACTGGCACAATTATTTCTTTGGAGTTATGCTAATTATGCTATCTCAAAGGACACATTAAAAGGTTTTAACCACATGTGTGTGTGTGTGGCAGAGGGTGTGTGTGGGGGAAGGTATGCAAAGACCTGCCCACATTCATAGCCCTAATAGGTATTCAGTATGGTCTTTTTCTCAGTGATTTTGTTTTTCTTCTCATAACGGTTTGTGCTAAACTAATAGTTTACCCTGATTTGACTGGTATTTCTGTGTTCCAGTTGTATATGTATCAGCTGTTCCGGAGTTTAGCCTATATCCATTCCTTTGGGATCTGCCACCGGGATATAAAACCACAGAACCTCTTACTGGACCCTGATACTGCTGTTCTAAAACTCTGCGACTTTGGAAGGTAAGTACATTTGTCCCTGAAAACTGTTGAAAAGATCTTCCTTCAAAGTGAACTTTAATGCAACTTTACCAAGAAATTCTGTGTCCCTTAGAAGGTCTTTAATTGTAACTTAAAGAGGAATTATTAATATTATATTTTCCCCAAAAAGTACGTTTAAAGGAGTGTCAGGGAAGAGCTGGAAAAGGATATTCAGAGGGAGGGAATTAAACTTCATGCCTCTTATTTTTGCAGGTATTAGAAAAATAAAATCAATACACCATGACATAGGGAAAATACTGCACCACGGAAAAACAGAACCAGTTAGTTCAGTGAAATATGTTTGGGCAAGAGAGGACAGGCGTAGTGGCATTGTAACTTAAAAAGGCTGATGTTACACTAGTCAGTCTACTTGCAAGTACAACAATTCACTTAATGTTGCAAATACATAAAGGTTCAAAATCAGAAGCAGCGCTTCCCATTGAATCTCTTGGATAGTGGACTTACATGTTTTGGTTTCCAAAGGCACATTTATTTCCTATATCCACTCAGAAGCACCTTTAGAGTTCAGCCCCCATTTTAGAACTGATACAGAAATTCTGGCAATCTGCAGTGAGACAGGACATAGATTTCCCTCTGGGGAAGTTCAGTCTTTGGGTTGTGCTGTAACTTTGTGGACAAAAATAGTTGGGGTATATGTGTGAGAGGTCACAGAAGCTGCTGTTGCTAAATTTGCTTGCCCATGGTGAGTGGGAATGTCAGATGGGGATTATTCAAGCAGTGCATCATCATGGCTGGTGCCATGGAATATCCTTCTCAGCTCTACCTCACCAGTGTTGGAATATAGCAGGAATCATGCTGAAGCTCAAAACTGACAATGCATAAAAAGGGACTATTTTTTATCAGTGGAAATTTGTTAACTGTATTTTCTGTATAGAAAATTGAAAACTGAGAGTTGTTTTAAATGGGTTAAAAAAGTTTTCTGAAGGCTGAGAGTAGTGTCGGGAGAGCTGAACACTGGATTTGACTTGCTTGCCACTCTGCAGTGTTTGGTGCTATTTAGGTGAATGTCATATTTGCAAAAGGGAAGTTTTGCCTTCCAGCTCCTTTTTGTCTAGCGCTGGTTCAATAAGAAAAAAGTTTAATATGCTTATAGACTCATGTTCCCAAAGTACAGTAATTTCACGCATATAAGGCGCACCTTTTTGACTGAAGTTTTTATCTGAACCCTGAAGTGCGCCTTATACGCTGGTGCGCCTTATATGTGGGTAAAGTTCAGGAAATTGCCAACCTGGAAGTGTGAGCCATGAGAGCTGGCAGGCACGGGGAGAGCCAGGGGGTGCGGGGCTGGCTGCAGCAGGGGGTGAGCCAGGCCAGCGGCAGCACGCGGGGCGAGCCGGGCCGGCAGCACAGGACGAGCCGGACCAGCGGCAGCAACGCGGGGGTGTGGGGCAAACCAGGCCGGGAGCACAGGGCAAGCCAGGCTGGCGGTGCGGGCGAGCCGGGAGGCATGGGGCTGGCGGCCACGCGGGGGAAGCCAGCAGCAAATCCTCACTGGAGAAAAAAAAAAAAAAAAAAAAAAAAAAAAGAGAGAAGAAGAAGAAGGAAGCGCCTTAAACGCCAGCGTGCCTTGTATATGGACAAAGTACTGAAACTTGCCTGGAACCCAGAAGTGCGCCTTATGTTCCGGTCCACCTTAAACATGTGAAATTACTGTAATGTGGTCTTGTGGTCTATTCTATTCTTGCATTCTTTCAAAGAGAAGTACTAAGGCAATAGTGTAGGTTAGATCCTTTGTGGCTGGTCCATTACAGTATAAGAGAGAAACCTTTAACATGTGAATACAATGGCAAAAGCTTTTTTTTTTTGTCACCTCATACCACACTGCCTTGAGTCGCAAGGGGGCCGAATATTGAGATGGAAATTAAAAACCAACCAAACAGAAAAGCAAACCAACACACAAAAAACCCAAGCAAACAAAATCATCCCACTCAGTCCATGTGAGTATCCAGAGCTTTTGAGCCTCAAATGGTGACTGCATTTGACTGAACTGTTTTCTGCTGTAAACAATCCTTTGTATCTGGCAAAAGACAAGTGGCAGCCAAAAATTTGATCCCATTTCCCACCAAGATTGTAGACAGAATTTCCTTTGCTGTCCCAGTACAAGGTAGATGCTTGATGGATTGGACTGATTTCACGGTTCATCAAGGAGTCAGTTTGCATCAGCTGAAAACATTTGGGAATTGGGAGGGGGTGAAGAGTGCCAAAGCTTAATGTTGGTCTGTACAGCCATACTGTAAAAGTGTTCATTACTGCAATACTGTTGTTTCCTTTCCAGTGCAAAACAGCTGGTTCGTGGAGAACCCAATGTGTCATACATCTGCTCTCGGTACTACAGGGCACCAGAGTTGATCTTTGGAGCCACCGATTATACCTCCAGTATAGGTATGTGTATGCATTTGGTTCAAATCTTTACCAGCTGCCTCAGTTTTTATCCTCTACTGAAGTGTAAAGGTTTCCAGAGATCTCAGATACAATCCTTAGGGGCTGAATTTGGTTGCAAATTATTAGGTACCACTTTTTAAAGAAATGCAAATGTTTTGTAGATGGCTTCTATGCTTCCTACACCTTTTGAGATTTCTGCATCAATTACATTAGGAAAGGGGCTTTTTCAATGTAGGGGGCGAAAATCTAATTACAAGTGGAAAAAAAAAATCCATGTAGTGTTGCCATTTAGCTTAAAAGTAGGTATGAGATCTCAAGCCAGAAAAGCATTTTAATAACTTGAAATAACTATAAAGAATGTCTGTAGAAATTAAACCACAGCTTCTGATGTGCTGTGGTTTAGACATAAATCTGTAATTTATTTACTTGGCTTTTAGTGAAGAGTTTATAGGGAGAGGTAAGTGTGGCCTGATGATTGACTTTAAATTCTCTTTTTATCTTTAAAATATTGTGTACAGCAGTCCTTCTAATTTAGCTAATTCTGCTAGCTTTTGCTGTCCTTTAGTCATTAATTTTGAACACAAAGAACTCTTTCTATACACCTGACACATAGCTGTGTTATGGAAATACTAGGGAAGGTGGAGATTTGATGGAGACTAGGAAACAGCCAGATTTTCTTTCAATAGAGAACTGAAAATGAACAGCAAAATGAAAAAATCTTGGAAATGAACAACAATGTATTGGCTGGTTGTTGGTAACTACTTCAGTTTTTCAGTCAAGATACTACCCGGGCTCTTCCTAGTGCAAAAGAGAGTCTATTTAGCTCTCAGCACAATACTGGGGAACCTTTTACTTTATCTTGCTCATGGACTTGAGTCACTTAGGCAAGGTTTAATGTTTTCAAAAGGGTTTGGAGATCATGATCAACTCTTGGCAAACTATGTTTAACCAGTATATTTAAACTTACTATATTTGAACTAGTGTGAAACGCAATGACTGGCTGGCTTGTTTAAACTCTGCAGTTCTTAAAAAAAAAAAAAAAAATCCACCTCAACACATCCCTGAAGACTTCCCTGCTCTCACTAATTTTTTTCCCCGTTAGTTACTATTCAGTATGTATTGTAGCATTTCTTGCTTATCTTCCTGGTTGGAAAAAGAGGCCTCCAGAGTAGTCTGGGGAAAGTAATGGCGCAATAAAGAAAAAAGAGCAGAACTTACTGCTGACAAAAGTGGCAACCCCACCCTTGCTCTTCCCCCTGGATTGCCTGGTTCTCACTGTTTGCTGTTTAATTTGTTGATTCAGCATCAACTGACAAGAGATTGGCATGTTAACTTTCTGATATGAGAGTGCAATCAGCATTATTGTGCCATCCAGTAAGCCACAGAGCCCAGGTAGAAGCAAAGAGTTGTGAGCTCGTGAATGAGAATAAGGTGGCTGATCGCATTTGACATCTTTTTGCCAGCTGAGGGCTAATAGATTGGCTCAGCTACATTATCAGAGTGCTCTGAGACTTCTTGTTTTAGAGGATGACTGCATAAAACAAGTACAGTAATTTCATGATTATAAGCCACACCTTTTTCATTGAAGAATCCAGCCTATCCCAGTAGTGTGGCTAATCATCAGGTGTGGCTTATTTATGGACAAATCCCAGAGAAATGCCAACCCAGAAGTGAGAGCCAGCAGGGCAGAGCACCTGGGGCTGCATTTAAAGGCTTTGCTGGTCTGTGAAAACTGTTTGCAACTTGAGCACCTGACATCAAACCCACAGTTCTGTTACTGATTTGTTAATTTGTTGCACATGGATCCTCGCTTAAAAAAAAAAGAAAAAAGCTAAAAAAAAAAGAAAAAAAATGCAGCCTATATTCAGGTGCAGCTTATATATGGACAAATCCCGTGGCCTACCCGGATGTGCGGCTTATAATCAGGTGTGGCTTATAAATGTGAAATTACTGTGTTTTATGTTTCAGCAGGAGAGACTGCTTTACAGATAAGTCCATGAAGTGTCTCTTGCTCCAACTGCAGATCCTTTTTCAAGTTGCGCTTTGAATTTTTGTTGTTTTACCTGCTGGTCTCTAAAATGTTCTATTAACATTCTATTCTGAAGTGCAATTTTTCACTTGCCTCCAAAAATATCTTGAATTTCAGTCATTGTTCTGATTTTCTTGTACCAAAAACCCCCACCTGTCCCTCCAAGTCCTTACTTTGAAATTTGCGCTGAATTGCTTGAAAATTAAGTTAATACTCCTTTGTTCTTTCCCGTTCTTCCCTATCCACCTTCCGCTTCTTTCTCAGCAGTCTTTGGATCTGGAAGATGAGCAGGAATTAAATGCTTTTATAAGCTTTACAATTTCCCAGTGTTCTGCAATATGCTAGACATTCCAAGGGTTAATTTTGTGGTACTGATGTTTGTATGTATTCATTAGTTCTTGCTGGGTGGGCAGCAGTGGTGCATAGTGAGAACTCTTCCTTATTTCACGTGGGATTGTTCATCCAAACTCATCCAACTTGTTGGAAAACCTATTAATAAGCATAAAGAGATTATTAAAAGAAGGGAAAGAGCATGTAATTATTAGTTCTTTATCTGTAGCTCAGAGTATAGGGAACTGTGAAACGCTTCAGTATTGTAATACTGCCTTTTAAACTGAACTGTTGGCATGCTTATTATTTTTAGTTCTTGTTTTTCTTATGAGTTGTTAGCATAACAATCTTTTCCCAGTGTTGTTCTTATCACTGTAAGAATCACGTGTATGTGTGTGGTAACAAAATGCTACATGTAAGGCAGGAACTTTTACTCCCCCAGTTAAAACTATGGTAGAAGTAAAATCAGTGAAGAATACAAAGCCAAAAAGTGTTCTTAAGTAGAAATTTTCCTACAATATCTGTAAAGCTTCTAGCTTTTTTTCAAAGGTTTTCGTTGTTTATTAATGGTACTGCAGGGCTTATGATTATAATGCTCTGCAGTAGGATAATTCCTGGAAGTATTTCCAAGCAAGAAGTGCTTTTTAAGACTAGGCAGTGACACTGGTGGCCCAAGACTTAACACCACAACCAGCTGCATTATGACAATGTCAGTTGTTAGTCATCTTGTTTAGCATTGGAACCAGGAGTTGCGTGAGGCTGTTTGGCTTCATCGAGGTTGTCTTTAAACACATTAATTTGTTCTCGTGACATTATTTGCTCTTCACTGTAGCAATTGGTTCCAGGATGTGTCTTTTCATCCTGGATGTCACAACTGTAAACTGGCATTTAACTTCTAGGATCTCGATTGTTTCATTCAATTCTAACCCAAAAGGTCCCTTTAAAAAATAACTGAGCCAGGGGTGTGATATTTGTTACACTTCTGTAATGTACCACATTAGTGCTGCATTTAAATAAATACCACAGTAAGAGTAGCATCAAATCACATTTACTGCAGTTAGTGCCTCCAGCAGACCTGGGACTCTATTTTTAAAATAATGACCTATTCGAATTTTTAAGCAGTCACTGTTGCCAAATAGCTACAAATCCATACTCATAATAGTTCTGTTGTGTGCCAGCCTTACAACTTTACAGGGCTTTTCAGTGGTCAGGCACAAATACTCATGTCAATTGGGTCCCTTCATAGC
Source organism: Sialia sialis (assembly GCA_009812075.1). Classification (NCBI taxonomy): domain Eukaryota; kingdom Metazoa; phylum Chordata; class Aves; order Passeriformes; family Turdidae; genus Sialia; species Sialia sialis. The sequence goes on along the minus strand of VRYO01002772.1, from coordinate 205,546 downwards.
TTATACAGTTTGGGCCTTTGTGCACCTTTGGCTATGAATTCTGCTAGTGTGTGTGTGTGCGTGTCCCTAAAGCTTGCTGGAAATAGCATTGTTTGCTTCCTGTGGCTGATTTGCAGGAGTTTGCTATTGTTGTTGGTTGGTTGGGGTTTCTTGAGGGGGAGAGAGGGAAGTAGGGGGCTGGTTTGTTGTGTTTTTCCCAAACCAAGCCCTTCAGCTATGCTTTGACAGTGTTTCGGCAGAGGCTTCTTCCTTGCCAATCTGTGTGCATTATAGCATTCCTTAGTATGTTGATGGCATGATGCTGGCTGTGCTGGTCATATGGGTGATGCTGCTGCTGAAAAACCCTGAGATGGCTGCCCATGTTCTTCTCCTACATTGTTCTGGGGCAGGCACTGGAGTATGAGTGTGTGCAGGTGTTTCTATTGCCACATGTTCCTTTTGTATGGAAAGAAGCTATGCAGCTGAGCTTTGCCTCAATCTCATGTTTTTTTCCCTAGGTGAGGTGGCAGGGCAGGGGAGGGCTCACCAGATCCTGGTGGTGCTTCTGCACAACGAGGGGCTGCTGGTCTCTGTGTGTTTGCTGCACTGGTGGGAGTTGGGAGCATTTTAGAGGAAACATTTATAGCCACTGTCAGGGGAAGACTGATCTGCATGACCATTGCTGGCTTCTCTTGGGGTGTCCAAAAATAAGTACCATGAAGTTGTTCATTCACTTTCCTAGCAAGTGCAAGTGTTTCACCTCTGCAGTCTGGAGCAGAAGCTCTTCTGCACGTACGTGTAATAGGCCTGTCTCAGAGTTTCTTGGGTAAGAACCATCACAAGGTGTGTCCCAGAACTGTTCCCAAATAGTCAGAAGGATTTGCTTCTTTCTCAGATGGCAACTTCCTGCGCTTCTGAAAATGAGCAGGTCTGTTAATTTACTGAACTGCTCTATCACCTATCTCTTCATTGCAAAAGAATAGAGATAACCTGTGTTTAGCTTTTATTCCAAATACTGGAACAAACACATCTTTTCAAGCATTTTGATGTTTCAGCTTTACTCTTTCTCCTCAATCCATGGATCTGCCTGTAATCCTGAATTTTGCTCTTGTTCTGACATCCCAAGTACTGTTTCAAACAAGCAGCAGTGAAACGTACTTTGGGGTCTGACATGTGGCAACTAGATTTATGCCTTCCCAGGGCTGCTCTTCTGACTCTTCATTTGTTTTCAGTTTCCAGAACAGCAACTTTGAGTCACCTCCAAGATGGAGGAAATACATCAGGATGAAGGAATAGTGAGGCAGAGATAAATAGATGAGGGTAATAAAAGAAGTAGGAAGGTAAATGCGTCCCATAAAGTGTCAGATAAATGGAAGTTCCCTAATTTGTTCCAAGTGGATGAGAGAAACCACCTTTTTTTCCCCCCTTCCTCCTCTATGTCCTCCAAATAACGAATTAGAGGAGCTAGAGTGTAATACAATGAATGGTGCTTGTGCTGCAAAGAAGAGGGCTAGCTTTTCAGCTTGGCAAGGCAGAGTTTGAGATCAGAAAAAGTAAAATTTGTGGACAGGGTATTAATTTCCAAGTAAAAATGCTTTTAATTGCATGCTTATAGAATTAAAGCTAAGGAGTTTATTTTGCAGATCGTCCTTCCAGATGCCTTTACCGTATTTAAAGAGAAATACAGTGATTTCACACGTATAAGGTGCACCTTTTTGACTGAAGTTTTGATCCAAACCCGGTAGTGCGCCTTATAATCCAGAGTGCTTTATATATGTGTGAGCCGTGGGGGGAGCATGCAGCCCTGCCCCGCAGGAGCCATGCACGGCGGGGGGGCGGAGACACGGACCGGTGGCCAGGTGTGGAGAGCCAGCAGCGGTCCTCGCTTTAAAAAAAAAAAAAATTGCACCTTATACGCCAGTGCGCCTTATATATGGACAAAGTACGAGGACTTGCCAGCAACCCGGAAGTGTGCCTTATAATCTGGTGCACCTCATAAGTGTGGAATTACTGTACTTGTTTTCTTACCTTTTGTAATGCTAGAATGCATTCAAGCATTCAAAAGCAAAGGCATTATGGAGATTATAGTATTAGACAATGTCCATCTAACAGCTCTGAAGATCAATAAAGAATAGAAACAGTTTAAGAAAAGTTTTGTAGTACAAGAGGCTATATGAATTTTTGTGTGTTTAAATTAATGGAGGTAGGTTAGGAGATAATGGTATTTGTCTAAGTGTTCTTTAGTCTAGGAAAGATACGGCATTAGCTACCATTATAATGTGTGAAAACTATGTGAAATAAGCTTATATGAAGGTTGCTGTTGCCTGGCAGTTATATTTATTCTCGCTCATATTGTTTAGACTACATTTAACTGAAGACATGAAGAAAGCACCTTGCCCGCTTTCTTAAAAGGAATAGTTTTCAGTATTTTCTCCTAAAATTTCACATTGTCCCAATTAGTTTGGCGTAGGGACCATTTCTTGAAGTATTTTCTTCTAAGACTGTCTCTTAGCTTGTTTATTAGCTAATTTAAAGCATATGAATGAGAGTACTAGTTTGCTTTACTTAACTTGCACATTCTGAAAAGAAATAGTTCAGAAAATGCTTCTTCTCCTGTGAGAGCAGTTGGTTACACCACATATTAACCTGTAGCAGCTAGCTCTGACTGTACTAAGGCAGGAAAGTGTATGATAAGGAACTATCAAAAACTGATCACTTCCTTTAAGTAACATGTCTTTAAATACAGAAATTAGTACTTGTTTACTTCAGGCTTGAGGAAAAATGTTACTGTCATGATGTAGATAAATTTTAAAATGCAAGATGTAATGGGTGTGGAGAAAAAAAGAGCAGTCTATCCTGGAACCAAATTTTAGTCAATGGCATAAATTCCATTAAGCTTCAGTAGAGATGAAATTTCTTAGTTTGTTCCTTATTGTACATCGCTTATCAAGAGTTGTATAAATACCTGTGTATATTGTGTTTTGTTTCTGTCCGTCCTTGGGAGCTGCTCAAGTTAGCCTCTACTCTCTGTATTTTGTTGAGGGTACTTCAAGAATTTGTCCTCTTCCTTGCCCTGGGAACTTTGCCCAAGTCCTAATTTGGAAGTTGGTGAAATAACATGCCTGGACAAGAGATGGGGTTTTTGGAATGCCTGTGTTTTACTTTGGTGTATTTAAAGTGTTAGGAGGTAAAATAAAGAAAAAGTAATTAGACTTTTAACAAGACATTAAATTGCCTAGTTTGGAAGGAACTACTTGGAATTTTCAGTGCATAAGCATCTACTACATAGATTTCTCATGGATTTGTTGTATGTTTGAGGTATTAAACCCTGCATGAATGCAGCAAGCATTCCTCAGCCATTGCCACCTATTTCCTCATGACTAACATCCTTTTTTTCCTCTGTTCCCATGTGATGCCCTCAGCTTTCTCATGTGCCCTCTGCTGTTTGTGCTTGGCGTTCTTGAACAAGGGCCTGCACATTGTTTGACTTGTTTGCAGTTGTAGTTCCGAAGGGCTGGGGCAAGCCCAGTGGTTCCCCCAAGGACTGAGCCCTCCTCACCTTGGAAGCAGCACTGATGCTCCACGCTGTTTTTATAGGATTTTTATATTGGATTTGAGACTTCTGCCCTACAGACCTGTCTGAAATAGGCTGGTGGAGTGCAACAGCAATTAGAGAAAGTAGGAAAAGAAAAAACAGCACAAAGCCAACTTCATGGAGCAGCTAGACCTTAAGGTTATTTAAAACAGTTTTAAAAAGCCATCATCGAATCTGAAAAAAAGTAATACTAGCATAGTTTCAAAATCTTAAAAGGAAGTTAATTGGGATTGATGACTTATTCTCCTGTCAGCTTTGTGTTTGTATATATTCTGTCAAATATTTTCCCTTACCATATATAACCTTTATGGTGCAAAATAAGACTTTGAGTTGTATACAATGATTACAGATTTGGTGTAACTGCTTGTTTTGTAAATGACAATGTAAAGATTCATCTTACTTAAAACCCTTTAAAGGTATCTTTAAATAGACTTTTAAATTACACTGCTCTGACTGCTTAGTATATTTAATCTATCTCTTCAATACTCCTGAAGAAATGTATGCTATCTGTTGTGTAATTCCTCTAAACCCAATATGCATGGGAGACATTGTGGTTTACATTGCTTTATTACATGCTTTACATTGTGGTTTTGCTGTACGTGTTGGTCTAACAGCAGGAGCTGTCAAAGAGAGAGATTGATCAGCAGTTGGATGCAATTAAATGTTCTTTACATGATTCCTTCTTAGTTTGTTGTCCAGAAGAGATTTTAGCATCTTGATGGCCATACTAGCTGTTACTAAATGTGGCTAGAAGATTAAAAAGCATCATCTTATATGTTTGCTTGTGGAAATTCAAAACTCAAACTTCAAATTATTTCTGGTTACTGTTTACCTT
>VRYO01002772.1:186337-200365 GCA_009812075.1 Sialia sialis | reverse complement strand
GCCCACCGTTGCGCAGCCCCTGTTCCCAGCCATCCCCTGTTCCCACCGTCTCCCGGTGGCACAGGGGCCGGGCCGCCCTTGCGCAGCCCCCGTTTCTGGCCATCCCCCGTTCCCACCGGCTCCCGGTGGCACAGGGGCCGGGCCGCACACTTGCAGCCCCCGTTCCAGGCAGTCCCATGCTCCCGGCGGCTCCCACTTGCCACTCTGCTTGGCCAGCTCTCACTTTCGGGTTGGCGTTTCGCTGGGATTTGTCCATAGATAAGCCATACCTGAATATAAGCTGCACCACTTAGGTAGGCTGGATTCTTCAATGAAAAAGGTGCGGCCTATATTCGTGAAATTACTGTAGTTACTTTTTTAGGATAAACCCTGCTGAAATGTTTGTATCAAGAAATTAGGTAAAAGTGCATTCATTTGATTTGGAAGTGAATAATTTCAAAATCTGAAGTAATGACAACACTGTTTGTCTACTGTGTGTTCCAACTGACATTTTTGAGAAGGGGAAGTATTTTTGCATAGCCTTCTCACTATTTCCTTCAGAAATGGGGGAAGGAAAACTGTGTTTTAACTTGCAGATTATTTTGTTATAAATCCTAAATTTTTGAAAGCTTTTTTTGATTTTATTTTGCAGCACTCTGTGGTGGTTGTGACAAGATGATAATAGATGGCTTAGAGAACTGTCAGAGATGTTTTTCGTACTCAGACCTTTAGCCATAACTGGCAGGGATGTGTATATCCTGCTTCACAGAACCGTGGAGTCATAGAATGGCTTCTGTTGGAACAGACCTTAGAGATCATTTCATTCTAACCCCTTGCCATAGGCAGGGACTTCCACTAGATCAGGTAACTCAGAGCCCCATCCAGGCCAGCTTCGAACACTTCCAGAGATGGGATATAATTCTTCTAGGGAATAAGGCTAGCTCATAAAAGCAGATGAGAGTTTAAAGAAATATGGATGGAAGGGGACTGGTTTTCCCCTTTGGGGTGTTTCTTTATAGCAGAGGATCTTCTGTTGCTGATCGCTTGTTTGAGATTTTAGTGTAAGGTTTCAGGTATTCATTCAACAAGTGATGACTTTCTAGAAAACCTTAGTGCATCTATTTTTGGGGAGAGGCAGTTTTCTGCATCTACTGTGTTGAGCAGCTTAAAATTATTTGCTATGCAATTACATTAGATTCTCACAAACACTTGATACAGTATTAACTGCATTTGCTTTGTTAGCTGTTTAATTTTAGTTAATTGCTTTCCAAAAATAAAATGCTATATCCTGTAGTGCACTTAGATACATTCCTAAGTTGCTTCTGTAATATTCAATTGCCTAATTATTTAAGAAGATATACCTGCAATAGATTGTGAAAAACTTCTTCATGTAGGAGGAATAGCTCCTACTTGAGGTTTTTTGTATAGATGCAAAAATTATTTTAAGGCTTCTTCTACAGATGCTGTTGACATGTGATCTATGACTTGCAGTTCTGTTGCTCATCCAAGCTGGCAAATGGGATTGGGATAAAGATTAGATTTTGAAGTGACAGGTTAGACAGGCTCTTCCTAGATTCCGTAATCATCATGTACTTCAGGATACCAGTAATATTTGCAGTACCAGTTCACCTGACAGTGCACGTATGCTTTCAATATATGTATGAAAAACTGAGGCTATTCAACACTCAGAAACAGTAAAAACATCAGTTGGATGATGCCTATAATTCATGATACATGTGACCCAGGGTTTGGGCAAATTCTCAATTTACAAATGGCAAGCATTTCGTGGTCTTTTCCCTGCATGTGTAAGTTCTAATGTCAATATATTGTGCCATTTAATAGGATTTTCTGGTTCTCATTATCTCACAGTTTGACTTCTAAGGCTGTCTGCAGACAGTTGTTTTATATCAGGTATCTTGGTAACATTAGGATAGGAATGTTTTTTATTTTAAGCTGTGTTGCATACACTATCAAACATGGCAAAGGATAAAGTAAGTAGCTTACAATGGCTGGGTTTTTATGAATGGCTTAATACGTATATTTTACTGATACGTTTCCCTGTCCTCCACTTTCCCTTTTTAGATGTATGGTCAGCAGGCTGTGTATTGGCTGAACTGTTACTAGGACAACCAATCTTTCCAGGTGACAGTGGTGTGGATCAGTTGGTGGAAATAATCAAGGTATGGAATGTTAAGTGTTGTTTTAACTGCATTATTGCTTAGAAATCAGTATGAAAACATGCGCTGTTATTAACTGGTGAACATACAAATATGCTGGCATGATTGTACAGAGTTTTGCATGTAAACAGTGTTTGAAAACACTTCTCATGCTATTTTGAGAACCTGATGATCTTTACTTTCTCTTCTTGCACTCATGCATAATGATATACTGGGGCTTTTTCCCTCATAAAGGATTGCACTTCCAGTGTGCTTGGGAAAAGTGCTCACATACGGAGCCAATATTTATTAATGGATGATTTTCATTCTTTAAGAGTCTGTCTCTTTTTCCTTTGTTGCACACAATTAGTACTTGGCTTTGAAAAAAATGTTGTTAAATTCCTTATGCCAGATTCTTTACATATGTAGTTGCCCTCTCTTCCTCCTTCATCCTAGCTCTTTTAAAATGAAAGGTGGGAAAGGGCACTTGTTTTTGAAGATAGAGAATCAGGACATGTAGGGCAAAGGTACCTTCCACCTGAAGAGTCTTGATTTTCAAGATAAAATAACTAACATGTCAGAATATGTAACACTTACATATCACTTATGTCCAAGCACATCTTGATTGATTTCATGTGGAAAGCTGTGAATATTCTTTGGTTCTTAAATTAGAGTCATGGAAGAATAGTTCATGGATTGGTGTCTGACTTCTCAGTACCCTTGTCTACTCTACCTCTTTCAAATTCTGTAGTGAAGGAAACAAAATTTCCAAAGAGACCACTATAATTTTTCTCTGAATCTGTATTTTGCACATAATAAGATGGCATTATTACAGAGGATGTGTACACATGCTGTTCAGGTTTATTGATTTTATCAGCATGAGGGGACTGTATTAAAATAATTTCCTCCTTGATTTTGCCACTACCTTAATGCATAAATATTTGTGTGGCATGCATGTGAAAAGCCCCTCAAATCTCAAATCTGTGGGTGAGAAAGAACTTCCTACTTATCTGTGTCATTGACTAGAAGACCTGCTGGTGTCTTTGTCCCTGTCCTAAGAGAGTGTATGACATGAACCAACGCTGTCTGGTCATTCTCCTGCCTGAAGGACATGGGCTGGTGAGGCTCAGGGGTGTGCTGTGACATTTCCAGACTGTCACCCCATCTCTACCAGGTTTTGACTATGCAAATCTTGCTTCTGTTACAGTGAGTTTCTGTTTGTTCTGCTGAACATCCTCCAGTCAGCAGCTTTCTTTTGGAGACTCCATGTCTTCCACATACTTCTGCTATGACTTTCTTGATGTCTTATTGCCTTTCTGCCCAATGTATTTCAAACTCAGTTTATCCAAGTTGGGTCAGCTTGCTTAGGAAATATTAATGAAAAACTGGAGTTGCTTGCAGATGTACAGCTGATGATGGTACAAGTGACAATATTTTTGACTTCTGAGAAATGTCTTGGAGTGGTGTGCTGCTTTTTGCTACACTGCTTTTCTGACACTTGAAGGGGGTCCTCATCAGATGACCAGACTGTCTCAGGATTTTGTATGATAACATGTGCTGTTTTCCTTTGGATGTTTCTGAAAAGTCCTGATTGATGTCTTGATTAATGTCTAAAATCCTGAAAAACTAAAGCTAATCAAAGAATCATCAAGATTGAAAAAGACCCCCGAGATCCAGCCCAACCTATGACCCAACACTGCCAGGTCAGCTAGACTATGGCACTAAATGACACATCCAGTCTTTCCTTAAACCCCTCCAGGGACAGTGACTTCACTACCTCCCTGGGCAGTCCATTCCACTATCTAATCACTCCTTCTGTGAAGAAACACCTTCTGTTGTCCAGCCTAAATTTTTCCTGGTGAAGCTTAAGACTACATCCTCTAGTCCTTTCACTTGTTGTCCATGAGAAGAGCCTGACCTCTACCTGAATTTTTGAAAACAGAACTTTATATCATGGTGACTGCTGATGGCTTGATCAGAAATCTGAGTGTAGAGAGGGATTATTAGTGAAACCATAGAGCTCTGCCCTACCTTTGCTTTGATTTCACAATGTGAAAGTAAAAAAATCAGGAGATAGATGGTCTTTTATTATTGACATGCCTGGCAAGCAGAAATTTGTGGTTTGGTTGAAAGTTTGCTAAAGAAGCTGTTAACATCAGTTCTGCACTATTGAAGAAAACGTCTGTGAACCAGTAATTTCATAGCACGTCTGTGCTCCATTCACACCTTGTGCTAGGGTTTTCTCATCTTCTGGTTACCTAGGTAGTCCACTACCGATAGAAGTGAAGTGAAGCAAAATGTACTGAGGCAATATGTTTTCGGAAAGTCTGGGGGAAAAATACTGTAAATCTTACAGCAGTAATCAGAAAAAAGGGTGTTCACTGAAACTTGGAGAAACTGTAATGTAAAATGTGCACCTGAATGGGTGGGTACCATGTTCTTCTGACAGTATTTGTTACCGATGCAGCATATATTCTGAAGGCAAGACTGGAAGAGAAGCTGAGTGCAAACTGGAGAAATGGGTTGCTTTTCAGTGCTCTTGTCTCCCTAATCTTCTGTTGTGAAGTTTTGTAAAAACCATTCAGAAAAGCCCAAGCAGAAGGTGAAGGTGGGAATACAGAGAAGAGTTGTAATTGAGAATATTGTGTTCAAGATCAACAGCTATGAGAAATTGTCTAGGAATGGGATAACAAGGTGCTTCCCTTGTAATGGTGTATTCACTTACAGCTATTTCTCATAGTGGGAGTAGAGGGAGAAAGTGCAATTGCATCAATTTTTTTTTTCACCTTTTGACAACTGGGAAAAAGTATAAAGTAAGTCAGTTTCTCTCCATTTTGCCAGTTGTTGGGAGGGATCTGTCCCATCTGTGTGTATCCCATCTATCTATGTATCCTTTAAAAATAACCAATAATCGAATTAAGTAGCTTTGTTTTTTAACTCTGCAAAGAAGACATGAAGCATTCTGCTCTTAAGCACTTCCAGAAGGATGCTGAAATTCAACTTAGATTTGAAAGGATCATATAAAAGAAGCAACCACGTGAGTGAGTTTGTTTTGTTGCTGCAGTACAGTTGAGGACATGCAATTCTGCAGGAAAAATTACCGAAATGTTAAATCTTGGCACTGCATGTAAAATGTGATGCTGTATGAAGTTTCCTTTAGGGTAGGATTAATTAAAATTTTGGACTGATGGCGTCCACCTCTTCCATTTGCTGCCATAAAACACTAATATTTAAGGCTTTCATTGTAACACAGACTTATTTTAATGATAGCTGGCTGTAGGAGAAGCAGAGCTATGGGATCTGACAGTTGTAGAATAGCGGTGAGCTTCCTAGAAGGTTGGGACCTGGAAGCTGCCGTTTGACTGTCTGGGGTCCTGCTTTTCAGATAGCTTCATTAGAACTGTGCCTGAAACTTAGGGGCAGGGAAAATCGTGTATTTTAAACTTCCAAAAATGGGCTATAGTAAGAAAATACATAGCACACATTATAGTTTAGGTCTGCCAATTTTAATATACTCAATTTTCTGTTGTGAGATAGGATTAGAAGCAAAAACAAGGCAGGCTTAAAACTTAAAAGGGTATAAAGAAAAACTTTATTAACAACACAAAGAAAATATTAAATTCAGAATAAGATTGTCAGACTACTCCCTCGTCTTCCCCTCCCACATCTTCTTAACAACAACATACAGAGACAGTTCAATCAGTCCCTCACTTAACTATTCTTTTCAGTTCACTTCAGGGAGAGGAGTTCTTCTTGTTTGGCTGTAGGAATTTTTTCCAAGAGAAAAATAAAGTTCTCCCGTGTCTTCATTTTTCACGAATAGCAGCTGCCCGGGAAATCTGCAAATTGTGAAACTCCTCCCATCTTCACAGCCTTCCCAGAGCTGTGTTTGTGGGTCATGTCAAACTCATGGGGTATTACTTTTAAGGGTAAGCTGTTCAAAAGCAAAAGTTCTCTTTTATCTTTCTCTGTTCATGCTTCATTCTGAGGAATAGAGGTCCCCCTTTCCCTCAGGACAAAGGATCTTTTTTCCCAAACACTTCAGCCCCCCCATGTATTTTCCCACGATTTATAGGAATCTTCAGTGCAGTACAGTCCACCCCCATAGCTTACAAAAAAAATTTTCAGCCAACCTTCATAGCGTCTCGTCAATCTCCTCCTATATGGAAACTTGGCTCCTACTTCACTGACTTTGGTATATTCTTTCTGGTTTTCCCCTCCGAGTCAAGGGAGGATGGGAGGTCTGCAAGTCTTATCTGAGCATTGGAAGGGTTAAAATTTCACACAGAAGATGCAGGGGGCTGGGCCGGGCCATGCTGGAGCCATGCCAGGATCTCAGGCCGCCCAGGCTGCGCTGGGAGGGGCGGGGCTGCACAAAAACTGCAGAGTCCGGCAAGCAAGTGCATGCAGGGTCTCCGGCAAAACGGAGCCCAGCTGCCTCCCCCCAGGCCGCGTGGGCAGCTGGGCGGTCCTGCCCAGCCCACGGCTGCTCCGAGCCGGCGACAGGGCCTCGCTAAGTCGCAGCCACGCAGGGGAGAAGGGAGGGTTAGGATCTTAGCAACGGGCCTCTCCTATCCCTGGCCACTGGGGCCCCCGGTGGAGAACGGGGCCCGGCAGCTTCCCGAGCTCGGCCCGGGCCGCATGCGGGGGCGGTCCAAGTCGATTTTACCTTGGGAGAGGCCGGAAGTGAAAGATATTTTTTTTCCTCACATTTCCGTGCTTCATAATGTGATTCACGGGGTGAACTAGCTTCTCTAATTGTTTTCTCAGGCTGTCAACATCTAAACCAGGCTTCAGTTGGTCCTATCAATTCACAGAGGAAGTTCTCATGGAAAAAACTTCTGAGTGTGCCCTCTCCCCAGGTTGCCTTCAATGCATAACCAGCACACACAACATAGCAATTGAATGCTAGACCTGGCTGTGAAATTTTTTGCATTAAGACTGGATAACGACTTCAAAATGCCATCATGTTAAATTAGTTCTCCTTTCTTATGCAGTTCTTGATGACATCCCCTCTTCAGCTGTGTTCATGGTGCCATATCAGTTGGCACAACTTGCCCTTCCTGCAGGCTATATGCTCAGCATCCTCAGTCCCTTGCTGGATCACAAGCATTTTTGGCTTTTGACAGCTTTTGATACACTTTCAGTAGTCTTCATGTAGTTTCATTTCAAGCAGTCTTGCAAGATCTTCTCCAGACCTACTGTGTATTTGCAAACTGCTCTGGAAAACTGTGCCCCTCTAGAACCACAGCATCATGTTGAATTGCATCAAGAGTCCTCTTTCAATTTTTTCGTCTTGTTGCTATTTCTTTAAATATGGTCTTTCCACATGTTCTCAGTCTGGCTGGGAAAGAGAGAGCTTTGACCACTTACACCTGACAAAATGATATTCGTAGAGGAGAATACTGTCTCGGAGCTCCAGCTGAAGAAATAGTTTAACCCAGAGTTAATGTTGAGATTAATACTCCTCTTGAATACTTATGCTATTACAGGACAGAAATCACGTGCTGTGCTTTTTCCAAATTTTGGACTTGAATGGTGACTCTTACTTCTTATTTTTAGCTCTTGCTTGCTGTTGCGAATATTAGGTTGTCCCATTGCTGGGAATATCTCAAGTAGGTAACCCAATATACTCATTAAAATTCATGCCCGTACTGGCTTTCAAGTGACATCTACTTCAGAAATGTGCTCAGTTTCTGAAACAGTCACAGTGGTGGTAGTGTGGATTTCATCAGTGTTCCCGCAAAGGAATTAGGTACTAGTAAACACTACTCCTCAGAGTAGTCATGCAGCTTTCTACCTGGATTCTTCCAGCAGCCCGGGAGGGTTGCAGTTGCCACTTTACTATTTAAAATCCACTGTGCAAGTGGGACGCTGCTGAATACAGTTTGAAAGAATGAGCACCTAGGCTACAAGAGTGATTTTTATTTGAGATGCAGTCAGGACAGACTCCTTCATAAATCTGCAATCTTCCGTGCACATCTTGCAGTGCAGCAGTGGTGGCTGCAGGCCTGCCATGCTCCCTGTGAAAGCTTTGGAGTTTGTTGACATTCCTGGCCCCACAAGCTCTACAGCATCCCAGAACTGTCAAGGTAAAACTGGCTGGCATATGCTTTCCAAACTAAAACATCTTCAAGTTCAGTACCTGCAGACAGTGGATACTCTTTATCCCTCTCGCAGGAAGTAAATCTCAGAAGGGTGATGGGTATGTTTTTAAGAAAATAATCTTCTCAAAGTTTGTGTTTAGTATCTTCTCCCTACTGCCCTCAAAACTAGAAAAAAAAAATCACCTGTCAAAGGAACAAAGCAGCAATAATTGTCTGAGCTGCCCTAGGACAGGAGGAGGACAAGATCAGCCAAACTGCCTGAAATATTTTTTTCTGTATGCTGCTATTTAGAGTATGACATGGATCAACTAACTTGTGAAAACTGCAGGAAAGAAGCAGGGCTTATGGGGTGGGGGTGGTGTTTGCTTTGAGTTTTTTAGTTGTTACGGCACTGTGATTATTCCTTGCACCAAAACTGGCATTTCATGGTAATTTAAGAGGAATAATAAAATCTTCTCATAGCTTCCTGGATAAGTGGGAGCAAGGGGAAGAATATATGAAAAAGCAAGTTCAATAGTATCAGGAATCCTATTCATGTGTAACTTTTTGGGCTCTTGACAGTTTTACTGCACCTAATGCTAAGTATAGACTGCAATTATAATATATGGCTCATGCTCAAATGTCAAGGCACTATTTTGGGCTCAAGTTTCTGAAATAAAATAAATGTAGTCATAGTAGTTAATAAGCAGAAAGGAGCCTTCTCTTCCAGGAGACTAAGCCAGTTTATTTTATTGGATGTGGTTCTGTGCTGACAATCTGCCTGCATCTGACATGGGCTTTCACTTAGGTTCTGTCCTCAGCCGTAAGGGAAGTCTCCTGGCATGTTTTTTCCCTGATGTCCCCCCATATCGCAACTTGGCTATTCCTATGCCTCACTTAATTCATCACTTGCAGTGCTTGCAGGCAAGCAGTATAAAAAGTTGATGGGCTATTATATTCATGTCAGCAGTGACAATGGGTTTCTTCCTATTCCTGATGTATAGCTCCTTCCATGTTATGAATAGAAAAAAATATCTATACTTAGTAGGCTTTCATGGTTTGACAAGAAAGAGTTTTTGAAAGGAAGTGGGTAAGTTTATTTTGCTTTCTACCACAGACCTCTTGAAGTATTGTATCAAGCCACGGTAGCTGCTTGAGGTGCTATACTGTGAGTTTTTAAAATAACTGTTAGCACACCTCTCACAACTTTCTGAAGAGGTGCAGTCATGTTTGCAGAAGTATTAATTATACCATATGGCAAGCCATAAACATCAGGCTTTTAGGAATACATTTCCTCATAAACTTGCATAGTTTTCCCAGGGAACACCACTACACGACTGCAACCATAGCTTTCTAGTCGTTTCTAATTTAAATTTTCACATTCTCCCCTCTCTAGTTCAGTTACTACCAGCTGGAGCTTCTGAACCCTCGGTTCTATCCAAGGTCCCTATGCTTCTAACTGATTACATTTTTGCAAATGTTCAGCATTAACACTAGCTGTCATATAGGACCTTTATTCCACTGGGATTTGTTGAAACTCTTACAGTTTCCTTTTCCTCTGCTGTTGCAACAGAGTGGGTTTGGTCATAAATGACTCAGCGCTGTTTTGCATAGTGAAGCAGGTGTGGGCAGCAGCTGTCTTGGTTCTGAGGTGTTACTGAAGTGTCTTTTGCAGCTGAATAATCCATCTTTTCCTCCTATAAAAGTTGATTGTAAGAACATAAACTGAAAATCTTTATTCAAATTCAGGACTTATTCCAGGTTCATATATCCCCTCTTCTTGTTTGGTAAGGATGACATTCTTGTGAGCCTTTCTTTATCATAGCTTTTCTTTAACTGCAGGAGATACATACATTACTCTACTTTCATGAACCCTGTTCATGGAATAAATAATGTTTTGGGGAGATTAATCCATTGCAGATTAATGTCAAGGGAAAAACTTGGCAGAATATACTGTGGAACCTATTGTGTTCAATTTTTATCTTAGGAAAATCAGAGCAATCTGCTTCTCAGGAAGTGTAGTCTTTAGTTAATATTAGCAGATAATACTTCTTTAGTTTTATTTAAGAGATGATGACAATCAGTAATGAAGAGCAAAACTAGTTGATCTGGCATCTTCACTTGAAGGAAGATGCTTTGTAGTCTCTCATAGATCTCCCCTTCATTTGTTTGAAAGTTAAGTCTTCATTCTAGTTACAGTTGATTCCATCAGACAATAATATTTTTATTATTACAGTACTTACTTTGTTTCTCTGTTTGTTTTTCAAGTGTTAAATAGAAAAAAAATAATAAATCAATGCTTTCATTGATGAAATTACTTGCCATAAGACTCTCCAGGAAGTGGAATAGTATGCACCAATCTGCATTGACCAGAATAATTCAGTATTTGATCTGGTATTTCTTAAAAGCTCTCTGACATTTGCAAGATCAGTGGGGATATTACCAGTGTACAGAGCATGTGAAGGGAAGATTCAAAAAGGGAGCCAGCCTCTTTTCTTTAGCAGCCTGTGACAGGACAAGAGAAATAGGCACAAATTAAAACACATGAAATTCAATCCGAACACAAACCAGTTTTTGCTGTGAGGATGGTCAAACACTAGAACAGTTTGCCTAGGGAGATTGTAGAGACTGCATCCTTGGAGATGCTGAGAACCTGTCTGGATGTGGTCTTGGGCAGCTTACTTTCAACAATGCTGCTTGTGCAGGGGGTTTGGACCAGATGACCTCCAGGGATCCCTACGAGTCTCAACCATTCTGTGATTCTGTGAGAGCTCTCCAAGGAACATGTGTTCCATAGTATTTTCAGAGTTGATACTGCAAGAGTAGCTTTTTCATGGAGTAATTCTGACAAAAATGAGCACAGTAATTCATGCTTCTTTCTCAAAAGAAAAATTTTGACCTATTTTTGCAGCAGCTTGAGTGATTGCTGTTATGAAGGTTACTTGGAGGTATTCCTCATATACTGAAAATTTGGTATGAATCAGTGAGGTACAATTTCAAATCATGTAGCAAACAGAATTGATATGTTAGGGGATGAGGTGACCTCTTCAAGATACATCAAGTACTGGAACAGTTTTACAGTTTATCACTTTATTCATCCCACTGTCTTTAAAACTTCTATTCTTCCTTCCAAACTACTTCTCTTTTCAGTTTTTACTTGGATGTTGGAGTGTGTTTTTTGTGGTTGTTTTTCTTTTTCCCTTTTATCCGCTTTCAGTCTCGAGAGAACAGAGTAAATATAAATACACTGTGTAACTACTAGTATTTTTCTTTTTGTACAGTTATTTCATGTGTCAAAGGCCGCTATGTAGCTGAAAGGTCAGACAATCCCTTCTTTCAGCTACCTTGATCCCTTTTCAGTACCTTCTTTTCTAAGCATTCTTGAAACCTTAAGTGCTGTTGCTTAGATACCTGTGCTTGAGTTTAGGGGTTGCCCTCTCCCATCATCTGGAGTTACAGCTGTGCTTTTAGTGAAATATATGAATAGACATTGTGGGTTTTTCCATGAAACTGACCTTGCTTATCTAATCTGAGTTCTCTGATGTTATAGGTGGTCTTTTAATACACTTGCACTGTGTAGGTTCCTGTTCTGAGCAGCCTTGGCAACCAAGCCAGTTTGATATATTTGGGCTATATTAAAAATAAATCTACTTGCTGCTTCTTAGAAAAGCTGCTGAAGGAATTTTTTTTTTAGGAGAAAAAGGGTAAAGAATGTAAACACACTTTTAAAAAAGTATCATTTATACTAGGAAGACCTGAATACTTAGCTTTTAGAAAAGATAAGAGAGCAATAGAAGGTGTCCATCATTTTTCAGAAAGTTAATTAAGTACAGTAATTTCACATCACCTGATTATAAGCCGCGCATCTGGGTAGAGCACGAGATTTGTCCATATATAAGGCGCTTCTTTTTTTTTTTTTTCTTTTTTCTTTTTTTTTTTTTTTTTATCCCACGCGGCAGGGTGGGAGGGGCCAGCCGGCAGCAAGGTGGGGCGGCGCTGGGAGCGGCAGGGGCCCAGGGAGCTGAGGGGCAGGGAATGCCTGTTCCCATCTTTCCCGCTCGCTCTGTGCGGCTGCTGAGGGGCAGGAAACGCCTGCTCCCCCCGCGGCTCGTACTTCTGCGTTGGCAATTCTCCTGAAATTGTCCATAAATAAGCCGCACCTGATGATTAGCTGCACTGCTGGGGTAGGCTGGATTCTTCAATGAAAAGGTGCGGCTTATAATCGTGAAATTACTGTAATTGAAAAAACTTCCAAGGTTTTAAAAATTACTTTTATCCTGAATTGATATGAAAATAATATTTAGGGCGTGAAATGCCCTCATCTTTTAGAACTGGAAAGGTTTGAGAGTGATGGTCATCAAAGCTTTGAGAGCAGCACTGTCCTGGCAGGGCTGGCAGCTGGGTGGCTGATGCTCTGGTGGGTGCCAGACAGAAAACCAGCAGGGAAAGGGCACATTTTCTTTTCAATTCTTTTTTCCTTTGAAAGTTGAGCAAAATATATGGAATCTGCAAACATTCTCTTTTTTTACCTCCTAAGCAAAAACAGTGTTTTCAGACACACACGAAAAAAGTCTCCTGGCATCTCTGAGAGTAACCCTTGGCTTTTAGAATTAGGTGGGTTTAAAATCCTCATAAGTGATGTGATCTACAAAGCATTATTATTCATTTTATATAATTTGTCGGTCAAATTTGTTATCTAAGAAGCAACTGCCTGAACAAGTTGCAGAGTTTTTCCTCTGCTGCTGCTCTTTATTTAAAAGGTTGCTTTTGTGGGTAGGATTTTTTGTGTTGTGCAACTCTTATTTTAAATAGCAAAGAGATACCAAGTTTTGTTCATAGTACCTGATGATAGTTTCTCTGTTCCACAAAATACTCAAACAGCAGTTACCTTACTCTTTTACCTCCTTACCTGACTTTCTGGAGTGCATTTTTGTTATTTCCATTCTTCTGAATGAAAATGTACACAGATATCGGAATTTGTAACCCAATATTTCTTTATCAAGCACCAAGGTTGAGCACCGGCATCATGTGATCATTTGTTGCCTTATGGTAACAGTGCAATCTGATGAGATGAGGTGATAGCATTACACTAAGCTGTGTGCAGGGATTTATCATGTGGGCAAAATAGTGCCACTATATGTTTTTATATTATAGATGAGCCTGAGCCCAGCACAGATGAGCAAATCCTGCCTTCTGCTATCTCCCCCTCTCTCAGTAGAGCAAAATGGTGCCTAGAACTGAGTGCAAGCAGAAAACAATGGGAATTCTTGAAGATACTTTGCAATTTTTATATATAGCTAGAAGACAGTGGCTCTCTCATACTTGGTGATAACTGATATGAAAGTGCTAATGCCATACTGCCAGGCTTATTCCCTCAAGGGATTTCTGAAATCCTTTCAAAATATACCCACCCCTACAAAGAGATGTGCAATTGTTTGTTATTTTTCATACAACTAATTTGCATCTATAAATAACATTGTACAGATTCTGGGAATGAGAAATACAGCTTGGTGAAGGTAAACCAGAGGTTGTATGCCTTTTAGACTCTTCAAGTTAGATTTAAACTACAGTAATTTCACGATTATAAGCCGCACCTGAATATAAGCCGCACTTCCGGGTAGCTGGGAAGACCACAGGATTTGTCCATATATAAGCCGCACCCGAATATAAGCCGCACCTTTTTTTTTTTTTCAAGTGAGGACCCATGTGCGACAAAGTAACGAGTTAGTAACAGAATCGCTCCAGCGCGGGGTTTGATGTCCGGCTCAAGTTGCAAACAGTTTTCATAGACCAGTGAAGGCTTTAAA
>VRYO01002772.1:106839-185438 GCA_009812075.1 Sialia sialis | reverse complement strand
GGTCCCCGCTCGCGGCAGAGGAGGGGTGAGCAAGCCCCGCTTCGCACGCTCCGCCGAAGGGAGCGTGGGAGCCCCGGCTCGCTCACAGCAGTGGAGGGGGTAAAGGTGGCTAGTTCACTCATGCGAAGGTGGCGAAGCCGGGCTGGCCTTTCCAATCCAGCGGCGGCCCGCCCCCTGCTTGTCAGTGGCTCCAGCTCACCGCCCACCTGGCAGCGGCTCCGCTGCAGCTCTCTCCCTGGCCGGCTCTCACTTCCGGGTTGGCATTTCACTGGGATTTGTCCATAGATAAGCCGCACCTGAATATAAGCCACACCACTGGAGTAGGCTGGATTCTTCAGTGAAAAAGGTGCGGCTTATATTCGTGAAACTACTGTAAGTCTGTCCTCTATGTGGAAATACTGAGATGAATGAGGAAGCACTGCCCAAACCTACACAGGTTTTTTGTGAGAAGAGCAGGAGACACTCAGCAGTAACAGGCTGATCTTTTAAGCTTGTCAGAGGACTGCTGTTTGTGACTTGGAAAATACAGTCTGTGCTACTTGTCTGATCCTTACTCAATCATATGCAGTGAACTGCAATGTGTGTAGTAGTACTGTTTGATATAAACCTAATTGAAGTGAACTCTACCCCACCAAAATATCATTAAGTTTGAGAGAGATGCTTTAATTTTGTGAAAAACTCTGTAAAATAATTAATTTTTTGACACTGGGCTTGGAGCATGAACTGAATTGCCAGCAAGAGACCACTGATGTTGGAGCAAGGGCTCACAAAGGTGATTAAGGCACTGGAGCATCTGTCATATGAGGAGAGATTGCAAGAGCTGGCACTGTTCACCTGAAGCAGAGAAGACTTGGCCAGGGGTAAGGGGGGTGTGGTCTTATCAGAGTGTATAAAAGTCTTGTGATATGAGGGAATGAAGAAACAACCATGCTTTTCTTAGTGTTGTCCACTGACTGCGCAAGTGGCAGCAGCAAGAGTACAACACATTTTTTACTCTTCACAGTGATCAAAGACTGGAGAAGGGACCCCAGAGAGAAGACTTCCCTCCCATGGGTGCAAAAATGTTGTTGTTTTGCTCTCAACATCATACTAACTTACTAGTTGCGTAGATTGACTTCAGTTTTCTCAATGTCTGATAGATTATACTTCAGTCTTAATTCCATATGAAGCATATCCAAACAATTTGCCTTTTTGTTTCCATCCTGTATAGGTTCTGGGAACGCCTACAAGGGAGCAAATTAGAGAAATGAATCCAAACTATACTGAATTCAAATTTCCTCAGATTAAGGCACATCCATGGACTAAGGTGAGTCTAAATGATATGAATAATAAAGATGTGGGCTGAAAGTAAAGTTGTTCAGTTTGTTCGGTGATTTGGTGACTTTCAGTGCTTTTAACTAAGCTGGGGGCCTGCAAACTTTTGATGTAGCTGAAGAGAAGGAGATATTGTAGCAGTACACTGTAATATCTACTGGTCTGAGGGTGGCCTGTAGGTGGATTATTTTTTATTTTGTTTTGATTTTTGATAATGTTGTGTGTTTTAGTAGCAGATTGCAGTATTCTACATACTGTCATGCTATCAGCTGATATACACATAGAAATGAGGAAAGTGTTCCAGTATGTATGTGGCACTTTTTTAGTGCTGTAAAATAGTGCTTTGGGCTGAGAGTCGCTTCCTTAAATTCTTCTCTCATAGATAATATTCTGTTTGTATTGTAAGTATGCTTTTTAGTGGAGATATTTTTTCTTGGAGTTGCTTCTTAAGATCTCTTGTTATCTAGCTGTCATAGGGAGACACCAATGCAATACACACAAGACAATATTACGACCTCCATGACCAAAGAGGAAACTCCTAGCAATGAAACAGATACATTGCTGCACAATTAGTCTTCTGCATATCAAGCAATGATGAATATTTGACTTGGGACAGAGTAACAGTCATTTAGTCAGCCTCTTGGATGTGGAATAAGTTCAATATTGAATCTCAAGCAATTGAAGCCTGGGTAGTTAACATTTCCTCTTGCTGCTTGAGAAATGTCTGTTATAGTCACTTTGTATTTCCATCCTATCTCAGTACTCAGGTTTCCTTCTGCTAAGAAAGTAAAATCTGTGTGTGGAAGGGTTGCATGCCTAGCTGAGCATATGTCCAGGGCAGATTCTTTTGGACCAAATACTCTATGGCATTCTCCATTAGGTCACAATTAGTGTTGGAGAGTTGTGATTGCAGCATAGCTTCTTGTTCTTTCAAGTCATTCTGCACACAGCCCTTCCTGATGTCAGCTGGGTGTAGAATAGCATTTAAACCAATTTATTACAATTTGGTTACATGAGACATCATTTATGAGATCTGTACTTATTATACAAATGCTAAATTTAAAAAATTGATTGCCCAGCACAATGCTGGTAATGATGCCTATCTTCTTATTTTCTTATCTTCTTGGTGTATTACTTCTCAAGATCCTTTTCTCTTTTCTTTCAACATTTTGAACATGTTGAGCCATGATAGATTGAAGTAATAGTATTACATAGAATTGGTTCTTCTTACCCAGTTGTATTGATATAACATCTGATGACATGTCAGTGTGCACAGGCAATTCTTTCAGAGCTTCTCTATGTTAGAATTGAATAGTGGCAAAAACCTCTTCAGAGATTTGGCTTTGAATAAACAGGAGTGACTTGAAGAAGTAAAAGTGATAATGTTGTCAGATGTGTATTTTTGTTACAACTCTGTGTGTAACTAGACTGCTACAACTAGTTGCCCACAGGATTTGAACTTGCAGCCTCAGAAGTACAAATCTTTGACATCTAAGCTGAAGAATTACTGAAGATGACAATAGATAGGAGGTGGTTATTTTTGTTGAGTAGTTATGACCAGAGGACGCATCAGACAGAAGGATTTTTTTGTATGTGTGAAATAACTTCTAGGCAGCTGCTTTCAGCATGTTTGAAAAAGAGCTACTGAGAATATAGTCACTCCTTGCTGTAAGCTCTTAGACATTAGAGCACTCTCCTTGTTTTGTGCTGTTTAATAGAATATGGGTATTTGCCAAAGTTGGGTTTATAGGCCCTGGTGGAGTTAGTTTCATGAGGTCAAGGTGCCCAGTGCACATTTCTATGCAGTCTGGAACTGGTTGTTTCCAGGCCAGTAGCCTATACAAAAGTAAGGTCTTATTTTCAAGGAACTTCCTTGGTCTGTAAAAGTGTGCATAGATGGTAATTTAAGAATTTTCTTTGGAAGCTGTGGTATCTATAGGTTGCCTCTGAAATTCTGTAGTGCTGACTTGCATTGGATGCATCTGGTTTTGGTCTGTTCTTTTAGGCATTTCTGGGAGGCATGGATATGTTACTTTCCTACTCAGTATTGCTTTGATGATATGTAATTGCTACACTTGCTGTTAGCTACTTGTGAAGAATGGTGGCTGGTGTTATAGTGCAATGTAATGTATGCTGGGTTTTTTAAGTAGACAAATTATTTAACTCTAAAGACAGACAAATCTGTGAAGAAACATTGTTTTCTGAAAATTAATTTTGGGCTAAAATTGGAAGTTTGAGCACAAGTTTAAATGATGTTTGAAGCCTAAGTTCATAGATGTAACTTAGGCTTTTCAGTAGAAATGAATTGGTATTATCCTAATAAAATAATGATAACTTCCTTCTTGAATTATGAGAAGTGTTACTAACACTCTAAAAAGAATTTTTCTGTGCTGCAGCAATAGTATGCAGCAATGTTTGCAGTGCAAACAGTTCTCGGGCTGACTTTTCAATTTGTCAACAATTTGATATTGAAGTAAATTTGTAACTTAAGAGTTGGAGTCTCCCATTATAAAATGTAGAGGCCTCTCTCTCATCTCCCATACAGTTTTGTGTTGGCCAAGCATGTGTGTGTTTTTATACCAGTTTACATGCATGAGGCACCTGATATTGGAAGCTCAACCTGTCCCTGGCTAGCGAAAGAAAAGAAAATCTGAACTTTGCGGGAATCTCTCAAACCATTCTTCAGAAACAGAGGTTCCCTCTTCTTTTCCTCTGTCTCCTATGCCTACAGCCCCAGCCTGAACAGGAGGAGTCCAGGACATTTTGGTGCTTCGGCTGACAGTGTTCTTTTTAGAATACCAGTGTGTTTAGTAACTTAAATGTTATTTTCATCCAAACCTCCCTTTATTTTTGCTTTGTATAGAATATTTTGTATTCATGGAGGTGCATCCTACAGCTTGTCTGCCTTGGTCTGTGAAGTAAGTAGCATCCATTCATAAGAGAAGCAGTGTTTTGCAGGGTTGTGAATACGGCTGATTTACAACAGAAAAGAGTAGGAAGGCTTTTAAACACCGTCGTTTCTTCATGTATATCTTGTGCTGGAAAGCTAGTCCATTTTTTCCAATGGTGTCAGCTCATGAAATAAAAGTTACAACCCTTTCTGGAGATTTGCTGCTATTGTTCTTACTGGGTCATATGCTTTTGTGTCTTTCAGCCATCTCAATTCCTTGAGCCTTCTTTCTTCTCAGAAGTACAGTCTGATCTGTGCCACTAATCCTTATACTTGTTTCTGTTCTTCTGACTAAGCTTCATCTATGCCATGTAACTCTTTATATGGTTAACGTATAACCATACAAGGGCAAGGAGGAAAGCCAGGATCAAGTGCAAGACTGCAAATCACTGTTAAGTTCAACTTCGGTGATTTTCTGTGAATCTTTTGTAAGGGAGCAGGGACAGTGGGACAGCCAACAAAAGGTCTGAAGGCATTGTTCATAAGCGAGTGGTAGATGGGTGTTGCTTACCGTGACCAAATTACAGCTGCCCTTTATCCTGGCATTACTCAGATGCTACCTTCAGGTCTCATATCCTTGGGGTAATGAAAAACAAAGGCAGTGCTGTGATAACTTCCAGAAATATATAAAGTGTCCAACTGTGACAGCCTGCCTTTTCTCTCTCATCTAGCTAGTAAAGGATCTCATTAACGTTGTAGTAAATGTAATAAGAATTATCTAGTTTAAGCCCTTTCTGTATGGGGAAAATTACTCTCTTTGATTTTTTCTTTTCCCCACCCAAGGATACTGACACATGTTTGCCAGTATAATGTCAGGATAATGAAAGATATGTATGCATATAGATGTCCATGTTTCATGAACAGTATAAGTTGTAACAGCAAAGGCAGCTTTCTTTACTTAATCATAACCTCTTCCTTGTTTCCACTGTGTAGACATGGAAGCAGTTTCTACTGCAGCCAGCTCTTAAAAATGGGCAGTGAGTCTCTTCACTGTGCTGTGGTTTGGTTGCCTTTGTTTCTCCTGTTCTGAAAGTACTTGCAAGATTTTTCAAACATGCAGGCATTTTTTGAATATACTTTTGGTGAGATAAATTTGAGGGTACTCAAGAGCATGGCTTTATTCACCATCCCCAAATCTATATTTAGCTGCTGCCTGAATAATAATTTCCAAGTCAGTGTTCACTTGGCAATAGATAGGAATCATTTGCCTGACAGCAGAAGAGAGGGAGTAAAACTGTCCTGTTTAGATTACAGTAATTTCACGACTATATGGCACATCTTTTTGACTAAAATTTTGTTTGAAACCCGGAAGTGCACCTTACAACCCGGTGCGCCTTATATATGGACAAAGTTCAGAAATTTGCCAACCCGGAAGTGTGAGCCGGGGCGACAGCTGCCACAAGGGCAGAGCCGCTGTGAGGGCAGCCGGGGTGGCGGCTGCCACGAGGACAGCCGTGGCAGCCAGGGGCGGGCACAAGTGCCGGGGCCCGTGGCACAGGGAGGGCGCCTGGGGCTGTGTTTAAAGGCTACACCGATCCGTGAAAAAAGTTTGCAAATTTGGCACCAGCCAGTAAACCCCGCAATCGCGCAATTCTGTTACTAATTGGTTGCTTTGTTGCGCACGGATCCTTGCTGGAAAAAAAAATAAAAAATAAAATAAAAAGGTGCGCCTGCCTTATAGTTATAATCCGGTGTGCCTTATAGTTGTGAACTTACTATAGTTTTGAGCATCTCTGCCCCTCTCTTGTGCCTGAATACAAGAGGACTTTCTCTGCATTGCTCTGCCTTCACAATAAACTTGTGGGAGATTTGAGCAGGATCCCTCCCAACTTTGTAAACATTTCCTTTTTGTTTTAGGGGCTTTTTCATTATTTGCTCTGTTTAGGGTGGTTTTTTTGTCCATGTCTTTAAGCCAAATGGTTATAAGCATAGGAAAACAGTGTCCAAGATGAGACTTCAGACTCCAGTTCTTCCCTTCTGGTGCTTTTCCAATTCTGGCTGCAGCCGAAGTTGTCCAGAAGCTACAGTTGGTTTTGCTATAGAGTGGCTTTGGCTATTGACTTTAGAATTCATATTTCTACCTATATTATGAAGTAATTTCTGCTAATGCTATAAAATACCTGCCTAATATTTAAGTCTTGATATCCTCTTGTGTACATGTATGCTCTGTATGTATGTTTTTCCATATTAATCACTTTACCTTGAATGTTAAATAATTCTGTGCTTGTAGCAGACAATCCTGTTGTCTTCCCCACACTCTGGGACTGGGATATAGAGTCTGGTCTCTCTCATTAACATTTTTCCACCCTCCAGAACTGGTTTTATGTCTTCATCCTGTCCTACTCCTGCTCTCCTTCCTGTTGTCTAGTTTTAAAGCAGACTGTTTTGCTTGTAATGCTTCCAAAGTGAATGCTCATGCTGTAGACGCAAGGAAGAATACAAAACAGTAAAATGCATAAACAGACAGCTCATTTTGTCACTTCTAATTATAACTGATGACAAAAGAAAAGCGAAAACTCTTTTGTCAGAAATCTGGTAAGTGGGCTTGGATTTAGATTTGAGATGACAATCTCGAAATCTCTTCCTGAGATTTAAGTCTGTTCTTTTGTAGAGGAACAAAGATACAATGAGGATGAGATGTTTCTTTGGTTGTAGTTCCATAGTTGGCATTATGTTCATCATGGAGTCGGGTCAGTTCGCTACCTTCCACCTGCATATTCCTGAAATGCATTATGCTTTATATGGTAATAAAAACCTCTTGAATAACACATGTTCAGTATTTGGATCAATATCCTTTACCTGACTGACCATTATGCCCAGACTGCAGATGTTGGGACAAGGGACGAGGGCAGACCTGCATGTCCAAAAAGGCAGAACTCTCATTTCCAGCATGAACTGTACTTGACTTATGCCTGTTGTGAAACTGTGCCCTGACCTCTTTCTAAACAGTACAGCTCTATTTTTCACTTGATCTGTAATGACTTTACAGGCAAAGAGTGAAACCAGCTCTGCTGGAGACTAACTTTAAAAAAAAAAAAAAAGTTTTGATGGCAACTTCGTATTTGACAGCTACTTTTGTAGCAGCAGTGATTTTTGACAGTGTAAATATCTTATCT
This sequence comes from Sialia sialis, assembly GCA_009812075.1. Classification (NCBI taxonomy): domain Eukaryota; kingdom Metazoa; phylum Chordata; class Aves; order Passeriformes; family Turdidae; genus Sialia; species Sialia sialis. The sequence goes on along the minus strand of VRYO01002772.1, from coordinate 178,058 downwards.
TCTATGGCTGAGAAAAAAACCAAGGTTTACTGGGTGCTAAATTGCCCTGCCTCTGCCCAATTAATATGCAGTAAAGAAGGTACTGCCTTAACAGTAAATGAGTGAGCACTAATGCAACATTAAGAAAGTATTTTGATCAGTGCAACTATGGAAATCAAATGCTAAGTTTAACATATCTTCTGCAGTGTACCATCTGTTTAGCTATCTCACTGCAACACATCTGTCTAGGCTGTTCATAGCAGCTGTCCCAGTGAGGTTGAGAGCACTGAGGTACATTTTTGGGGGCTCTCTCTGAGAAGAAGGGGAGCTGTTTTGTTCCTCTTAGCTTTGTTGCTTTTCTTTGCAGCTTGAGAGCGGCAGAGCACATGCACTGGGTAATAAACATGAGCTCGTTCTATTTCCACAAGGTCTTCAATGGAAGGAGCCCAGTAAAAAGTATGTGGTCTCAACAAGAAGTAGCTTTCAAGACAGGTTCTTGGTTCTGTTCCCAGCTTTGTGTTGGCTCATTTGTAAGCCACTTAACCCTTCTTCATTTTCTTTACTTCATTTTCTCCTGTCTAAGTGCCATCAGACAGGAAATCTTGACTAATCAGGTGTTTACTATTTCTGAGGTGCTTGTAGAAAAAAACATAGAAGGATTTAATTGGAGAAAGAATTTGGGGGGCTTAGATATATATTTTAAAATATCTCCCAACACCACTGCCTCATTTGTGGACACTTTTTAACACCTGTTTTATACCGCGTGAGTTTTACACACTTCAAAATAGCCAAATGGCATATTTAAGAAATCCCATGCTGAAATTCTCAGGCATTTGGAACAAGACTTGTCCCAAGAGCTTCAGATGCAGCCTTGGTGTTTTTTGTGTCAGTTGGAGATCAGTGCATACATTGCTGTCTTGTGTGTGTCTCTTCCCTCTCCTTTTGTGAATGTGTTGTTTCTCATGAGCCTTATTGGCTTGGGTGATCAAAATGCTGCTTCATAGTAATTGTATTGTATGATAGCATTTTTAAAAAGTTGATTTTAGAGTTGTGTTCTACATTGATGGCTTGTAAACAGGACAAGCTTTTGGTTGAAGGAAGGATCTTTCCCTCTTAGCTAAATGCTCATGTGCAATACAAAACATGCTTACAAACCAAAAGGATGTGCACAGACTGTCAGCCTCAAATTGGTGTTGTGGGTGGTTCTTGGCAAAGCGTGTGAGTCTGAAGCTGGTGAGGACATTTTTAACCATGTTGTCACAAACTTAATGCATTAGCAACAGATGTCATTTTCCTAAGCCTCTGCTCTCTTAGATAGCACAGCATGCAGGCAGTATTCACAATCTGCATGCAAAATGCACAGTGGTTGATGGCATGAAATCATGTCTTTTAATACACACTTGGTGTCACATTGTGAAGCTTTGGCTTTGGGGCTTAAATATGCCAAGATGATGGAGCTCGTGTTGTGCATGGAAAGTTTGTTTGAGGAATGTCATTGAATTGAAAGAGCAACCATTCTGTTAAAACAATTCTTAGCTCTTGTCCCATGTGGTTTTATTTGAGAGCTGAATGCTGATGTGAGTGAAGTGAAATAAGAGAATTCTGTGCTTTCCATCCTTTTTCTTTCATCTTTTTATATGTGCAGAAAAATAAAATTCAGAAGGGCTGTAAACTCCACTACACTGGTAGGAACTATTTCAAATTAGTAAGAAAAAATGTGACTGTTCTGCTAGTACACAAAGCCTTCATCTGAATTGAAGTCTCTTGGGGATGAGAGCTGTGTAGTGCACCAGGGCTACTTAAGCCTGAAATGTTAAAGAAGATGGTAGTTCCAGAAAAATGAAGAGAGAGTAACATAAAAAAATGCGCATTGATAGCAGTTCAACCTCAGAAGGAGAGAGAAGTGTGTCAGGCCTTGCTGTTGTGGTCTGCCGCTGTTTGAGCATCACTAGCATGCCTGATCAAAGAAAACATTAACACTGATCCCTCAGCTTTTTGGTGAGGTATAGATATATTGGGATCTGAAAGGGGGTGGGAAAAACCAACAAAAGCACCAAAAGCTGTGGCTTTGGATGAGTTTGGATGACCATTTCCATTTGACCTGATCATCCAGGGATTTTTGTAACTCATCCAAAAAAAACCCCAAAGAAAATACCAGCAACCTGGGTCTCAGCCTGAAATTCATTTGCTTTGCAGAAACAAGAGGTTTTGAGTTATTCAAGTGCAAATTTTTCTTGAAAATATTGTATGTAAAGCTTTTTTTTGCATTTGTTTATCTCCAAAACAGGTTCATTTTTTAAAATGAAAACTTGAGCCTTCTGTCCCTCCTGTGGACAAATAACCTTAAACTAGGTCTTGTTTCATTTTAGAAAAATGAATTGCTGCGCCGGTGGGGTAGTATTTGATTGCTTTAAAAGTTCCTGTCAGTGTTTTATTTTTGGTTTCTATTTTGTTTGTGGACTTGCTGTGCCTTTTGCCCGGCCGTATTTAGTCTGCATACTAAATGTTAGTCTACCCAAACACTTTATGCACTTAGCTTTTTTTCCTTTTATTTTTTTTTTCTTACTGTTTTTTCTTTTTCCTTTCCTTTTTTTTCTTTTTTTTCCCTTTTCTTTTGCTTTCACCCAAATGTATTTTAGACCAAGACAGACTTTGCTCTGACGGGCCGGATTTTAGTCCGTGCACTAAATTTTAGTCCGCAGACTAAAAATAATCCGCGGATTATTTACTAAATTGATTCCCTCACTGAGAACTACAGAAACTTTAAACTCCTGCTGAGACATATGTATGAGGGGCTTCATGACTCACAAGTCCCACTGTATATCCATTCTCTTGCCCCTTTCCACCATGGAGCATCAGCCCAGCATTGCCTTGGCATCGGTGCCCCGTGGCATGGAAGTGCTGGTGTAGGCATTGCCATGGGCAGCAGCTGCTCATGTAGTTCTCGGTGGGGGAACTTTGCTGACTGGGAAGAGCTAAAAAATCATAGAGAGCTTTGTTTTTATTTCTTAGGGCATTATTCAAAAGGGAGGTGGGAGGGGACAAATTGAGGAGAAAAGAATTTCTTAAATAATGGGTGTGTCGGGTATGAGGGGGAATAAATCCACAATAGAGAGAAATTCAGTCCATACCCACACTCCTGAGGTGTGGTACATCCAGTTCCTGAAGAATCCTAAAGAGATAATGCCAGCAAACAAAATCCAGTGGAGGGGGAAGTCAATCCAAGGAGAATAATCCGCGGCGGCCTGAGGTACTTGTAGTGCACATGAATTAAAAGTATCCAAATTCAAAGTATAGATCTCAGATTTTTACTTCATCTTCAGCACAAATTGCAGATTGCTAGGGATTTGGGATTTTTTGAGAAAAACCCAAAACCATCCAAAAAAAGTTTAAAAAAAAGTTTACATTGTGTGTCTGGAACAGATTTACAAGTGGGATGCATCTATGGATACAAACTAATCTGGTCACTTGGTTCTGTGGATGTTTCTATCCAGGACCGAGGACTGAAAATTCTTTATTGTGGGAATTTCAATTACCCTTTTAGTTCAAGTTAGAGTTTTGATTTCAATTTATTTTTATTTTTTTAGTAAATGCACTGGCATTGGAACATAAATTTCATCTAGAAATGGTTCTATACTATGCCTCACCATTGCACAATCGATTTTTTGGCATACACTGTGGTGAAGTTGGACTTGCTGCTATGGAGACTGATGTTGAAAGTTTCTAATTGTGTAAACATTTACTATGTCCCCCACACCATGGATTTCTTATAATATTGGCTATATTTTTCCTTGCTGGACTATTCTCTTTTGGATTGACTCCCCCTGTTTGGATTATTTCACTGCATTATCATCTTTAGGACTCGTCAGGAACAGGACATTTCACCTCAGGAGTACGGGTATGTACTTAAACATTTTTTCAAATTACTAGGCCTAGCCTTGAAAAAAAAGAGAAATGCTTAAAGTGGAATAATTGAGTTCAAACTTCATCCTTGAGGCAGCAGCCAGGTGAATGTAACACAAGCTGATAGAGATGATATGGGCACAGACCTGTAATTTGCTTCATATGTTATTCACCACTTGTTGCAGGAGAAGGCCATGTGAGGCCTCCTGGTATCTATTTTTTCCCCTTCCTGGTTTCTAGCAGTTAGGGCAGACTTTGGGAACTGCCTACCCCAAATGACTAATTCCAGATCCAGAGGCAGGCTGAGCAGTTCATAACAGGGCTTAGGAAACATGTTAGGGTTTCAAGGACTTGAAAATGAGGAGTTTCAGTGGACAAGAAAGTACTCCTTTTACCTATGTCAGATTTGTGACTGTCTGCCTACTAATTTTCTCAATATAAGGGCTTGTCATCTTTACCTTAAAGAAATAAAATAGTTTTCTTTCAAAAATCTGTATAGTGGTTTATATGTGAGCTGTACTGAGGAGAAAAACACAGCTAAGAGTGAAGTACTGAAGTTTCAAGCTATGATAAATCAATCTTAAAATACCACTGTGAAGGTGCATGAGGGAGACCTCAGTAATTTTACCTCACATTGAATACAGAACAACTTCACTGCTGTGGGTTTACCTCAAGACATACACATTTGTGTTGCTTACCATGGGGAGGTGGGGGGGAAGCCAGAAGGTTTTTTCTTTTTAACTGGAGACAGTTTTGGATTTTGTTCTGGTCAGACTGTGATTTGGGAGTAATTATTACATCCACTGTGTGCTGTGGTCAACAATCCAAGCTCCACGGGCAGCGGGCACAAAGCAGCTTCTGCTGCATCTTCAGGTAACCCTACAGTAACACAGTGGTCAGTACAGGGTCTTTACCAGCAGTGATAACCTAAAGCCTTTCATTTTGTCATTGTAGGCCTTATGTGAAAACTTCTTGCAGTTTTGTTTTGCAATAATCTGGTAGTAGAAATAGAGTCAGGTCTTCCTGTACATGGCTCCTTGACTCCTTTAGTCAGGATTCCTTGCCATGTGAGTTAGCACAGCATACACTGCAGCAAACCCAGTGCTACTGGCCCAGCTGGGTACAAAGGGAGGGAAATTTCAGTTCCTGTACAACTTGGCTTTTGTGTTTTATTCTCATTCAAGAGAGCATATATGCCTGGTTTAAAACCTCCTAAAGGAATGCCTGTGCAAGTTTCTCATCTGTGATTAACTAGCATGTCATTCACTGATTTAATTTTTTTTTCTCCTTGGTGTTTTGTGGCTTGAGTTCACCTGCACTGGTGGAAAGACATTTTGGATTACTTCAATTTTTACCAAAATTACTGGCATCAGAACTTTAAACTCATGCCCACCCTACTCCCTTTACCCCAGACTGCATTTTACCTGCAACACAGCAAGAGGCAAATGCTTGAAGAGGCCATCCAGGTCATGTACATTATTAAATCCTATTTGGCTTATAATGGAATGAGAAAGGAAAGTGTGGTTAGCAGTGGGTAGAACTATTCTTAGAGGTTTAAAACAAAGCTGCAGTGAATAACTGCTTTTTATAATCACTCAACGTAAAAATTTGTTAGACTAAAATAGTTTGTTTTCTTGATGCAGTTTTCAGCTTTCCTTACAAATTCCAAATGTGCAGGAATTATCCTTGTAAACTTACAGGAGTAGCTTGCCAGAATAAGGTCACAGGAGGAGTAACTTACAAATTGGAGCTAGACATTTCCTGCACTCCACCCGTGCTTTCCTTGTTTTTCTCCAAAGCTGAACAGCAGCCTCCATAGCAACAGTCTGACCTGCCTGCCTGCAAAAGTCCATGTTAGTAAGACTTCCTTCACTAGCCAGAAAAACCCCAACCCAAAACTGTAGTGGGCTGTATTATTTTTTTACATCCAGTGAATCCTGCTTATTTGAACCTTCTTCCCCACCTTCACTCCACCCCATATGCATGGCTGGTAGCACCTGTGTGTGTTTGTCACAATTTTTGAATGAGTTTCCCCTTCATTCTCAAAGTTGTTTTTCTGAGTGCGCTCTCATGAAGTCTCTTGCTGGCATTGCACCTTCACTCTAGTGCAAGGCGTTGCAATTAACCCTTTCTCAAAACCCTGGAATGGATTTTCCCACACTTCCTGCAGGACTTTGATTAGCACAAAGTGTTTGTTCCAGCGTGCTGGGCAATGAGAGGTTTAATTGCTCTGACTTGCTTCTGGTCAACAAAGAGATGAGACCTAGCCAGACAACCTGTTTCTCCTTGCTTGTTTTCTTGTTGCCCTTGCAGGTCTTCCGGCCCCGCACTCCCCCTGAAGCAATTGCGCTATGTAGCCGCCTGCTGGAGTATACCCCCACTGCCCGCCTGACTCCCCTGGAGGCCTGCGCGCATTCTTTCTTCGATGAACTACGGGACCCAAATGTCAAGTTACCAAACGGGAGAGATAAACCTGCACTCTTCAATTTCACCACTCAAGGTAGCCCAAGAGCATTGAAGGATCCCTTCTTTAGGAGGAAGCAGTGGGATGAACATTGGTTGTAGTGCAGATGTTACTCCCTCGGAAGTAAAAATCTCCAAGTGATGCTAAGTTTATTAAGTAGTTGCATAACCAGCTGTCCATTTCAAAAAGAGAGGAAAGGGTTTTGAAGTTACAGGATATACAGAGTCTTGATTCTTCCGATTCAGTTTTGCTGCGGTACTGAGGGTGGTTGTTACTGGTTTGCATCAGGAAGTATTGTATGCATATAGCATGTGTCTGCGAAGTGTGAGTGTGAGTATGAATAGCTCAGTCTACAACTGGGCTGATGGCTTTGTGTGAAATATCAGTGGACCGTGCAGTTTAGAATATCATTTGGAGATGGCCCTGCTTCTTCACACCTGAAACACAGTAGCCAAGTAGTAATGCATGCTATGTTTGGAAGGGAGCTTTGTAGTGTTGCTGCCCATTCTGGATTCAAGATAAATAAAGATGCTTTATTTTCCAGATTTTATATGCTGTACAGTTCATCTGGCATTACACTGACTCAGTCATTTAGAAACTGTAAAAATAAATGTACCATTAACTTTCTTATTTGAAGCCAGGCTGGTATCAGATTTTAAAACCATTCATCTATTTTTTTCTATGGAAGTTACAAGTGTAAAGCTGATATCCCCCCAGAATAGTTTTGCCTGCCAAGACAGAACATATGAGAAGTGTGGCACACAAATATGCAAGTCATTAATTTTGGAGCACCTTTTCTGTTGTTTTTCTTTGAGTGATTAGCTACCATCTCTCACCCTTTGAGCAAGAATAGTTCTGTATGCATTTTCTGTTGAAAGTCTAAAACACCTTTTGACCCAGTTAGTATTAGTGTCATTTTTCAAACTCTAGTGCATGCTCTGCCCCTCTGAAAAAGTGTGAAACAGCACTCTCCTTCAACTTGTGGAGACTTTTTATTAAAAAATATAAAGGCAATTTATGAAGCAAAACCACATTAAAGTGGTCAAGTAAATAGCTTGTGCTTGCACATCATGTTCTCTGTGCTGATTTCTGCGTCTGTTGTTAGAAATTTAGTAGTTATGTTACAAGTGCTTCCTTGTACTCCTGGATTGCCTTTTATTTTGCCCCTCTAAGGCCATCTTCAGTAGCTGAAATAGTTTTGATCCCAGTAACTTAATACAGCTTCACCTCTGTTCTTTTTGAAAGTATTTATTAATTGTTTCATGATGACATTAAGATTGAACTTATCTACTACATGAAAACAAGATTTTTTAAACAAGTTGGAAAGCTCTATAGTGTGTCAATTAAAACAGTTTTTCTTAAGGGAAAAACAGATCTATGTATTGGGAGTGTGTCCCTGGTTCACCTCAGGTAGTGTGGAAGCTGAGCCTAATGCTCAAGCAAATTTAAAGCTCCTCTTTTCCCATTCTAAGGAGTTAATATGCCCTCCATCACAAAGAGAGTCCTGGGAATGGTAAGAGAAAACAGTTCCTCGGGAGCAATTTTCTTTAAATAAAAAAGTCAAATTTCTGTCTGTCACCTACAGGTGCCAGTTTTACAATCTACAAAGGGAAGGCAGGATACAGGCTGATCATTTATGCATTTCCAAACAAGCTTTGTTGCAGCTGACCAGTAAAACTCAGAAAACCCAAAGTAGAATTGCTTTTAAATACCTAAATGCATTTTTTAGTGCAGTGGTTTGAAGAACTTTGTAACTGATAAATGTACAGCAGTCCTGAGTATGAGCTCAAGATATACAAGAAGCTTTTGCTCCTCCAGTGACTACTGTCCAGTCCATGTTCTCTGATCTTTACTGTGCAAGGTTCCATCAAATTAGCTGCTCCAGAGCAGAAATCCCAACTGGGAAACTTTTCTGATCATTAGATGGATAATGAGTCATATTAAGTAATTTGTGGTAATTTGAAAAGTACTGAAAGACAATTTTGTTTTAAATAGCCTTTGTTTTCAACAGGCAGTATTAAGTTCTAGAAGTGTTTGATTTGGCTGTATCCAGTTGCTTGAAACTCAAGAAGTAGGAGGTGACTACAGAGGGCTTGAAGGCAAAACTGTTAGAAATGACAAGATAAATTTGACTATTAAGGTATTGGATCTGTTGAAGAGAGCATTGCTCAGTCATTAGTAAAGTCTTGCCTATACGTTTCTCTTAATTTAAACAAATATTATATGCTAATTGGGTTTTGAAAAAGTTACTTTGGCTAAGGAAGTACCTCTACTAGCCACAGAGCTGCAATTAAGTTAGGCTTTTAGATCTCCAAAACAAAAAGTAATTTTTCTCTTAAAAGCCGAATTTTCAAGTAATCTGTGAAATGACTGCCATTTCCTAAACTACTTGTAACGTGTCAGCAATTGTGCTGCATCACAAAAGTTAATGTCACTCCATGTTGGCCACTGAAGATTGTAAAATTCTTTGAGTGATTCAGCACTTAGAAATGGTTGTCGCACTTCTCAAAGATAAAATACTTTTTTATTGAAGGGAGAGTGCATTGGGATTTTTGTTTGTTTATATTTTTAATGACCCTAGCCTGTGACCTTTAATTTTTCTTTTATTTTGAGAGAAAAATGTGTATGTTTAAGTGTATATATAATGGAAAGTTTGGTTTGTTATTGTGACAAAAAAAGAAAAAACATGGCAGAAGAATAATTTTTACATGGAATTCCTGTAGTGTTGATATATCAAGTATAATAATACAGAAAAAGAACACTGCACTTTTTCCCAACACCAGGCATTTTCTTGTGTCTGAAGTGTGAAGTGATCGGATCTTCTAGTAAAACTGGACATTTTCATTTGGCTCTGCAAATGGTATGACTTGATCAGCAGAAAGCCAAGGGTGTTCTCCTAGCTGATGTGGATGGGTCTCATAAATGACTTGTGATAGCTGCTCTGTTCACATCATGATATTGAAAACTTTGTCTGGATTGCCTTGACCACAGTAGCTTCTTGAAACTGTTTTGGTTGTAATTAACCCAGCCTTGTGTTGCACATTTGGTTTCCATAACCAGGCTTCAGTTGCACACCCTGCCCAAATACTGTGGGGGAAATCACTAAGGACAGAGATTCTCAGTATTTTGTAAACTGCAGATAATCACAGGTCAAGCTTTCTCCACAGTATTGCTGTGTCTCGTTCTTACATATGGGATGGGTGCAAAAATACATTATAGCAAAAATTCAAACAAGTTCTCAAGCAAAGCTGCTATTGAACTTCACCCAGGACAGTCTGCTTTACTTTGTTTTTATCTTCTTTGAATTGGCCTACTCCTCTTAAAGTTCAAGACATCCAGAGTATGCTGAATTTAAGAAACTTCATACCAAGACAGATAATGTGAGGTTTGAGAAGGGAACAAGGTCAGTCTTCTAGTCTCTATGAAAGTTGCTTAAGGTGGCTTTGGAGAAATGGTTTCACTTACATTAAACACAATAAAAAGGCATTATTATTGCCGCAGTACAAAAGGATGTGTTCTCAGAATATTAGATGAGGGAGGAATGAGAAGGGGGTCAAAGTGCCCTTGCAAGAGTGTCTTATAACCGGTTCTTGGGCTACAGCAGCACAGTCAGTAGCTGCACCTCGAGGCACTGTGCAGCACTAGAAGGTAGCAAATGTCATGGAGTTTCCTTGTTTTAGTTGTGCTTTTATTTGGATCATAGCCCATATTGTTTTGAGTGATGAGCAGAAAATAATGCAGGGGTGATAGAAAGTTTCAAAAGAGCAAGATAAATAGAAGGTTCCCAGTAATAACAGATTTGAGAAACAGCTTTGGAAAAAATACTAAGAGAGCAACATTTTCTAGCACAAACCAGCTACCAATACCCAAGATAGTATTGAAGTATAGGTTTATAACCAGTGTTCCAGTTCGACACTTCATTATTCATGTTTCTTCAGTTTATTTTTCCGTTTTAAATGTAGATTCACAAATTCTGCATTAACAGTATGGATATATGAATTCTGAATTACTCCCATATGAATTGAGGATTTTGTATTTGTACAAGTGCTGTGAATACTGAGGCATTCTATAAGGACTAGCTAGGTCTGCTTAGACCTGAATGGAGTATTACAAGATAGATTAGATGGGTTGCAGGTAGTGTAGCAACCTGCTTGCATTAATAAGTGCTGAAACACAGACTCTGTGTAGTAATAAGAGCCTTGTAATCAGGGGAATCTTATGCGCCTCACCCTCCCAGCAGTAATGAAATGTAATGTAACAGCAGAGAAAAAAAATCAGCCAGTGGACTGCTGCTCCCTTTAGGCACCCTGAGTTTAAAGCTAGCATTAAAGAAAAGCCTCTTAAAAATTAGCCCAAATAATTTGAGACTGTGTCCAAAATCCCTTACTGAACCCATGCCACGATTTGGCTGGGTTTCTGTACAACCTGTGCTATCTGGAGGTCTTGCGTAAAAATCTATCTACTCTCCTTTTCTCATTTCTTCTCCAGATGACCTCCTGGAGTTCCAGAAGTCATCAGTCTCCTTCTGTGAGGTGACTGTTTGCATCCTTTTTACTGGATGTTGCTTTCTCAGGAGACAGCCAGTCACTCCTGTTTCTGAAACAAACAGGACCTGTCTTGTCTCAGCTCAGTCCCACCTTCTGTGAAGCACTAGATTCTCTTGAAAGGGTGCCAGAAGATTGTCATTTGTTGGCAATGTGTTGCCCTTAATCCTCTCACAGTTGTGGCTGTAAGATGCCAGTTTCACATTCTATCTAATACACATTCTGAAGCTATATTATATTTGGAACCTAAAAGACATGACTACTTTTTCCCTGGTTAATGTCTTCATACACCATGATTGCATCATTTTGTTGTCCATTTAAATTACCCAGCTGACCAATTCCCTTTGCCTTTCCCTATCCTTTTAAGGGATACTTTACCTCTTCTTGGCCTCATTCAAGGAGACTGGTGTGAGATTGGTCTTGGGTTCCTGGGTCATTGAGAAAAAATGATGCTTGAGTAAGCCAAAGAACTAATCCCTGAAGCTCTTGGAGCAGCTGTTGCAGCTGTTTGCTTGCTGAACCAGTGCCCAAAGCAGCACCACTGTTACCAGCCTTCTCCCTGGGACTGATTGCAGGTGGGCATGTGAAGAAGGGGATCCTTCTCCAGTGCTCAGAAGGAAGCAGCATTATCAGGCCATTGACAAGGTACAGGCTTGGCTGGTTCTTTGCTCACTCCCAAGCCACTGTCTTTCTCTAGAAAAATTACTCCTTTGCACCACTGTCTGTAGTTTTGGCAGTCTTGCTCTGGAGGCTGCCTGCTAAATGTTACTGTGGTTTCCTCTCGCTGGCAAAGAAGAAAATGTAATGTGACTTTGGGCTGTAAGGGCGTGTGTTTCACATGAGGTGCCATTACAGGGGCAAACTGTAGGAGCTGATCCTGCACTTTGTGGATGATGAGCTAACTCTCTTGTTCCACCTCCCCTCCAGAACTGTCAAGTAACCCAACTCTGGCTTCGATCCTCATCCCTGCTCATGCCCGGAACCAAGCAGCTGCTTCAACCCCTACAAATGCTACAGCAGCCTCAGGTGAGAACAACGTGCAACTCCCTGCTTCCTTCCCTCTCCACCCTCGCTCACGCTGCCCAGGCACCTTCCCTCTGCTGAGGCCTACAGGCCACCTCGGCCCACAAAGTGAACAGGGAGGAAGGGATTGTTTCAGTATCACTTGAACCTTGGTCTTGGTAGGTGACCATTTGAGTGGTCACGAACCCAAATCCCAACCCAAGGCACTCAGTCTTGCATATGATTACTTAATTTGTTGGTCCTTATCACTCAGACTTTCACTATTAAAAAAAAAAGGTCATTATCTCAACCTGTTTTTTTAGCAATCCTTGTGGATTGGTTTGCACCTAATTTCTGTGCTCTCAGCCATCCTGAGTTGGTGTATGATTTGTGATGTCTAGAAAGAAAAGAAACAGCTAGCTCAGAGCATGTGGCCTCTGTGTAGTATGGATGAAGAGGATTTTCCCTAAGGGCGTTGGCATCTGAAAGTCTAGTTAGGGAGTTCACTCAGCATACTCATTGCCTCCTCTTAGTAGTTGCAGTTGCTTCCTACTGAGTTCGCTTGTGTCATCTTCAGGCACAAGACGGATGTTTTTGGGTTTTGGCCAGCACTGAGTGAGTTTTTTTGTTCTCCTCCTCAGGTTTCTGTCAGAAACCGTTTAAAAGCTGTTGGCATTTAGCCATTCCATATTGTATTCTATTTCCAGTGGAAGCTTTAAAGCCTGGTAATACCAGTTTGGAGACTCCCAAAGAAACTCCCAGGTGCTCCAGGATGTGGCAGAGGTGATTCAGTACATGGCATTCTTCCTCTTAGTCAGCCCTGAGTCAGTACACCAGAGGCTGTGTCAGGGCTTGGGCAACCAAAGGCAGGCTGCAAAACAGGTGTGCTTCCACATGTCTTGCTTGCACATCAGCCCCATCCCACAAGGGGTGTCAGCCCTTTTGCAGTGCAGGACACTTCCTTAGTATAGGATAGCTGATAAGGAGAAAGCATCATTCAAAAGCTGCTCTTGAAACGTGCAGGAAACCATTTGCTGGTTGATGTGATGGACAGTTACCTGAACTTGATGCACTTGATCTATCCAGTGGTGTACAAGGAGCATTTTCATACTCTGGAACAGATGCAAGCAGGTTTGAATGACAAGATTTCTCTCTGAAATTATAGTAGCAGCAGATTGAAGACACAATTTGTACCGTTTATGTACTCTGAATTTAGGAGAAAGCAAAATGCTATTTTCAAATTTGTTTGTTTCATACACTTTGCGGTATTTTGCAAATAGTCATGCTCTCTCTTTCCCTCTTACGTGCATCTGTTGCTCAACAAGTGAGAAAACAGATAAAAGTGATTTTAAAACTCCATAATACAAACATGGACAATTATTTTAAGCGTTTCTGAAAAATACTGTTTTACCTAATGTCCCTTTCATTCCTTTTAAGGAGTTCTCTCCACCAAGACACAAGTCTTGAGGAATTAATGGCGTTAAGGAATCTGTTTTCACTCAGCACTTTTCAAGGCCTCGTATAGGGAGAAAATGGATTAGGCCAAGTCCTAAGTGTGAAGTGTTTAAAAAAAACAAAAAACCCAAAACAAAGCAAATAAACCTCAACCCATCCTGTATTATTTAAAGCTTCTGTGTGCAAGCACTGCACTGAGTTGGGATGTGTACTCCAATTCGTGGTTCAAGACCAAATTATTATATCCAGATATTATATCCTTGCTGATTGGAAAGAAATTGTGCAGTTAAGCTCAGTTTTGGACAGCTTTGGATTCCTGCAGGTGGTCATTTCTTACTCACATGAGTTTCTCACAGCATGTCGTGGGAATGTCATCAGAGTTATGATGCTTATTTTAATCTGTTGTGCTTTACATGCTGATGCCACACTTAGCAAGAGATTTTCATACAAGGAGTCCCTTCTTCCTCTATACCCCTTGCACCTCCCAGAGCAGTAGATGTTGTTAAGTTCCTCAGTAACTGCTGAAGCAGTGTGGGAACAAGTCTCCCACCTAACCCAGGGCATCCTGATAGGCAGGAGACTTCTCTGCAAAATGTTTGCATGTGTGACTAAGCAGTACAGGTTCAGAAACTGCTTTTCTGAGTGGTGATGATGCAGCAAAATGTAGCTCTCAAAGCAATAACGGAAAGAGCAAATATGTAACTGTAATTCACATTATTAGTGTGTAACTTGTGCCTCTCTCTAGCAAGCAGTGTTAAAAACCACATTTGTTGTCAATTTCCAGTTCTCTTGAGGCAAGAAGCTGTACTTGCTCTAGTAGTGGAACCTGGCTTTGCAGTGGGAGTGTGTAGCCTTGGTGCTCTGGCATTAGTAAATTCTCCTGAATATTTATGAGAAACTCTCTGACACAGTGGCATGTCTAAAGCAAAGTGGAGGAAAAGAAAGATGAGATTTATTGGCCCCTGCTTGAAATTATGTGCTAGCTTTCTGTGAATTACACCAGCCATTGATGAAAAATGCCAGTGCAGTCATATTCCCGGGGATGGCTGGAGGAGGAAGAGGATGGTTTCATAACTGTGCAGCCATGGCATCTGAGAGGGGACCGTGCAGACCAAGCTGAATGCAATGTATATCTGCTTGTTTGACTGCATTTTTGTTCCTGGATCAGCCAGCAGTAGTAGTTACCTCTCTCTTAATCAGCGTTAAGATGGGAAGAGTGTACTTGCCATCTGCAGGGAGGTTGTGCCAGCAGGGATTCTGGGGTCATTGTCTCAGGCATCCCGCTGTGTTGATCCCATGTAATCTCAAATGCAGTGGTGTCTGAACTTTCAGCGACAAAACAGATTAGAGCTGGTGTTACCTGCCAGTTTGTCATAGTTGAAAAACACCACAATGCTCCATCAAATAAGATTTACTGCATTTGTGGTATTCACATTGAAGGAATTTTGGAAAACTTGAATTCTGTAACCAGGAGAAGATGGGCAAGCAATTCTCTAAGGCTTCTACAACCTCAGAACAGGGATGAATCCATGAGAAGTGAAACTTGGACATTTGCCAGGTTTGCTCACAGCTTGGATTTCTACATCCAAAGGCAGGCACAATAGGAAAACCAGGCTATCTTTCTCCTTCCCCTTGTCTTCTCAGCTTTCCTGTGAGGATTCCCAGACTGGTGGTAGCTTTGTTCCTGTATCTTTGCAGATGAGCAGCACAGCCTGTCAGCATCACAAATGTGCCCAGCTAATGCTATTGGTAGTGCTAATGGGCTTTCTCAGTCAGAGCTGGGACCTCTGTCACTCTCTGAACTGTAGTCCTTCAGGAGGTTTTTAAGGAGTGTCATGTACCCTTGAAGAAAGCTGAGGCTCTCCTTAGGAGGGAAAAGCTGAGTTGGAGGAAGTTCTCTATAATGATGAGAGATGCTTTTGCCCTCTGTTTGAAAGAACTTTTGGAAGTAGCTGACACTTAAACCCTGATGACGTTTCTTTGCCTGCGCAGAGAGAGGTGTCAGGCAGTGGCTCAGGACAAAGAAGCTGCCCTGACCTTGAGCTGGGCACTCGTCTGTCCTGTCTCACAAAGCTGCATGCTAGCTCCTAGCTGTGCTTCCCAGCAGGGCTTTGCTATCCTCTGTCAGCATTGCCAAGGGCCTAGATTTCCTTCTCTTAGGTCCAAATACTCATTTTTTATGGTGAGAAGTGAATGTCCAGAAACCCTCATACTCTAATTGTACTCTTTTTCTGGTGCTTCAGCAAAGTGATGCTGGAGTAAGCCCCTCTTTGTTCCTCAAACATCCTGTCGATGTTGAGTGAACAAATGAGCCGAAATGTTAAAATACTGCATTTCCTTGCAGGCTGGGAGGCAGGGCAGCCTTGAGCTTGCTTTGTCCCAGCTTGGGGGGACTTCTGCATATGGTTATGAAAAGCCCCAAGAAAATGTTCTCGACCTGCATCACCTGTTTTATTTTAACATGTGGCATCTGTATTTCTCAGAAACTCCCCTGTTACGGTGATAATAGAAAAAGATCATATGTTTCCTTTATTTCTGTGCAGTAGCAATGTAATGATAACAATATCAGCCTCTGCTGTCTTCAGGAAATTGAGATCAAAAGACACATTTCATTTCAGCAAATGAAATACAAGCACTTTTTGTACACATACAGAGAAATCCTCTGCCAACAGTATAGACTACAGCTGGACTGTTCACATCAGGTGCTGCCAGCAGATGTTGCATTAACTGGAGTTTATCCATACTTGAAAATTAATCTAGAACAGGCATAGTGAGAGGTTAAAGAGTAGAAACTATTATCTGACTGGCTGGGTCACTTCTGATTTCTGTGGTCATTTCTGGTCTGCGTGCTTATGTTGGATTTGGAAATTGCTGCTTCAGGGAAATTCTCTACATAGGAGGGTGTCCCTCTCCTGCAAGGCAAGCTTCCCACATAACATTGGTACTGCAGTCATGCTGCTTTGGTGCTTTAATTGCATGAGCTTTTTTTTTTTGTCATGGTGGTCATTCCTTTCTAAAGGCAATTAATTTGGGGGTGAGATGAAAGGGAATGAGAAGCTCCCAGGGCAGTTATGTGGCATCCTCTGCCCACAGGACAATTTGTCTTTCTTCCCACACAGTCCTTGCAGCATTTCCTTTTCAAATAGGCATCACTCTCTTCCCATTTGTCAGTTGTATTTCTGCATGCTGCTGGTTGTTTGATTTCTTTTTTTTGTCGCTGCTGTCAATGTTACTTAATTTGTGACTCAGCAAGTGCTGCCCGTTTCTAGCCAGCACACTCTGTGTGGTGGACAGACTGGAGGGAAGGGATGCCATTCAGATGGACCTGGGAAGACTACAGGGGGCCTGTGCAAAACTCATGAAGTTCAATGGGACCAAGAGCAAGGTCCTGCCTCTGGGTCAGGGCATCCCAGGCACAAATGCAGGCTAGGTGAGAATGGATTCAGAGCAGCCCTGAGGAGGAGGATTTGGGAGTGTTGGTTGATGAGAGGTTGGACATGAGTTGCCAACATGCGCTTCTAGCCCAGAAAGCCAAATGTATCCTGAGCTGCATCAAAAGCAGCTTGGGCAGCAGGTCAGGAGAGGTAATTTAATTCTGCCCCTTGATTCTCGTCTGTAACACCCCACCCAAAGTGCTGTGCCCAGCTCTCAGGCCACCAGCATAAGGATGTGAACCTGTTGGAGCAAGTCCAGAGGAAGGTGATTGAGAGATAAGGGCCTGGAGCACCTCTCCCTTGGGAGAGTTGTGACTGTTCAGCCCAGAGAAGAGAAGGCTCTGGGAAAACCATGTAGCAAACTTTCAGGACCTAAAGGGGGCCTGCAAGAAAGCCAGAGAGGGACTTTTTACAAGGGCATGAAGTGTTAGGACAAGGGGAAATGGGTTCACATTGAAATAGGGTGGGTTTAGATTAGATATTAGGAAGAAATTGTTTACTTGAGACTGGTGAAGCACTGGCACGGGTTTCCCAGAAAAGTTGTGGCTGGCCCTGGAGCTGTTCAAGGCTAAGCTGCAAGGGGCTTTGGGAAACCTGCTGTACTGGGTGGTGTCCCTGGCCATGACAGAGAAGTTGGAGCTGGATGTTCTTTAACCCTTCAACCCAAAGCGCTGCATGATTCAGTTCATTGCCTTTGATTGTGGCTGTGGTCTGGTAAGTGTGTCTGAAGAGGAGGAGGTTTTGTTGACAGGTAACCTAAGATCATTGCTCAGCTCCTCTGATGGAGAAATGTTACTGCACATGGCCCGCCAGTGTGCTTTGTCTGGTATTCCTGCTGTGCGTGGAAGTCACACAGCCCTTCAGGCTGAGGTCACAAAATCTGTTCTTTCTTTTTATAAACCCTTTTCCATGTATCTTTTCAAATACACGGTTTGCCCAGTCTGCCCTCTTCTGTACTCAGATAATAGGTCTTTCTGAGATTTTTTCCTGTTGCAATATCAATGGCTTTGCAGTTAATCTTACATAAATTAAGTGGATGGGTTATCTATAAGTATCTTGCAGACTTTCTGACTTGGCTAATTAGATACCATATGGAATGGTTACAGGTGAAATTGGTGTATTTTTTCCCCCTACCAGCTCTTCTAATACTAAGAATTTTTTTTTTTTTTTAGAGGAAATACCTCATGCATGTGGCCCATGAAAAGACAGTTACAATGAATTTCTTTTTGGTATTTCTTTGCAAACTCTGTGTTTTCTTGAAATGCACTTTGACACATGCCCTTGATCCTGTGACTTGTCTCTCTGTGAAACACTGTCCTTCCCTGAGAAGGTGTTAGAGGCATTTACTACAGAGATCTGATCCTCTAACATGTCATGTGCTTGCATAAACCTCATTACTGGCTACAGACTTTGATGTTAATCTGCTTCAGCAGTTCAAAGGGTGGCAGATCCAACTTGGGCTGAGCAACATTGAATCCAGCAGCAGATTTTAAAGACTTTCTCGGGTAGCGAGTGCATGAATTGCACATTGGCACATCAGCTGTTTCTGCCTGGGGAACAGACTCATCACGTTCTTTGTCTGGGCTTATTCACACAACTAACAGGCAGATTTATTATAAGAAGGACTAACAATGTGAAACTTCAGCACCAGTGTGAAACCTCATAGTGACCACAGACATTGGTGTTGGCTTTGGCAATGCCAGTGTGCCGTGTCCTGCAGTTATGGGATGTAAAAGAGGAGACTTCGCTCTGCACAGACAGTGTTACAAACTGCACTGCAAAACCTGCTGGAGCCCAGCCCACAGCCCTCAGCCCTCCAGGTTGCTTTTGGCCTGCCTAAAGACTGTCTTCCATTTTTCCCCAGATTGGATTGTTCCATCTGCATGCTCTGAAGTCAGGAGAGCATCCTAAGCAACCAGCGTCTTGGTGGGAGTTACAGGTTTCCCCTTGTGGAGAATGTCATAGTTGTTGTTACCAATGTGTCTCTGTTTTGGAGGTAATGCTGCTTGTTTTTTTCTCTCTCCCCTTCTCGTCTATTGTTTGCAGATGTTAACGCAGGAGAACGAGTTCAGACCAATAGTGTAGCTACAGCATCAGCCTCCAACTCCACCTGAACCAGTACCAAGCAGCCAGCTGCACAGGAAAATTCACCAGTAATTTGAGTCTTGCTCAGCAACACTGGTCACATTTGGAAAGAAAATTAAAAAGAGGAAAAAAAAAATCCAACGAAACAACAAACCAACCAACCTGTTCATTTTAGTGTTCAATTTTTTATTATTATTATTGTTGTTCTTATTTAACCTTGTAAAATATCTATAAATACAAACCAGTTTCATTGTATTCTCACTGCAGGGTGTCCAGGGCAGGGGACTAGGTGTGGGGAGGAGGGAAAGCGGAGCAATACAACCAATGTCTCCCCTCGACAATCTCTTCATGTTGGAAGTTTCCTGTTGTGTATTCAGAACCAGGACTCTTGCCTCATACCCCCTCCCACAACAGAAAGAAGGAAAGACCGAAACCAACAAATCCTAAATCTCATTCTCTGCTGAAGTTCTTTTTTTTTTTTCTTACCCTCTTTTCTTATTTTTTTTTAAGTGAAGTTTCGGACTTTGATGTAGTGCACAGCTTGAATTTGGTTGGGAGCTTAGCAGGGGTCATTCAACAGAGCTCAGCAAATCCATATCCCAGGTTATCTGAAGAACTGCCCTGGCCTGGCATGGGGAATGGGTGATGTGGTAGGAAAATAGGTTGCCATGGGGTGGGGGGGAGGGTTTGCCATGTGTCCAAGGCTTGAACTGCTAGTGGAAGCCTTTCATTTTAAAAATCAGTTCTAGTGATGAGGAAATCTGCAGCTTCATGTGGGAAAAGTGTTGCCTGAGTGGATGATATATAATATAATACACACACATGCACAAATAGCAGCAGTCGGCTCTGCCAAGGCATCCCCTGTGCCCAGCCAGAGCTCCTGCTTTCTGTGTCTTGGGCCAGCTCCCAGCTTCAGCAGAGAAGAGAAGACAAACAAAATCCTGGGGGAGGGGCCCCACTGGTGGATGGATGTTAAGGGACTTTTTGGGAAGTGTGAAACATTGTGAAAGCATGTTTGGGTTAGGGTTTTTCTCCCCACCCCTCCTTGGCTCTTGATTTGAACAGGCTTCCCTTTCCTAAGGTGCATACAGGTAAAGGACACCAGGGTTTATAATGTGAACTCTTAACAGGCTGCTGGTTTATTTTGTAATACTTTTTTTTTAACTGCAGTTTTAACTTACAGGATGTCACATTCTCTGATAGTTCTGATTTGAAATCCACAGCTAGAATCTGTATTTAATTTTCATTATTTTTAACCACTTGCTTTTTCTTTTTCTTTTTTTTCTTATCTCTATTTATTGATGAGTGTTGCCACGTCGCCATTATACTTTTACATTGGTAGAATATTAAAATACGCATCCAAATGCTCTTGACGATAATTTGTACCTGCTGACTTGTAGGAAAGCTGGCTCTTACATGAGTGTGTGTGTATATATATTATATAAATATATACATGTATACATAGATACTGCTTTTTTTATTTTGTCTGCGCTCTTGAATCAGTCTGACTGATGTGTGGTGAATGCTTGTTCTAGTTCATCAGTTCAGGGTCCAGGTTTCCTCCCTGTGACGACGTGTGGTGCGAGCATCCACATCTCTCTTCCTGAAGTCAAAGCAATATTCCTTGCGAAAGGTCAGGTGAACGGCCGGATGCAGCCCCGGTGTGAAAATGAGACTTTTGGAGACCTGATCTTGTGGTAGGCTTGCATTTGATGTCCGCTCCAGCCTTACCCTTCTTCAGAGAAACTGTAGTCGCCTTTGGTGCTTACCAAGCTGTTCCTCGACTTGTGAATCTCTAAGGCAAGCAGTTGCTTTTCGGGAACACGCAGAACCTTTCGTGTGGCCTAGGGGGAACCGGCAGTAGCAGCATTGGAAGCTCAGCTGCCGCAGGGGTGGCAGGGGCTTGGTCACAAGCTCGGAGTATTTCTTCTTGTACCTTTTATGCTGTTGGCGTGGGATTTTTTGGAAACTGTGTCTTAGCAGCCCTGGAACTGATAAAAGCTCTGCCCTCTCCCTCTTGCCTGGCATGCGGTGGGCTTGGGGACACAGGAACTCATTGAAGAGGTGAGTGACCACCTACCGTGAAACCGATAAACCCTCATGTTATACCCACCAGTGGTTTGCTGTTGGGTACACACACACACAAAAAAAATGGTTTTTAAGCTTTTTTGCATTCTGGCTGGCTGCAAAGGGAAGCACCCATGTTGAAAAACAGAAGGCTTTCCAAATCCTTTCCTGCAACTTAATAGAAAGGGCTGAAGAGCGTCTTAACATACGTGCTTGGCTAGTTAGTGTCCTGAAAGGTAAGTGAAGGGGCTTGGTTGACCCAGTGATCCAAATCCATGCAGGAGACCCAAAAAGTAGGACAGTGGCAGGGTATGGAGCTGCTGTATAGGCAAGACCGCTGAAGCAATGGCCACAGGTGCTGTTATTGGGAGGCAGTAAATTACCAAGTCTTTTAAAAAAAAAAAAATAATAAAACTATTGAAGAAAAATTGCTGCTTGTGCCAGGACATGTGGCTTTTATTTTTCATTTTTTGTTAAAGACTGGCAGAGGGGAGTCAGAGCATTTCTCTCTCGTTTTGTGACTGTGCCAGTGTCTGTGTGTGTCTCGTGTGTGTGTTAGGCGGGGGGGAGGGTCAGGGGTGCCCCTCTGTTTTTATTTCTGTTTTCAAGCATCATAGCAGTATCACACACTCTTTTATAGAAGTTAGATCCAGGTCTTAAAAAACCTTTTTTGTAAATAAGAAAGAAAACAAACAAAAAAAAAGAAAAGAATAACAACAAAAAACAAAGCTCCTCACCAAATTCAAGCTTGTACATTATTGGTTTTGGTTGTTTTTGAATTTTGAGTTTTATTGTTTTGTATGTAAATATGTGGACCCAGGAACTGTTATTAATGAGCAAAAAGTTACTGTTCAGGGCAGTGATTCTGTTTAATAATCAGATAAAATGTAGACGAGCTTTTTAAAGCCATATAGTTTTAACTGTACAGTAGGTACCGGCCTGTATTATTGTAACAATAACTCTAGCGATGTATAGTGTATCTATATAGTTTGGAGTGCCTTCGCTTCCATGATTTTTTGAATTTTATTTCCCTTTTATTTTTTTCTCCTCCTTCTTTTTTAACAATGTCTCCCGCCCTAAACCTGCATCTTTGCTTCCCCCTCCCCACCCCACTTTCTGATTTTTTGAGTGCTGTAAGGTTTCGGTGATACCCTGATCAGTAGCGGAATGAAAAGAAATCGTCTCCAGCGTCATTTACTTCATTGGAGCCGTGGCTTTGTTCTGGAGTCTCCAAGGTGCCCACACTGCCCTCCTCCTCCCGCTAGCAGCAGCTTATTTCAGTCGGATCCTTGCTGTAGCAGCCCGTTTAGATTTTGCTTGTCTCTCCCCTTAACCCTGCACTCAGGAGTGTCTGGGCTGCAGCAGCTACCTTGGCCCTCCCACTCTCCCTGCGGCTGTGCTGGGGGCAGCAGCGAGCAGAAAGGGCCCCCAGGGAGGGAAGTCCCCATATCCTGCAGTGCTGCTGCGTTCGGAGCCATGTGGCTGCGGTGTGAGCAGGGGCATCACTGTAGGAGACTGTGGTGTTTTTTCCTTCCGAGAGGACTTTCTGTTCCCTTTCTTCTCCCAGTTTTCCCCCCACATCCTTCCCAGGAGTCACTTTTGTTTTCTTGAGATGAGTTTAACATGACTCTTGCTTTCTTGTGCTCAGCACGAAGGCCTTGTTTCTAAAACTAGTTTGCTGGTGTTTTACTACCTTGTTAGTATTCCACATAAGATTGTCTTGAATGGGAAAACACGTAACTTTACCAAACCAAAGGTTGCTGTTTTATTTTGAAGCATCTCGTGTTCATTCCAGTGGAGCAGAGGCTGCACTTTCTTTCTGGTGACACGAAGGTCAGTGATGCCAAGCTGTTGACAACAGTCTGCTCAGAGCTGTCCCTCTCTTTTACTCTTTTGGGCTTCTTTTTAACCCAGAGTGGTCTTGATGTGTCTATTACATCAGCCCTGACCTAGTGGGTCCCTGAGCTGGGCTGGATTGCAGTCTGTCTCCCCCAATGGATGCTCAATCAAGACACTGGTGTTCTTTACTATTAAACTAATCTACCTTGCTAGGAAAAAAGAAAAAAGTTACCTGCAAAAAAAAATTGACTTGTAGAAGGCCCCTGAAAACTCTGTCCCCTTATTTCGAAGCCAAGCTTTACCTAAAATAATGGCAGGTGCCTGCATCTTGCAACCTAAAATTCCCCCCCCTTGTTTTCAGTACTTGGAAAAGCAGAAGTCAAGCAGCCTGTCAGACTTGTACTCCTGTACTAGGAACCTCAGCCACCATGAAGAAAAAGGAAAAGCCAATGAGGAAAAGCACAGTAGGGTATTCAGTCTGGGCTCTGCCTTCTGGAGACTGCCCGCAGGTTCTGCGGTGGCAGCTGATTTCCATGGGGCTCTTGGCCAGTTCTGGTCATAGTTGGCTTCGTTTTGCAACACTGCAATAATGGCAAAACGACAGGAAAGGAAAACAGTACCTAAGAGGTTAGCTCGAGAAAAGTAGCTTCCTTCTGTTGGTCTTCTCAATTTATTTTTAATATATATATATATATATATATATATAATATATTTATATATATATAATTTGCTTGCCTGTAAAATTTGCATTCATTAATGTGTTGCTGATGGATCACTTCGGCCTGTACACACCAATTAGTGTGACCACTTCCATATTAAAAACAGAAATCTAAATATATATATATATATTAAGGACTGTGGGTTGTATACAAAATATTGCATACACTTGTGCAGATCTGTCTTGATTTAAAGGAAAAGCAAAACCTGTATAACATTATTACTACTTGAATGCCTCTGTGACTGATTTTTTTTTTTTCATTTTAAATATAACTTTTTTTGTGGAAAGTATGCTTAATGTTTTATTATTTCCCCCTTCCCATTCCCCTTGTAAATACATTTTGTTCTGTGTGACTTGGTTCGGAAAATAGTTAACTGGTACTGTAATTTGCATTAAATAAAAAAGTAGGTTAGCCTGGAAATGAAATTCAAAAAATACCAAGTGTGTGGTCTTTATTTCAAAAAATTGCCCTATTCTTCCCTCCTCTCCCTTCTCTGACCCTTGTTCCTCACCCTCATGCCTCTTTCCACTTTGCGAGAATAGGTGGACATGAATTTTTGTAATAATAAATAAAAACCTCAAGAAATGAGCATGTTTTCTTAAATGATCTGTGTTATTCCATGCTACTTTTAAAGAGATGCCAGTTTGTCTATGATACCATTTGATTTGATGGAGAGAGGAACCCTGGAACATAAATATTTCAAATTGAAGCCAACCAATCTTCCTTTACCGTCCACCTATAGATGCAAACCTAAGAACTTTTGTAAACTGCTGGCTTTGAATCCTGCACTCATGGTTGTTTGGGTTGTTTGGTTTTGTTTTTTTTAATCATTGGATCCCATTAGTAATGTTATTTGGTGGTGATCTGTAGTTTGTCGAGACCACATCCAGTGGACTGTTCCTCCAGCAAATCAGCACGTAGCTATCTCTGAGTTGGGTTTCCGGTACTGGATAATGTATGTATTAAACATGACATGTCTATTAGCGCAAAAAGAAAAAATAAATAAAAATCCTTTTTTGGGCTGGCTGATCTGGCCGAATCCATTCTGTTGCTATCCTAAAGGCTAGATGCGAGGTCATGTGACTGCTGCTTCAATAAAAACAAATTTATATTCCAAAGAGACTTTTCCTGCTTTGTTTGTGTGCCACAAGCTGTGGTTGTTCCTGTGAAACCTCTGCTGGGCTCCAGGTTGGAGCCATCACTCTGGAGGCCCTCCAGGGCAAGTTGGGAGTAGGGTGGGAAGCGGCCTTTGATGGGTCCACACTTTGCTTGTTGAATCAGAGTCCCCTTGATCCTCTCCTGATTGCCAAATGTGTGTCTGCGAGCTGTTCTGGCTGCCCCTGGGTGCTCCTCGGAGCAGGTGCTGACCTGCCCTGGCTCTCTGAGTGAGCTTGGGGCTTGGCTTGTGCAGGCCCTTCTGCACTGGGGTGACAGGGCCAGGTGGCCACCCACAACCTGGCTGCCCCAGAAGCAACATAGTGAGCAGAGCCTGCTGTCCCTTCACTTACCACTGTCCCACAAGGTCACCAGGATTCTGGATGCATCCAATTTGTGCTTGAGGCTGGGACTGCTCTGCTCAGCCAGTCTGGCCCTGGCATTCAGGATGGCCACTTACACCTGCAAATGCATCACTGCTGAAACTCCAGCACCTCTCTAGGTGAGTTTAGCTATTTAAATCTTCTTTCTGGGGGTTCATCACAGTCCCTGGTGATTTGGGGTGGTGGTCAGTCATCCTTGGCTACTTCTCTGAATGAACATGCACTGGGACCTCCTGTCTCTTCTGAACTTCCCTCACCTGGAATGCAAGTTGTGGGCTCTCTTTATGTGCTGTCTTTGCACAGGAACTCTCAGCTCTAGTCTCAGATCTCTCTTCTGAATGTCAGAGCCAAATGAACAGGACTCAAGCAAGCACCTCAACTTATGTAGCTGGCTGGAAGGGGATCTTCATCTCCTTCACATCTTTGTAATGATTCCAATTTTATTGCCTCTACAGTTTGTTTCAAACATCCTCCTTAAGCTGTGAGTACCAAAAGCAGCCAGAGGTTCCCTACAGTGCTCTCCCCAGTGTCAGTGAAGGTACTGGAGAGCAACTTGTAGCTGCTGCCTGTCTGTCTCCTTGCCTAAGGATTTGCATTCACTTTTCTGCATGGAGGATGCAGCTGTCCAGTTTATCCAGCAATCCCTCCCATTGTAATTCCTGCAAGCATTGCCGGTGGTACTGTTAAGGTTTTCATATCATGTTTGTATTCCAGTCACCCTTTTAAAAGATGTAATGTAACAGCATCAAGAGCCAGTCCTTGCGCAACCTTGCAGAGAACGTAATTCTTTAATTCTGTGAGAAAATAATTTTTGAGATCCCTCTGCAAACCAGTGTCAAATCCACTTAGCTGTGGGTCACTGATGCCTTGGGATGATTTAAAATGCTAGTCCAAGCATAAAGCAGCACCAAGCTGAATGCAGTCTGCTCCACTGATGTGCTTTGTCTTTATCGAGCGAGCTGCTAGCCATCTGCATTGGAATTGTGTCAGTGTCAAGGCTACTACATTTGTTATCTGGAAGGTGGCAGCTTTTGGGTTGCTGGTGGGAAGGTCTAAGTGGCTTTCTGTGGGAGAAGAACAAGAGCCACAAACTGCAGAGGGGAGAGAGGAGCACATCAGTTTGTCTGAAGCTCCACATCCAGGGTCTTGGAGACAGCAAGCCCAATAGCAAGCCCAACCTCATCATCCAGCCTGGAACCTCGCTTCCCTCCCTGGGCTCCAGGAAGGGCTTGGCTGGGCCCTTGTCCTGTCTCCTTGCTAGTCTTGAAGGGTGGTGTTCCTGGCAAAGGACTGGCTTTGCTAGACCAGCTGTGCACAAAGGCTGCAAGACTTGACTCCTGCCAAATCCTAGCTCTGATAGGAAAGGAAGATGTGTAGATGTCAATGCCTTGCAGGGCACGGCAGGAAAGCTATGCTCTGTCTGGGTGTGAGTGTTGTACAATGCGAGGCTTTGGAGCAGAGACCAGATCCCCAAAACAAACTCCTACTGGAGGTCATCTCAGGTGAGAGTACAGGTGAGTGCTCAGAGGTGCAAAGGAGAACTGGACTTCACAGCAAACACCTGCCTTTGGTCAGTGCAGGAATGCAGCCCTGGATCTTGCTGCATACCCAGCTAATTCCTCATGCCTTGGCACAGATATTTTCTTGGTGTATCCTATTGTTCCCTGAGTGTGCATGCAGTTGGATAGGTGTCCCATGCAGTCAGTGGAGTTAAAGCCTTCTCTTCCAGAAATTCCCTGCTCTCTGCATCACTTAACTCCAGAGGTAAGACTGGGTACTCCAGGACAAGTGGGGAATGAAGAGTCTCTTCCCTTGTGGAAGCTTGTGAGTGGCTGCAGCCTGGTTTCTGACCAGGGTGCTCTGCCCCAAGACTGCTTGCCCAGTGCCATCTGCAGAGCCCCTTTCCTTGCTGCAGAGTGAGAAATTGCAGCTGTGGGCAAACAAACCCTCGTTCCTGGGCAGAGCTGCCTTGCAGAGCACAAGCACCTGTCTCAACAGAGGAGCCACAGGCCCTGTGTATAGTGGCAGGCCTAGGAAACTGAGAATGAAATGGCTTGCTAAGGAAAGAGAATGAGGGGTTGGTTTGGGCTTTTTGGTTGGTATTTTTTTCCCTAAGCAAAGTTTCTAAAAACTAGTGGGAAGGCAGGAGTTAGAGCAGGACTGTTCATTGTCACTGGATGCTTGACCTCCCTGTGCTTTACCTCACCTCCATGTGCTGAGCAGTCTCAGAGTCCAGAAATGTGCTGCTCACAGAGGGACATGTGACCAGTCCTGTCAGAGGGAGACAGAGGCTGCAGAGAGTGAGGCAGGCTCAAGTGTGTGGTTGCAGCAGCATGGGAGCTTGAGAGGAAGTGAAGGGCATTCCTACCCCTCTCACCGGATCCCTGTTATCACCCTTCACAACTCCTCAAAAGCAGGATGCAGCCAGGTGAGGGTCGGTCTCTTCTACCAGGTAACAAGCGAGAGGACAAGAGGAAGTTGTACTAGGAAAGGTTTACATTGGATATTCGGAAAAAAATTCTTCATGGAGAGGATTGTCAAGCCCTGGAGCAGGCTGCCCAGGGAGGTGCTGGAGCTACCCACTATGACTGGGGATATTTGAAAGATGTGGCACTTGGGGACATGGTTTAGTGGTGGACTGGCAGTGCTGGGTAATGGGTGGACTTGGTGACTTTAGAGGTCCTCTACAACATAAACAATTCCACTACTGTTTCCTCTAGCATAACACTAGCCATGCCCTCCTCCTGCCTTCTGCAGCTCATTCCTGTAATCAAATCCTTTGCCAAGCCAGAGAGCCCAGGAGGAAGCAGTGCTTACTGGAAAAACCCAGGTGGTTTGAGAACATTTTTACTCAAGGAGATCATTGATGTTGTTTGGAATGCTGCCATATGTTAGCAGCCCTGGGACTGCCCAGCTGGGGACTCTTTGGACCATCTCAGTTACACCTCTTTTAAGATTTTTGTTTCTCAGCACCAGGCCTAAGAAGAGGTTGGTCAATGGAAGCTGTTTCTGCTGGAGACAACAGATTTGGTGCCTGCGCAGCAATATAAAAATGGTTTGCATTTGGCTGGAGGCAGAAAAATTATGATGGCAGGCAGAGAGAGGCTTCAATTCAACAGGTAAGGAACCAACAGCCTTGCAAGTGGCTGTTACTGGCTCAGTAACAAACAAAAGGGAGATTCTTAGGATCAATCCTACAGCAGCCCAGGGAGAGAGCAGCAAATGCAGCTTTTAAGTCTCTACTACCTTTATCTCACTGCCATCAGCTCCGCAGGGGCAGCGGATGCTCCCAGCCGCTCCCCAAAGACAAGGACCAACATCCCCAGCACTGACTGAGAAGCTCCAGGATGGGCCAGGAGTGCAGGCTGCCATGCAAAGCTCCCCGCTAGGAGAATTGGACGGGATAAGTCTCATCTGGTTGGGCTCTGCAGTGGGTCCAAGCCACTGTAGAGCAGTGGGCAGCTGCAACAGTGAGTGTTGGCAGGAGCAGCCACAATTCTCAGGTCCATTGGGGATGGTGTGCTGAGCCAGGCAGTGCATGTGGATACAAATAAGCAGCCCTGCAGGAAAAAAAGGGGCATCTAAGTGCTACTTGATAGATTGGAATGTGGCACATGGGAGGACGCCAAAAGAAGTAGCCTTGACTCTGGCCAGAAGTGGAGGAAAAGGTGTATGGGGTTGGTGCAGTTGTGGGAGAAAAGGAAGAATGAGAGGGAATGAATTATATGATCAGAGCAGAGAGCCAGAGCTGCCCTGCTCCATGGGTTTCAGCGTACACCCTTCCCCTCGGCCTGCTGCCATTTTCTGTCTCATGCAAACAGTATCTGTTGAGATGATTTCCCTGCTAGGTCTGCTCCAGGCAGTGGCTGGGTGGAGAGGTGGGGATGTTGGTCCAGGGTGGTCTGGGGAAAATTGAATTTACTAATCCAGGTGTACACATTCTGTCTCAGGGAGTTGGCAGTTTTGGCAGGTGTTCAAACCAATTCCTGCCTCTCTGGTGGGGTGGAAAGCAGGCACAGGAAGCAACAGCTCCCATCCAAGCCCAGGCCCGATTCTGGAGGGCACTGTGGTGAGGAGGCTGGATGCTAGCAAAATACTGATTCATTAATCATAAAAACCACAGTAAGAATTACATGAACTGGACTTTGGTGAAAGCAGGGAAACAGCACTTGGAGGACATAGTCAGCAATAGTAAAACTGGGCCTTTTTAAAAGCCTTGAGCATGTGAGGACCATACTTGTAGGATTAATCTCATTCTCCTAAAGAAATTGTGCGAGGCTGAATTAAGCCAAATGAAGCATCAGGCAAATCCTGCACACTTGCAAGACCAGAAGCAGAGGGAACAGCTGTGCTCCAGAAAGTGGCAGGAACTCTTTTAACAGCAGCACACACAGGTCTCTGGCAGCAGCTTTTGTTATGTTTATGTTGCTTTTAAGGGAGGCAGGAGAAATGGGGGAGTGTGGGTTTGGTATGGTTTTCTGTTGACAGAAATGCAGACACTGTACATTTCCAGTAAAGAAGGACTCAAAGTCCTTTTTGCTGAACTGAGCTTGGTGCTGTCAGATTTTCTCTTCCCACGCCA
The DNA here is from genome assembly GCA_009812075.1 of Sialia sialis. NCBI lineage: Eukaryota > Metazoa > Chordata > Aves > Passeriformes > Turdidae > Sialia > Sialia sialis. The sequence goes on along the minus strand of VRYO01002772.1, from coordinate 148,447 downwards.
CCAGAGCCATATTGGCAGGGAAGCCCTGGGACAATTTGCATGCATTCATTCATTTACTACAGAGACCAATTTTTCACCATTCTCAAGGTACAGTGGCCACAGAGATCCATTTGACTCAGCCTGTCTCCCCCACCTGCCAGGAGAGAGGAGGCAGCAGAGTGGCAAAACCAGGCTCCCTCCCTGTGGACAGCTGGTAGAAGAAAAGCAGGACAAGCTGAATTTTCCCCATGTTTCCTCTGTATTGGTGCAACCCTGGAGGCATCTGCTGTGTTTGTTTCAGGTATGGGCTCTTTCCCAGGGCTGTAGTGTCTCCTGCTAGGAGAGGGAGTGGTGCATTCTTATGCTGTTGATTTATGATTTCAATTCCCTCTCACTGTGCTCATTTTCTTTCTCAAAAGCACATTCTGCAAAGCTTGAGAAAAAAAACCCATGACAATTGAAAGCAGTTTCTACAGAAGAGTTTCCTGCAGGAATCCTGCCATGGCCTTCAGTTTACATGCTAGGCAATGTCATGTGGAAAAGATGGCTTTAACCTAATGGTGTCCCTTAAATCATAATAGAAGCCGAGACATTTCTAGCTCAGCCTGTGCACAGCATCTGGAGTCCCCTGGCCCCCTCGTCATGCAGAGCTGTATCCCCATAGAAGACCAAAGGCCTGTAACCTCTGTCCATTCCCACACCTGTTGGAATAGTTATCTTTTAAACCACATCAAATTGAGCCTCGTGCAGAATCTTTATTTTGATATACCATCTTCAGAGATACAGCAAATGCCTCAATGATGAGTCTTCCTGTTCCACTGTTCTGCTACATCAAGTTTTCCATGTCTCTTCTATTACATTGGATCTTGTTGTTATAAATAATAAAAAGATCAAGCCGAATTAAGAATGATTAAAAGAAGCAATTTTTATTTTGCAACCGAAATACGGTCCTCGATAGCCACAATCAAAAAGGACAACGCCGAGCCCGGGATCGGCGCTGCACCGGTGAGCTGATCTGAACTCTGTTGGTTCGGATCCCCCTATGTTCACAAATGTCAGTCCTGGTTTTATAGTTTTTCTAGCCTGGGGCAGAGATCCTCCTTTCTTTCCTCGATTTCGCGTATTCATGTAGCCTTCTTTCTCTGCGTTGGGCTGGACAAAACCGTTTCTGGGAAGTGATGAATTTCGATGAAGAACCAGGTATTGAGATGTAGTTTCCCCTGACAACTCTGGTTATCTTGATTAGCGATACTTATCAAGTGTTCATCGCTTGAGTGTTCCCTGGACTGTCTCGGACAGAGCCATCCCCTGGAGCCACTTCTATTAACTTGCTAATTTAGATTCTTCGGTTTTGTCACAGCTGCAGTGTTGCAATTCTCGTTGAGGCAATTCTTTTTTCTCCCACTGCAGCTTATGTTCTAAAGTCTCATTATTTTCTTTATTTATACAAACATGATTTATTTCACCTAAATTAGAAACCAGGTTAATGTTACAGGTAATAAACGAATTGAGCCGAATTAAAAATATGAAAACAACAATTTTTATTTTTGCGATCAAAATATGATCCTTGAAAGTCACAAAGAAAATGACAACACCGAACCCGGGGTCGGCGCTGGGTGAAAACACACGGATTGATCTGACCTCTATAGCACGGGATCTCCCTGTGTTCACACTGCTGTCTTAGTTGGTCCTGGTTTTATACCGTTTTTCCTAGCCTGGAGCAAGGAGTCCTTTTTCCAGTGCTAGTTTCTCATATTCACGTAGCTTCTTTTCACTGTGCTGAATTGGACAAAGCTCTTCCTGGGCCGCGATGAATTTTGATGAATGTTGGTTCTGCTGTGTATTGAGATGTAATTTTCCTTGGGAGGGCTGATTTTGACTTACGGGAACCTGGGAACCGGGTTTTGGAATATATGATATATATAATGGAATAATGGAATAATGATTGGAATAATGATTAAGTTTACGGGAACTTGCATTGGAATGTGGTTCTCCGGAGCGCTTCTCGGCTGTCCTGATGGGTGATACTTAGCATGTTCTTATCGCTGAGCGTTTCCTGGCGTCTCCTGGCAGAAGCTGCAGCACTTACAGAGGCTGCCTGACACCAGCAGTCCCCCGGTGCCCCTCGTTCAGCGACCTGGACACCAGCGGTGCTTTGGTGCAGCACTTTTTCCTCTCTCCAGCTATTTACTCCCCAGTGGAACACAGGGGTATCCAGACTCCTTTCTCCTCTCCCTCCTTTCCTTTCCCCTCCCTGTAAATTCCTTTCCCTGTACCCAGCCCCAGCCTAACCCACAAAACAAAGCCCAAATGCAGATTTTTTACAGGAATGTATTGATGAGCACTATTTTTGACCAGCTGCTGGTTTGTGTTATGTAGGAGGCACACGATGGCTGGGATTAGCCGAACCACACCTGAGCTTTACAAACCCAGCACAAGAAAAAGACGATCCAGAGGGAGAAATGATGGCAGCAGGGAGAGATCAGCCCATTACCCCTGTAGCACTGAGGGCTAGTACTGCTGTTGGCTGCATAAGCTGCAGCCATCAATGAATGAGAAATGTGGGTGTGGTAGCGTGCCTGTGCCTGCGCCCGCCCCTCCAAAATGTGGTGCTTGGTGTAAATGTCCCTTTAAGCGCTAAGGCCACAGCCCTTAAGAATTCTGACACGTGCGTGCTGGAGAGCTGAGAAAGCCTTGAACTCTCCGACGAATGCACCGCCCCTGTCTTGAGCCCAGTGCTTCCCAACATCCGGAGCTGGAGCACCCCCATGCCTGCAAACATGGCAAAGCCAGCACACAGCTAAGTCAGCATCCTTTCTGTGCTGGAGAGCCAGAGTGACCAACACTGTTCCAAGAAAAGTAAGATTCTTTCCAGAGCTGCTCTTCACAGTGATAAAAAGCAAGAAGTGGTCAGCCCGAGGAGTAACATTTCTGGAAAATACATCAGTCCCGCCATGCCCATGTCATCCTGCTATCACCTAGGTTTGTGCCAGACACTGCCTGCTTGTCAGAAACCACCCTGCTGAGGTCAGGGGCACTTTTTCTTTCTTCAAGGCATGATGTGAAAAGATGATGCAAAATCTGACTGGTTTTGTTCAGCTGTAGTGCTTTATTAATAGCAGTGCTAATGCAGGAAGCCACTGGGCCTTACACCACTAAGGAATTCATGGGGAGACACTTGTCCATGGATGGTTTCAACTCAAAATTTCCCATTTACTGAGTGTATTTGCTTTTAATGTTATTGAAGCAAGGAAATACCACCAAAGCCTAGATTCAAATTTTTATAGGTTTTATTTTATTGTGCTAGGAATGCTAACTCTACTTTCTCACTCAAGCTTCTCTAAATAATCAGAAGAAAAATTAGCTAATGAAGGCCAAAGAAAATTGGGGAGGGAGTGAAGGAAGCTGCCACACCAAAATGTATACAGAATGGTTCAGGACAACACTGCTGGCAGGCAGCAGGAGGGACAGCCCAAAGAAGAAAGAGGGTTTTCCATCCAGGGTGCCTGGAAAAGTAAATATAATGTGCTTCCCTTTCCCTTGCCATGCTCTGAACTCAAATCACAGAGGGGCAGGGAAACTCACCTCACTCATCTTCTGTCCTAGCAGGCTGTGGGATCCTTATGGAAGCCTTGTCCAAGCTCACTGGGACAACTGCAACTGTGGTGGGCTGAGTGCTGTCAGCTGCACTTGGTTCAGCAGCTATCCCGCTCAGAGTTGTGCTGACTGTCCCAGCAGGAGAATCCGCCTTTCTCTTGGTGGCAGATGCCTCCTGATGTGTGGCCAGATCAGCCAGAGCCCTCTCTGTGCCCCTGTGGATGATCCGATGAGCAGCGTAGATGTGTTTTCTTTGGGATTGCCTCACTGTGCAGAAAAAGAGGTTAGGCTTTTACTTGGAGATGCACAGCGAAGTCTTCTCTGCAGCAGAGAAGAGAGCAGCATTTAGCAATCCTGCAGCTGTGGAAAAGTCTGTCTCAGGAAAAAAAATCATGCCTTTCTAACTTTGGCTGAAAGTGTTCTACTGCCACCTAATACCAGAAACTAACTTTGCATTTCACTTTGAAGACTGGCCCCCTCAGTGGGAAGCACAGGCAAAGTGTTCTCCTTCCCAGCTTTGGGATTAACTGCCCAGAATGTATTATCAGGCTTTAAAATAACTTTTTCTTCTTCAGTGTCTGTTAATTGCAGTGAGTCTCTGGAAGAATCCAGCTTAATTCTGCCATCTCCTGTGCCAGGATTTGACCTGCACTGAGAAACTCAGTGAGTTCAAAATAAGGCTCGAGAGCCACAATTGACTCACGAAGTCACCTGAGTACCTTATCACCTCCCCTCAGCTATTGCAGGATTGCCTCCATTCATCCAAAATCATTTGTATTTCCAACCCACCTCCTGGGAAATAATCACCCAAGCCTAAGTGTTCACCCTACAGCTCTCTTTATTGCTCTTCACTATTCTTGGTTCTCCCTTTCCCCCTTTATTTCAGTCTGAAGTACTGTGTGCCTTATGGAAAGTGTGCAGAATGATGCAGGAACAAGGGCTGGTTCTCATCCTGTCAGTTCCCTATAGAAGTCCAAGACTTACTTTGGCCTGTTTCAAGGCTGAGCTGCACTCAGACTGTGAATCTGAAGCACTGGTGTCCTGCATGCTGGAACACAGTTCTGCTGTCCCTATCTCAGTCACTCAGCATTACCAACCCAGCCTGTTTAAGTTTGTCCATCTCCCAGGTCCACTTTGTCAACAATAAATGCAACTGGATCTCACTTGCATTTGAAAAGCTGACCTTGACCAGCCAGCCCTCATTCCCAGGAGAGGTTTCTCTACCCAAGGCATTTTGGCTTCAATCGTGTTTGCATCAACTGCATCAACTATATTAGGAATACTCCCCTGGAATTGCTGCAGTCTCTTTCTCCATCCACAGTGAATTCCACCTAAAGGACAGTGTGCTGAAATTGGTGAGTGACTGTCCTTTTCCAAGCAAAGTTTTTCCTATCAGTACAGTGGCTTTTACTTCCACTGAGGCAGGGTTCAGAATCGAGGTGCAGAAGTTTTTCAGCATGAGTCAGTATTAGATAATCCCTGCTTTTATGCATCAAAATGCAACAAAATGAGGAGGAAAAAACCCCACTAGGTAATGGCAAAAGAGAGGTATTTAAGGGGAAGCACCTACAGAGTGCCAAAAATGAATCTCAGGGAACTGAGACAACACTTGGCTATGTAATTCCTTTCAGGGAGCTAGAATAAGGAGAGTGAACCAGTTCACAAAGAAAATGAAGTTATTGGACTCCTTACCTCTTTCTCTCACAAAACTTTTTGCAGCTTCTGGGATCAGGAAATTATAAACCAGCTCTGCTACAATCTCTTCTGACTGTAGGCGAGTTTGACTACAGGACAGAAGCACAATGGTATTAGTATTTTAATTTTCTCTCCAGACCACCTCTGCAAAAACAGGTCTCCCTTGTAAATATCCTAATTCTTTCCAAGGGAGTGTGTTGTCATGGCAGCACTTGTCAGCTGGGTCTCTGTCCTACAAATACCTGACAGTGTGACTATTCCCCTTTGTACTGCCAATGTGTTCAAGAAAGCACTGAAACACAGGATCACCCTACATTCCCTATCCTCAAAGGTACTGAGAAGCTCAGTTCCTTCTGATGACAAAACTGAGTTAGACACACAGACATTGCTGAGGATTTGTGTCTTTGTAAATTCAGTCTTTGGTCCATTGCTGAGTTTGCTAAATTCTTCCCTTTTGTGACTCCACACTTGGCTGGCCCCCATGTTCTTTTCCATGCCAGTACTTGGTGGGTTCCCAGTTGGCCCAGGGGCTGCATGCATTATCTACGCTTCATCCCCCCAAGGATTCCAACATTCTGCTTGTGTTCATCTACAAAATACACAGCTGTTATACCACAGGAGAGTCACTGTGTCATTGGGATTTTTATGGCTCAATTCTGAAAAAAAAGCATGGAAACTGAACCAGGGGTTTGGCAGGTCCTAGAAAGTATTTACTGCTGATGTCCCAGCCAAACACAGATTGTGGTGTTCTCAACAACTTACTTCACTCAAAGTGCCTTGTCAGACAGCCATCAATATGAGTGACCTCCATGGAAATTGGCAGTTCCTTAAAGAACAGCCACCCCAGAATGAAAGGCTGTGTATAGCTGTATCTTTTAGGCTCTTTTTCAAATGAATTTTCTGTAGTAGTGTAAATAAATGAGAAGATCAGTATGAATGGGTATTGCTTTAGGCAGTCCCTAGATTCACTTAAAGCTCAGTCACAGCCTCACACTGGTGTGAAGAGATCTAAAAAGGATGATTCACAGATCACACGTGATTTGCAAAGGGAACCTGGCACACGCTGTATGGAAATAAGGCACTGATGGATTTATACCTCTGTAGCAGATAGGAACAGTGTGGTTCCCATACAGCAGTACGCTAATGAAGCAACACAGCAGCGTTCTGCTCTTCCCATGGCTTGGATTATGCACACAGCCACAGATGCACATGGTCAGGCATGAGTGCTGTAAACAGCCCCTCACATGCTGTTCAATAACCTACCGACTTTCCATTTCATAAGCAATGTTATTGATTTCTACAGCTCTTTGCTGAATCTCTTCTCTGGCTTGCTCTTCAGCTGTCCTCTCCATGCTACTCAGGATAACGTCTTCCAAGTAGGTGTCAATGGTTCTGTCCTGAACATTCACCACCTAGAACAAAACACCTCTGCCTATTGCTGTGCCAGGAGCATAGAGGAAGATTTCCAGAGAAGCATGAAAAACAGATTTTCACAAGTCTCTTTGTTTCAGGCAGGCCAACCTGAGATTTGTTTTCAGAGATGCTTTCAGTAAAAACTTATTTTCTAGTAATTCTTTCTAAGAACTGAGTGAACAAGTTCAGGCGAAAGAAAACCAATTCACAGATCCAATTCTGGTGAAGCAGGTTAGTCCTGTGAATGCAATGGCAGTTGTTCCCTCAGTTCTCACGGTCCCCTCAGCAACAATTGCCAAGTAATAATCATGGGTATTGATTTCAGTAAATAAATCAGCTTTCATTCAAGAAAACCATGAAGGATAAAGTTCCATCAAGCTAGTCAAAAACCAAGATAAAATTATTGGCTTCCTTATAATGGTTGTAGAGCTGAGATTCTAGAAATGTGTGTTTTCCTTCTGCTAATCTGAAGGGCATAAGCTTATGGCACCTTGGCCTTACCTGCTTATCACTCAGAAATACAGAAAAGATGAGAAGCTAAAATAAAAAAAAATAAATAAACATGATGCCAGACCCTTTTGGTATTAACCACCTACCACAAAGTTTGAAAATTATTGGTTTAGTCAATTAGACTCCCACTCATGTCTTTCAACGGGGTGAAATATGCTTCATGCAGTCAAGAGCTAGGAAATAGGAACAGGACTATAGAATAGTTATGGAATATGGTAATTCTGTTTTTTTTTCTTGATTTTAAGTTTTTTAAAATCTATTATTGTTGATTCAAAATTAATGTTGTACCTCGTTATTTGTAGTTCACTTGGGCCTGAGGCAGGGGGCAAAATCTTTCCAAACCCTTGCTTAAAGGCATCCTTCCTAGAAAAGCACCTGATAGTTCTGCTGGGTAGATATTCCTAGAGATGAACTAGGTAGATGTGTTCTCCATAGGTGTTTGCTGGAGAAATTTAGAAACCTACACCCACTCATGTGAGGCCTAACAGGACTGTCTGTAGGGGTATTTGGATTATCCTTAACTTAATGGGCATGACTCTCTCAGGAAAGCATCACCCTCTATTCATGAAGCTTTCCCCCTCCATTTTAAAACTAGCCATCACCAAAGTCAGCGCTGAACCAGTTCTCAGCCATCTTGACCTTCCTACAAGGAGATAGCTCCTACAAACTGCCTACAGTCCCACCAGTCTCCCCGCTCTCCTGCCTGTCTGAAAAGCTCATCTTCCTCCTGCCGCCGGCTCTCTTCCAGCTGCCGCTGTCCACTCTCCTCTGCTTCCCGCATCCGCCTCTGCCTTTCAGCCAGCATGATCAAAGCATGGATCTTCTGTTCTTCTTGCAACCTCACCAGCTCTTTGGCCAGAAAATCAAGCAAGTTCGCCAGTGTCCTTCCTTCTACCACGGCCAAGTCTCTTTCCAGTGCTGACAGCTTTCAAAAGAAAAATGTAAAGAACTGTGTAACAAACCCCAGGAACATTGTATGAAGTCCCAGGACTACCACAGGCATGTGAGACAGCTCTGCAGCACCCACTCAGACCAGCCATGGCACAGTCCCAAGAGTCTGGCACTCCTCATGTGTTATACATGCCCTGACTGGTTTCTGTACAGCGCAACCATGAATACCTGCAGCTTCAGGCACTGAACCTAAAATTGTACAAGTTACTAACTGCTGACAAATTCAAACTGACAGTAATCATATTAAGTTTTCAGAAGTGCAAATGAGACCTCAAAATCCCAGGTAACGGAAAATCAAAAAGTCTGTGACAGCGCTGAGACAAGATTCCAGGTGTTCAGCATTGCTGTGCCATTCACTCCTTGCTCCAAGCACATCTTGTTTTATGGTCTGGGTATGTGTGATTGTACTACAGAAAGAGACACGACCTATGGGGAACCCATTATCTCTAGAACGGACTCTGAAGCTACAAGCCTTGGCAGGAGGGAATGTCTGGAACTGGCTGGAATGCTGTGTGCTGTTGAAATAAGCAGGCAGTTACAGAATAGACCTAAACATTAAAGTTGAAGTGGAGATGAAATATCTCAGGCAAGTAATAATAAATCAGCTTTCTTATACAGCTGTGCCACTTGCCCAGGCAGGAAGCGGGATTGTCAATGTTGCACACATCTAGAAGTGACAGCACTTAGCCCACAGGTGTTTCAGATGGAAGGTGGTGATGCAGTAACGGCACCATCCCACAGGGAAGGATAACATGGGACTAAAGTGCTCCTCCTCTTCACTGCTCCAGGTGCTGTACATAAAACTCATGTGAAATGGAGGAAAACAACTCAGAACACTTTTGTGTTGGATTTTTGTTATATTTGAGTAAAAAATTTTCAACTCCTCATCTCTGACTGTTTTATGTGGAGTTTCCATCCTCTTTTGGCAGGAAGCATTTCTTTTATGCTGAAATAGTCAAAAACCTGAAAACCTGTGTCCACCAAACCCTACGGAACTGAGAGTCATCAGTAACTTTCTGAAATAGCCACGCACATAGGAAACTCCTGCACATGAAAAAGTGAGAGTAGAGGAGGACCCAGCAAGGGGGATAGTGACTCTCTAAAAAGGAAATTCTGAAATTAGAGGTCAGTATCTTTAACATTTGCTCTCTCTCCATCTCTATGAATGTCATTATAGTGTTTGAACTGCTTTCTCCTTCACTCTCACCTGGGCTTCCAGAAGAAACGGAGCACTGTGAGTTTCTAATGCCTAAGGTTTTATTTTTCTCTTAATTCTTCAGTAGAAATATTCTGTAGTCCTGCATTCCATACCTGGGCTTCCTGTGCATGAGGGAGTATCTGGAAATGCTAAATGGTAAATGACAAAACACAGTCACCTAGTTCAATTTTTACTGAGATCTAGGGGCAAATTTTGTTGCTGCCCAACCAGCAGGAAACAGTGGTCCGGGTTCATCTTCGCTAGGTAAACTGCCCAGTGGATGTTGTCATTATAATATGGAAGCTGCCAAATTGCCTCACAGTTGGTCATTGAAAAAACAGCAGAGTAGTAAAAACTACAAGAAAACTTGTAGAAATGTGATAGCTACTGTATTCTCTGAAATGTAGTGAACTCCGGACAAAATGTCTTTATGATCCATTCCCAACCGGCATCTGCCATTTAATTCACTTTGCTCTGGAAGGTTTTGGCACTTGAAGGAAATATGATGGGAATTTGCATCCCTGGCTCTCACTAGATCCTTGGCAGAGAACGGAGCCCAACATTTCTTTGCTCTGCATACAGTGGCAGGTACCTCAATGTGTCACCATTGCTAAGGTTCTAGAAGTCTTGAGCTCAGTAGGATTTATAAAATAAGTTGGCTTTGGCTTCCTTTGTGAGGTTTTACACATGAGGAGGAGCCTGAGAGGATGCCAAGCTAGAAAAGGGACAGGGAAATGACAGGAAAACATCTGACAGACATGAGTGACAAGCACATATTGTGATTTGAGGTCAATACCACTCAAGTGGATTGGAATGTGGGAAAACTGAGTGTCATCTGACACTGCAGTTTGTTCAAATCTTTGTAAATATAAATAAGTGCTCTGTCTGCAAACAAAGCAAACACAGCCTGCATAGCAGCTGTGGTCAGGGTGCCTCAGTCTGCTTCTGAGATTCCCCAGAGCCTCCAGAGCAGCAAGAGATCAATTTTAGTCCCTAAGGCATTCAGTGCTTGGCCTGTGCTAGGAGAGCTTTGTTGCTATTTGGATGCCTTCTGTGAAGTGGATAATAGGAAACATAAAAAATTAAATGTGAAAGTGTTGTGGTACTGCAAGCACAGAGTGTCTGGTCAGGACAGAGCTGTGAATCAACCTTCCCATCTATGCAAGCAAACCTGGTGCATTTGTGAGTCATGCTGTCGCTGTAAAGACCGTGTCATTTGCTTCTGTGCTTTCAAGAGCAGCTGTCCATCCTCCTGGAGCGCATGAGTGGTGCGCAGCTCTCGGATCAGATCCAGGCGCTTCTCCTTCCCTTCAAACATCTTTAAAATAAAGGTAAACAACTGAGCATATTAAATGGAAAATATAGAGCAACATGGTTTTGCCAGCAGAGCACACCCATTTTCTCCAAGTTGCAAGGTCAGCTAGTTCTCTGCAACAAATTTGTGGTTGCATCTAGGCAAACACTACAGCAGTCAAATAAATGTGCTATTTATTTTTTTTATTATTATTATTATTATTATTATTATTATTATTATTCGCTTTGGCTTTACCCAAACTATTAGAATGTGGAACACTACCTATGTCGAAAAGGTAACAGTCTCCTGCATACCTTGTTATACCAGCCTCAATGTCAAAGCTTCACAATGTTTCAGCATCTCCTGCTCTCTAACCTTCATGAGAGCCCAGCAACAGCCCAAAGCCATAAATTGGTGGGGAGGTTGACAAAACTGCTGCCATCTCTGTTATGGGGTTATGTGGCTCAGCCCTCCTTGATACTGTTTTACTTTCAATCCCACTCTCTTTCCAACAGGACTTCCAAGAGCAACAAAAGATCATTTAACCCTGCTTCTCATTCTCCAACTCAGTAATATATTTCTGGTTTAACAATAGCTGGAAAAAGATTCCTAAAATGGTGGGATATTTCATGCTCTGAAAGTCAACAATCCTTCAGTGGCCTCAACCATCCTTTTCACAACTGGAGAACACTTGGGAAGTCTTTATCCCACTTCAAGCCACTTTCACAGTATTCTATTGTTTGCTAAAGCTCAGGGTCCTGCATGGGAACACTTCAAAACATTAAATAGCTGCTGCAAGACAGAGTACCAATTGTACTTTTTGTGGACATGGAAACAAACGTTCAGAACTAGTCTGATCACAAGTGACAGACTTGCTTAATATAAAGCCCACAAGGCATGGCTATTGAATTAATTTTAGTTAGAGCCTCTTCTGTTCCCCTGAAAGCAGAATGATGGATCCTGCATTTCACAGTGGTAGATTCAGTTGCTTCTCATCTGAGGTTCAGCTCACCAACAGTAGAAACCAGAAAGATCACATGAAATACAAGCTGTCCTGCTGGGATATGGGAGATTTTTGTGTCTGGGACCTTGGCATAATCATGGTAAAATGTACTCATGGTCCAGATCTAGTCTAGAATTTGCCATTTGAGTAATTCTGCCATGAAGAGCCTCACTACCCCGGATTAGCTGTGGAAGGAATACTGCAAACACCCTTTGCAATCAGTCATTCCCACCACCATTCTGAAAACTGACATAAAGAGACAGAATACCATGTTCTGAAGAGCCCTGCCTCGGAGCAACTTCTGCAGACAGATCACTGCCAGGTCTATTTCCTCTTCCTTCTGCCAAAACATAACAAATATCCACACAATTATAAAGCATTTCTTTGGAGACTGGGATTTCTGTAGATTATCTGTCAAACTATTAAACAGTCTAACTCATATTCTGTCTTTTCTTGTTTGTTTCTGAAGACCATTCTTTTAATTTCTAGGAAAAGGAAGGTGAGTCAGAATAACATGTACTTCCATGTTTCACAAGGGATGTGGAAGAAAGGTTGTATAATTAGAGTCTGAGATGTTAGAGGGTCTTTAGAGATGAGAACCTATTGCTTAGGAGATGTTGATGTAGAAGAGGCCTATTTTAAATAGAGGAAGTAGATGAAGCACAGTTGGCAGCTTTTTTCCTAGGTGAGGAGTTTTCTAGTTTGGCGTTGACAGCAGGAAAAGGAAAAAGTCTATTGGGTGCCTGGGAAAGATAAAAAGAAATCTTAAAATTGGAAGCATGGTTTTTTAATAAAGAACCTATGAGGTCTGACGTGGTATTTAAGAAGTGCTGGAAAAACAGGAAAGAGTGTGGGATGAGAGAAGCTGTGTGGGCTTGAATCTGTTTTTTCTTAGGTGTTGAATTGAGTTTTCCAAATGCAAAAGGAAGCATTCCTGCCTTTCCACACAAGCACCCAGGAGGAGCAATGCAGAACTAGTGAGAGGACTTGTGATTTGATATGCTCTTCTTCTCTGGAAAGAAGAGATGAGTTTCCAGTCCTAGAGAGCTAAACTCTACCATGTTAAGTGGCTACAGTGCGAAATCCCTTCAGGACAGTTTTGGAGATGGTGGTGGAACACATACTGGTAAGCCAAACTGCTTGGTGCGATATTAACTAAGATTAGATTTGAATTTTAATGTTGAGCATTTTTCTGTACTTCTGTTTTTGAATGCTGCAAATGATGTCTTAGCAAGTGTAATCATCAGCTTGTCCATCTGCCAGCTACAGACCAGAAGGAAAGAATGAGGGGGGATGAAAAGCTTACTATGCCCTGCAGAAAAAAAAAGCAAAATTAAGGATATAGAAAAATCTAGGAGAGGGCTGCAAACTAGAGGAGGCTGGAATAAAGTCATAAAGCAATGAAGGAATTCAGAGGTGCTCTGTGAGCTTGTTGTGGTTATTAAGTCCATTAGAAATGACTGGGCGAGAGATGGTGAGGATGCTTGCAGTAGTGCCTCTATTCTCTCCACTTTCTTCTGGCATGGTTTCATTCTAAGACTTTCAGTTCCAGAAGGAAGCACTTAGCAGTTGGTACTTGTATGGGTGTGTGGCAGGAAGAGAAGCATTAACAATAGGGAAGAGCCTTGTCTTCACTGCTCCTCACAGCCACCTCGCAGGAGAAACCTTATTTGGATTTGGCAAGGCAGGAGATGTTAGTGCTGCTCTTCAGTGGCTCAAGTGGCCTGATTTTACACATGAAACTTCACTGGAGAGCTAACACATAAAAATTCTTGAAAATAAATGAAATGTTGACAAAATTAATGAAGACTGAATTGTTTTGCATTGGAATTCTTAAAAAAAAAAACCTCAAAAAAAATCTGTAAACACACTCAAGAATGTCTACAAGTGGTAGAAAAATTTTTCTGATTTCTTTACATGTTACCTCAAAGTACTGAAAAACCTGCCAAACTCGTAAACTTAACAGTGTAAACCCACCTCTGCAATACAGTATCTAATGCTTAGAAGTTGGTAAAGCTGTGGAAAGCTTTCCCCAAGGAAATAAGAAATTCTTGTTCCAGTAATCTTAAAATAGACTGCATAAAATATAGACTATCATACTGTGTGCGGTTATTTCTCTGATGCTCTAGGCACCATTTGTTGGGTTTTGGTTGTCTCCATTAAAAAGCCAAGCAGCTAATAGTTGCTATAAAGTTTTCTATTGCAAAGGCACATCAGTCTTGCAAGGCAGAAAAGCATTAAAGTCCATGCCAAGTTTTGGTATAGAGTCCCTAACAGAAGCAGAAGCTGCTCCCCAGGCTCTCAGCAGGGCCAGCGTTGCTGCAGCAGCTCCTATCTTCTTAGGGCAATGATGCTGGTGGCGGGAGAGCAGGAACAAAAGCAAAAGGCAAAGCTAAGTGCAGAAGTGAAGCGCTCTCCCCAGTGCATAGATTCTTATGTAGGAACTTCCCAACAAGCTAAAGACACAAACTCAAGCCACTACTTCTTAACCTATTAGAACTCTAGTTTCTTAGCACGCCAGGTTACATATAAACTACTCACATGGTCTATCTTACTCTATCTGAAAAATGTAAGCAGTGTTCTTACTATCGTTTTATTATGTCTAAAACTACGTTCCTGGAGCCTCCACCGAAACACTAGTATCTAGGACTATGTTTTTCAACCTTCACTAGAAGTTGCACTTCTACTCTGGCATCTGAGACCTTATATCCACTAAAAGGACTTAAAGCTTATTCTTAATTACTTACTAACTTGCTTACTTATTCTAAAACTTAAACTTACACTTCTACTTTATGTGTGAGTGGCTTAATATACTTCAATCCATCCAAAGGTTTTAATTCAATCCCTGCACTCTGAAGAACTTCTCAGAAGAATTCAGAGAGACTCTTCACTTAGAGACTCAAACAAAACTGCACAAAGGAACACAGCAGCACATATGATTTAATAAGATTTTCTCTCTTCACTTTCATGATTGTCTGACTCTTAAATTCACAAGATTAAATTGTAATTCTGTCTGATTCTTAGTACATCATGAAAATGGTGTTAGGAAGAAGACAAAACAGTCCACTGGGGCAACGAGCTCTTAAGTATGTTACTTTAAGAAAGGAAAGGAAGTTGCAGCTCCCCTAAAAAGTAATATTTTCCTACAGCATATCACAGCCCCCATGACACATAATTACTGCTGTTTCAACCTCTGCAGGAGAATCATTATCTGTGAACTGGTGCATGATCATCAAACACAGCATCCTGCATGATGACAAGAGCTTCACTGCAGAAAATTAAGTGCATGCTCAGTGCTAAGCGGCCAATGTCTCCCTGACTCCAGTAAGTCTAAATTTAATTCCCTCACTGAATTATGACAGTGTTGTAGGATCAGAAGGTTGGAAGCTACTAAATAATAATGATAATGATAATAATATTAGTAATAATGAAGATGATGATGATGCCTTTTTCTTACCCAGGAATAAGGGAATAACATGTTGTTGGGGGTTGGGGGGGGTTTTTACTCTTTTCCCATTATCATGCTAAGGAAGTCGGCCGGGCAGCTCCCTCAGCTTTTAATTGCTCAAGACAAAAGGGATGGGGGCTGTCTCCCTGGCTCAGTTGCTGGTGGGGTTTGGGGGGTCGGGGTGGATGGTCGCTTTTTCCTTCCTTGGGACACACTCACCGGTCCAAACAAGGAGAGAGATTTCTCTGCGGTCAGATTTGCTCTGCAGCCCTGCACTGCTACAGCTTCCTGCTTCTAAGAGCAGCACTGAGAACCAGGACCCAAACGGTGAGCGGAGCCTTCCTTCACTGTTCTCCCACCTGGGACACTGCCCTGTGGCCTTCACCTCCACCTCCCTGCTCCTGCTGCTGTTGCCATGGCTGCAAGGGGCCTGCCTGGCTCTCCACCGGGACCGTGCGGAGGAGAAGAGTTTCTGTGACTGGAAAAGGGACTGGAACTAGGTTTTGTCGATGATTTTTCATAGCTGATGTTGTTCTTGTTTGTCTTGTAGATATATCAGTAAAACACTGTTATTCCTAAACCCATACCTTTGCCTCAGAGCCCCTTAATTTCCAAATTATAGCAAACTGGGAGGGAGGGGATTTTCACTCTCCATTTTAGGAAAAGCTGCTGCCTTTTTCTGGTAATACCTGTCCCCTAAACCAGGACATATCTCTACTAATTTACCTCTTTACAAAATAAAGTTTACTTAAGGATTTGCCCAACAGATACTATAAGTTCTTTTCAAATCTTTGGCTGCTAGTATCCTTACAGAATAGAAACTAAGAGAGTCTTAAGAAATAATGATGGCTATTTTTAACATGGATGCACACAAAAAAGATAAAGCGCCCTTCTTTCATTCCCTGGGCAGTCCTTAACTGTGTAGGAAACAATCAGGGATCAACAGGGAAAAAAGTGCTAAAACCAGCTCACTTACAATTGATGTTTTTTTCAGGATTAAAGTGGGTGGCTTAGGAACTGGGCTTTTTACTTTTTCACAGACAGGGGGAGGCTTCTTTGGCTCCTTGACTTTATTCTTCTTCTCCAGTAGTGCCTGCAAAAGACATCCAATTTAATAAGAACATGGGTAGATAGAACAACATAAGGGCAGTCCTCTAGATGCTGACTGTTGCTTACACACTGACTACAGAGAGCTGAAAACTTTGCAGGCTTGTGGCTTCTATTTCTTACTGCACATCAACTGAAAAACTGAGTATGGTCAGTACATGAGGATATTGGTTGGTCAGAAGACATTGATGGGAATGTCAAAATCATATGTAAGAAGGAAGCAGGAGTTATTTTACTGTATTTACTAATAAGTCATCAGCACTTGTGAGTCACCTAAAATTAATCTAAAATGGGTATGAACTTCATCTCTAATTCTCAAATTATTAATTTTCTAAGAATGCTATAACTCTTTGCCTTTAATGCTAGGTAATGCTTGTTACTGTGGTTTAGAAATGTTACGCAGTCAGGAGATTTTATGAAGGGATCAACTGAAGAGGGTAGTGTCACTGTTCTGTGACAGTGAATGTCTTTGAATGATACGCTATTACTACACAAGATTGAACCAAACGACCCCTTTATAGCAAAGTATGTTTCGGAATTCTGCTGTGCTCATCTACAAGTGTCCTGCAGCCCAGTGGCACCCACAGCAACTGTACAGGTGGACTGTTCAAAAACTTCCTTCTACCAAGAAAATGTAATAGCCCATTAAGTGTGGGTTTATCTTGCTTGCAGCTGATTGGTGGCAGATGCCACACTTCGTCACAGACTAGCATCAAAGTGCCGCCACAGCTTCAGCTTTTTCAAGACATTTTCAAACTGTTTAAAAAGCCCAAGTCCTGCCAATTTCCCACTGCTAGCCTCTTAGAAATAGATATTCAGGTAAGCATTTCCAACTCCATGACAATGCTTGCCTGTTGAGGACATCACACTTTGGTTTGTAAATAAAGGGAAAGGAGTATATCCATTGAAGCTCTTTCGAAACTATAATCCTACTACTGTATGGGTTGGATCTTTAGTTTTTGTTATTGAAAGATCATTTCCAGCAAGGGAATATGTGCCTTTTCCTTTTCCCACTCTCACTTTCAAATGTTCAAATATAGCATTTCCAGGGAGGGAAATCAAAAGAAAAATTTTAGAAAAAGGTTCAATGCTGAATTTATCTCTCCAGTAACAGGACAGTGATGGCATTTGCACAGAATTTAATTGTGAAATTAATGAAGTATTGAAACTCCAGTAGTCATTATACAAAAACCCTTCTCACATGCAGGATCAGATCTTTCAGGTCAGGATAATGAATTGCTGCAGGAAAGGAAAGAGGTTTCAAAGTGGAGGGGATAACATACTTTATTACTGAAAGCCTCTTACACAGTCCATGTTAATAATGCAAGAATCAGAGCCTATAAACTGCTTTTCAGACGTGAAATGGTTATAGCTCAAAAATGTTGAGATATTTTCTGAACTATGTTTTGTATGCGAAGACTTGAGAGTTTTCTAGTATGAAGATTATAACAGTGCTGGCTATGATTTATAAGGACATTTGCATGGCAGGAAAAGGAAGCAGAAAGAAAAAGCTGCTGGAGTTGTGACTCTTGCGAACAACGGCTACTATGTTTACTAGCACAATCTCACTTTCATAAGATTTTTTCTAATAAAACTGTGGCCTCAAAAATGTTTCCTGCTAACCAGAATAACAAAATATAACCAGACTAACAACTTCTAAAGACAGAAAAATCTATTACTAATTTGGACAAGAGGGAATCCTTATTAATGTAGATTTGAAATATACTGCAGATCTTGGAAGCAGCTTTATGTTTTCATATCAGCATATCTAGTGTCTGCTTGGCTATCTTTACTATGTAAAAAAAGTGCTTACCATTTGCTTTCTCTAATCTGATGCTTTAAATTATTTTAAGATTTTAAGGTAAGAAAAGAAAAAGAAAATATAGGAGTTTTACCTTAACTGGTTCTGCCTAACTTAAGTTCTCATTTTAGGAAACAGAGACACCAGGACTCAAGAATCACTACAAAACTACTTGATTTTAAAAGATAAAAGTGCTAAATTTCTGAGCAACATACACCAAATGCTGCTGCCTACATATTATACTTCTATATTCCTGATACAGACTACATTCCTTTAGTCAGGTAGTCTATTGTCAAGGTAGGATCTGATTGGATTGGACAGTGAAAGAACATAAGTCATCTCTTTTTGATTCTCCTGGAAAATGCAGTGAACAGCAAATGGCACTCATGCTTTTCACCATACACTGTGGCTTCTCAGCCAGCTTCTGAGAGAAGCAGAACTCCTGAGAGGGTAATGACTTTAGAAGCAACTCTCCATTCAAAAAAGTAATTCAATCCATTCTTTAGATTCTCTACAATCCTCTCCATTCCACAAGATCCTAGGTGTATTTGATTTTCATGTACAGCACTAAGTATATAGTCATGGTTCTCTTTCTTCCTTTTTGCTCACAACAGAATCACAGAATCAATGAGGTTGGAAAAGATCTCTGAGATCATCGAATGAACACCACCAACCTATGACTGAACACCACCAACCTATGACTGAACACCACCATGGTAACCAGACCATGGCACTGAGTCTGTCTTTTTTTTGTATCCAGTCTTTCTTTAAACACCTCCAGGGACTGTGACTCCACCACCTCCCTGAGCAGCCCATTCCAATGTCTAATCTGTGAAGAAATTCCTCCTAATTCCAATCTAAAACTCCCCTGGCGCAGTTTAAAACTGTGCCCTCTTGTTCTGTCACTGGTTGCCTGGGAGAAGAGGCCAGTCTCCAACTGGCTACAGCATCCTTTCAAGGAGGATCACTGAGGACAGGCTGCCAACCTGCTTAGCACTGCAGCATGGCTGCTGCATCTTGGCTGATCAAGATGACATAAAAGCTCTCAGAGCTTGTCTGAGCATGAGCCAACTAACACTCTGTGGAGATCTGTTCTTGAAAAAGTAACTGCTTAAACAGTCTTTCCTACGCTTTGAAACTGGCAGCAATTTTCTGCAGAGACTGTCTTGGCCCCTCTACTTCTCTACCTCCTTCCAGCAACTGGATGAAAGAAAACACACATGTGAGAACTGTACTTAATGCTGAGATGTGAAGTTTCTGATTCTGACCTCATCTTGATCCAACACTTTGAAACTACCTGATACTTCATCCCTCTTGAGTCACCAGAGCGTAGAGAAACTGCCTAAAGTCATGCATCATTCTGCACTAGGATGTCTTCTACCACCTCCTCCACCCTCTGGTGTATTTACCTCATTGCATTTATTCCCTGCAGTAGTTATCTGTGTTGGTATGTTATGTCCTTAATGCCTTGGATTTTCATACTAGGCTGTCTATATAATGGCTCACTTGCATTCCTTAAAGCACTGTTATCTGTGCTGGTTAGGAACTGTCTTTCTTTGACCTATTACTTATCTGGCTTAAGATAAAGATTTTTGTTTTTACTGTAAATTTTGGGTCACTCCTCATTCTCCCATTTTCTCTTATTTTAGAGAATTATTCAAAGACTACTGAGTGTACATAACACTTCTGCAACAGTTTTCAGGAAGGTCCTAAAAGAAGTCTAAAAGCACTAAAAGCTTCTAAAAGCACTTCTTTTTGGCTTAGTTTCGTGTCTGAAAAAGCAGCTCTCAGGAGGACACAGATCCTTTTTGTAGTTACTTGGATTATTACTTATCCCTTCTAAAATGCTTTAAGTTTAGGAATACCCTCAATGTGGCAAACAAAAAGGAATATAATGAGGAGAACTCATCCATCTTTCCTCATGTTTGGCCAGACAAGCAAGTCTTGGAAACTTCCTTTATTAAAACTAACTGCTTCTGAGGCCAATATCTAGCATTCCTCCCATATATATCACTTGTTTCCAGATCATCCAGGAAAATTTTTTAAAAACTCATTGTAGAGTTAAATTTCCATGTACTCTCTGAATTTTCTACGATTCCACTTCATTTCTAGGATTATGGGAGAGTTTTTATAGATTAAGTGTGCGACAAAAGCACTAAAATAAAGCTATAAATAGAAAAAACGTGATCTGGCTACTCAGCTATAGAAATAAGGCAAAGCAACACAGTGCCCTTGTAAGATGATCCCTAATTACCTGCTTTAAACTTCTTTTCTACTGCATATGATGGAAGGTTTGTTGGCACAATTGGAACTGCTTATTCCAAGTGGTAAGAGAGCTCTTCTTAGGGAGGATTTCCCTAAGTTCTACTAATGCAAGTACTCTGCGTGCTTTACTGGTCTGTTTTTGACAGCTCCAGCAGCATTTTGAGGAGGACCTGTCAGCAAGACTTTGCTAAGACAGAACATCCTACAGCCATCAAACAGAAGCAGAAGCCTCTGATGAGAGAAATGACCAGGAACAGCACCACAGAGCTCAAGCGTTAATTAGGGCAGTCATTTCTTGATTCTCTGAACAGAAAGTTGTTTAAATCTAACAGTGGCTGAGGCAGTCTGAGTGTTTCACAGTATCAGTACTTTCTGCTTGTCTGGACCAACCACTCTGGCGTCTAATTCTGTACATCTAAAAGCAGCAGTTAAATCTTGCATAATATATTTATTTTGTAATTTTTGCCTGCAAAGGAAATGGTTTGTGATTTTAAAAGAATATTCATTTGGCATTTTTGTGGTGGGGAAATGACTTTTACTTATGGTAGCCTCTCAGTTGCTGTGCTATAAATCAATGAAGACCAAGTGATCTACACCAATTTAAGAAAGAAATTGTGCAGAATTGTCTGATTTTTTTTGGCATTCCATCTTCCTTTGTCTACCGGGTTTTTTTTAAGAGACATTATTGTGTGAGCACCCAGCTTTCGGCTGCTCACACTTCTCTGTGGCTACAGTTTGAACACTTTACCAAAGTCTCTCAAACCATGAGAAGTATTTTTAAAAAGCAGAATACAGTTGCTGTAACTAGAATTCAACTCCAAAAGCTTGGACTAAAATTCTGCTGACAATGAGAACCATGTTATGATGCAGATTACACAATTACTTCTTGAATTTTATGCAAACCCACCCAAAATCAAACACCTTCAATACTTCTGTGTTTTTAAAACTATGAATTTTGTCCTTACTTTTGAACGATTCCTACAGAACTCAAAATTTTCTTTGCAAATTTTCTTTCTGGATAATAATGAGATGCCATATTTCTTTTTTACAACATCCAGCAAAATTTAAATTTGAGATAATACAATTGATTTTTCAGAGCAAGTTTCAATCTAAAATTCAGCAATAGCAGGTTACTGTCTGCTTTGAAATTATTATTACATTACACTAAACCAAAAGAGCTATGCATATACACATACACATATTATATATATATATATATATATATATATATATATATATATATATATAATATATATATAACAGATATAAATATATATATAAATGTAAGTGAAAGTTGCCAAGCTTTACAAATTAAGAGTCACTATTTTCCAAAGATACAGCAGGTAGCCAAGAATATTGCTGATTTTACATGAAGGTAACCCTCAACAGCATCACAAGAAGTGCACATGTAATTTTCAAATATTGTGATTGCACATGCAAATGAGGCATTCTTTCCTTGGTGATCAATTGCATACATGGACACCTCATCTACAGGAACAGTTGTGATAAATTAGGATATGCAAAATACTATTAGCATGTTTGTAAATCAGATGCTGTTCTTAGGGAACAACAGTGATACGCATCCGCTATGGTGACCTGATTTTATGAGTGGGGTCATTTTAACCATGCTTTGCTGCAGATGTTTTTACTGTATGTACTTAAAATGTACTTTTTTGAATTACGTACAAAATTTTTAGAATATTAATCCAGATTTGCTTTCTTTAATTACTGGAAGCTTGACAGTGTGGCCAATAGTGTATTATAAAACAGAACAACGAGAACGAGAAAAGGGTGAAAATTTCAAATTGATATAATATGTTCCAATCCAAATACCTGATCTGCAGAAAGACAGATTTGTTTGTACTTGTTTTCTATAAGATCGAAGCAGAAGCATAAGTTCAGGCCAAGTATCAGAGCAGCACTGGTCAAACCGACAGCAGTCTGCATGTTTGATCCATTCTGTCCTAGAAGCTGTTTTACAGAATAAAAATTCAGCACAGGAAATTGGAAGGAAGCTTACACATCTTCCCAATTGCATTTATGCGCAGTTCAAATCTAAGAGGAATTGACATGCTGCTGGATGCAGCTTCATACCTGTTGAACTTGTGCCAGAACTGCCTCTAGTCTTCCCGACCTTCTAATATAGCCAGTCTTACTGATAGTGCATTTAGGTTTTGGAACTTTTGTCTTGAGTTGGGAGACAGAATGCTGGACAGATTTTTCCAGTTCACACAATCCTGAGATTATAATATGAAGAAAGATTATAATACATAGAAGGATTTTAATACAAACAGTGATTAAGTAGTGGAGTGATGGAGGGAGAAACTTGAATTTTGTTAATATCTCAAGTACTTCCCACAACTAAGTCTTCCAAAATACCTTACCTGCAACAGTGTTAAGATAGAAGTTTTTTACCACATAGTAGTCAGAATTGTTGTCTGGAAAAAAACCAATTCGAGACAAAGGAGCGTATGTTTGTGATGAAAAGTCTTTATACTCTTTGATGATATCTCGTCTCTCTAGCTTTCCCATCCAATTCTTCCTCTTAGCTATCAGTTTCCTGAGCACTGGAAAGGAAATATAAATGTGAGATGGTTCACACAAATAGTTCTATAAAAGCCGTAGCTTTGTAAATTCACAAGAGCTTTTCCTAGATAAAATAAAAACATGACAGACCAAATGCTGGCCATGCATATTGATATTGTGGATGCAACCTATTTCATTTTGAATAGATGGTAACTTTATGAAAATATAAATGGCTTGTCTGTAAACTATCTCATACCCCTCTCTTCCTGTCTTTCAGACTTACTCAAAGCACAGTCACACCGAATCTTTCTTATTTTCTCTTCTTTAGCCTTCTGATGATTTTGCCAGTGGTTGTACAAGCACATGGCATCCAGCTCATCCTGATTCTCCTCTCGCCTCTGCAGCAGCTTCTTAAAGACTTCCATTTGAACCTTCTGCAACCTGCAAGGAAAGAAAAGGTCAGGCAGTATTGAGTGTACTCTGCAGTGTTCTGTACTATGCTGTCACCATCAAATCCTACATACCTTTACAAATAGCTCATATTGCATACCTCATATTTAATCTTCTATTTTAAAAAAGGAGTAAAGCACTGGTAAAATGCATTGCGGTAGCAGATCTGTAGATTAAATTTAAGAAAAACATCCCTTCCCAAAATTGGGGTATTTTCACAGAAACAGAAGGCTTGTTCTACCCTTCAGTCAATCCCCTAAACCTTCTTGCTCCTCCTCTTTTCAGCCAATAATTAAAAGAAATTAAAGAGTATAATGGGACTCCTACTTATCCATTTCCTCTTCTCTATAGGCCCACTCCTTCCTTTCCATAGCCTCCATCATCTTCAATCTTTTTGCCACATTTGAGGGACTGTCCATGGGTGGCAGTGCTGCTTCCCAAGCATGTTTTTCCCGGATGCGGTCAATTATCTCCATCTCAGCTTGTCCTGCTGGCAGCCCACGACCTTTCAGGGACAAGACATATTAGTTCCTTAGGAGACTCGGAAATCCTACAAATAGCCACCACCAAAAAGTATGAGAGGGATGGATGAGCCTAGGCCCATGTGTTAAACACAAGCAGAACTGTCATAACCCAGAAAGAAATACTTCTAAGGCCAGTGAGATTCTACAGTATGAGGCATGGTAGGACCTGCAGTTGCTACAGTTTAGTGCACATTAACACTGGCATTTTATTCTTCTACTGCAGGCTGCAAAGGGAGAAAAGCTTTTTTAGGAAGATACTTTCTGAGAATGAGCACTTTCTTTGGCATGTGCAGTGTCCATCATTGTTATAGGTGAGACAGTGGGAAATGAGGATCACAGGTACAGTAATTTCACACTGATAAGCCACACCTATTTCACTGAAGAATTAAGCCAATGGCCAGAAGTGCAGCTAATCACCAGGTGCAGCTTATTTATGGACAAATTCTGGAGAATTGCCAACCTGGAAGTACGAGCTGTGGCGGGAACCGCGTTCTCCGCCCCTCAGCAGCCACACGGGGGAGCGGGAACGGGCAGCCACAGCCGGCCCCCAGGTGGCAGGAGCAGGGCAGGTGCCGGCAGCCCCTGGGTGTCAGGAGGGGAGCGGGTCAGTGGGAACGCGTGGGCGCCTGCAGTCCCCAGGTGTCAGGAGCGGAATGGGGCAGTGGGAACATGTGTGCACCACGCAGCCCCTGTGTGTCAGCAGTGGACCGGTGCAGCAGGAACGCGCAGGCGCCGGCAGCCCCTGGGTGTCAGGAGCCATGTTGGGGGAGCGAGCGGACAGGTCAGGGGGCGGCCCCTCTGCCACCCAGGGGAAAAAAAAGCGGCTAATCAGCTGGTGCGGCTTATTTATGGACAAATTCCATGGTCTTCCCGGCTACCCAGAAGTGTGGCTTGTAACCAGGTGTGGCTTATGACTGTGAAATTACTGTATATTTCAGGGCAGCAGTCTTCATACTGTTTTTTAAACAATGTTCAACTCAGAGCAGCTGAAGAACAGGGGATAGATGGAAAAACTGCTCCTAGTTCACATTTATGAAACATGACCTTTTTATATTGAATTGTCTTCAAAATTCTTCATGAAATGCCCCAGAACAGCACCATTAAGTAGGGAAATATTATACTTAGAAACAGATCAAATAATTGCCCCAAACGCACATGAAAAAGGACCATCAAAGCTGGCAATAGACCAGACACTTGACATTGAAAAGTGAAGAACTTCCTGCTAAAGAGGTGACATTATTATAATTTATCCTACTTTCACAACTCACCCCAAGTGAGTGTAGCAAGTGTCAGAATTTCAGGGACTGAGCCACTGCGAACTATATATTCAGGGGAATAGGGATCTGTCTGTGCTTCACCATCCCTGTAATCTGTCTGGGTCCCCAGAGTTCGGAACATGAGCCCAAAGACCTGGCTGTCTCCTGCAGCTGATTGTACATGCGACTCTGTCCTAAAAACAGGTGGCAAGATGGAAGAAGATTGGTCACATTTATTAAAAAAACCTCCAAGCAAGCAAACCAGAAACACATCCGTCAAAGGCGGGAGTTTTAAATGTGTTTCAGTTTATCTTAACATTACTCCCATTGATGTTAACCCCATTATCTTTAGCAAAAGCAGACTGAGGCTACATTGAGTCTAAAATACCCTCCTTAAGTAAATAATCCAGAAATCTTCTAGTTTCACCCCTTATGATTATTGCATACAAATCTCCCCTATGTATCCATTCGAAAGCATTGCCTTTAATGGACACAAAACCACTGAAGTAACATGAAGTAGGAGTGTTTCAATTTAGTTTACATGTTTCTCTTTCCAACAATTCCAGAATAAAAATTTAATTCTGATATAAGCACATGCAATTTCCCCTGACTCTACTAAAAACTGAATTTTATTATGAGACTTCAAAACTTCATACTGCTGAAAACCACATTAGACTATATCATGGATGCTCTACATCTCTGAGTAGCATTGCATCTATCACTGAGACTGTAATAAAATATCAGAAGATTTTCCAACAATACTGTTCTACTAGAGAATCTTCTTTGCAACGGTATCTCTTCCAGAATTCAGAGAAATCTAACTTTCTGTTTCAAGCCTCTGTTTCAGTCTTAACATACTAGAGACATGTCCTTTATTCACAAAGCACGATTTATATACTGCAAGCAAATTCTGAAACAGTCCATCACCTGTTTCCTCTAGAATTCTCAATGATAAGAACAGCACCTTACCTCTTAACAAGCTTTTCCTGTTGGTTCATTATGAAAAATAGTGGTCACCAGCTAAATACTTTCCTGATCCTTTTCTAGTGAGATGTTACCCATTACAACACTAATTTTCCCCAGGTTGCTACTTACTCTGTCTTTGTATGGGCAACAGCTTCTGGAACACCGGCTGGAGGCAGCTTAAGAGGTCTGAAAAGAGAGAATGAAAGTAAGACAAGAATGAGCATAAGAGATCATTATGGTTCAGAAAAACTGCAGTCCACCAAATTCAGCAGATTTTCCACAACTCTGGTTCTGTTAGTTCACATACGAGAATTGTGCCTGAATATTAAAGAACTCTTTCATAGCTATGGAGGAACAGAGGAAGTTTCACTAGTAGGACTAAGTGTTATTCTTAAGCCAAACTAGAAAGCGGAGTTGCAAAACAAGACAATTATTAAAGTTAGTTTTGAGTGTGTTCCCAATATTTTCTGTATGTTTCACTAATTAGCTTAACTTTTTCAATTGTCACTTTTTTGAAAGAGTTGTGGTTTTTTAGTAACTGGTTGAAATCCTGAAATTTAATCCTACAATCAGCTGATAAGCTGGTTTGGACTTATCTAATTTAATTCTTTCCTTTTTTGCAATGCTTTATGAGGTATCTTGAAAGTGACAAGGCCTCAACTACAGATTAATAATTCCTTCCTAGGCATTCTTATAGTGTGCATGTTGCAGGTCTGTATAGATTTCCCTTAGCCTTTGGGAGACTTTTAAGCTTAACTTCATATTGCAGAAGATAACATCATCTTTGTTCTTTTAAAATTGTTGATAAAGGAGTCATAATAGAATTCAAGTTATTAAACTTGGCTTTTTTTTTATATTTAAAGTGGACATAGTGGCCAATAGCTGCTGAGTAAAATAGTGAATGCAATTCCAAGTGTATGTGACTAAGTCAAGAATGTTTATGTGGTAGCTGTTGGTTCAGATCTTGAGTCCATTGCTGGCCTGCAGTGTCCTTCTGGAAGGAGCAGAGCAGTCCTGCAGTAGGGGACATGGATGAAAAGTTTATCAAGGCTTCCCTTTGCTCCCTTTCTGCTCCTGGCAGAAACTGGGAGGTAAAAGGTTCCTTCTTAAGAAAACATCTTTCTAGGGGTCTGGAGAACCACAGTGGCTTCGTAAATATCTTCTTCCTTTGCACAGGATGATCTACAGCCCAAAGCTTTCTTATTAAATACAGAATGTCTGATATATTTTCTTTTATGGTAATGCACAACTGAAAAGTCTGTCATAGTTTGAATTTAAATTTGTGTTTTAAGACCTGGTTACTATTAAAATTTTCTATTTTATCAAAGAACTGACAGAAAATATAGAAAAAATAATGCTCTGGCCTTTACTTAGGTACTCTCGAAAATGCACAGAAACAAGCTGAACCCTGTTTCAAATCAGTTTGTTCCTTACCGTGCAAAATATTTGTAGCGATTTCTTCCATCAACTTCAGGATCTTCATACACAATCCAAGGTATCTCAAGAGAAGATTGACCTCTGAAAGCCAAAATACATGGTATCATTTAGGAAGTCCACTCAGAGCAGTTATCTTTTTTCCGTATGCCTTTTTTTTTCTTCTCTCTCTTCCCTCCAGTTCCACTACCCAACATGCACACTACAAACTCCCCCACAAGCCTCACATTTACACATGCAATTATATTTTGGGTTTTTTTCATATTTACCTATGTAGCAAAACATTTTGACACTTTATGTATATTTTCCACTATGTGTGGTCAAGAAATGGTCTTTGCTGCCTTTATTAAAACTTTCTTACAAGCTTTTGATGTAAAGGATTAATCACTTGTACATGCTTGACTTCATAACGGAAACTACTTGTATTTGAAGTGGGGGAGCATGCTCATTATCTTACGGTAAAACACTTTCCAACTATGTGTAAAGATGCAGAATGAGCAAAGGAGAAGACGCTTTCTACCTTCGAAAAGCAAATAAGGAGATTTTGAGCAAACATTTAAAAATTTAAAATCAGCAATTTCAATTTGAGTTCTCTGGTAAAGGAGAAAAATTAGGACAATCTAGGCTGGAGACACTGGAACAACCCTATCTTTTGCAAGAACACTTCATTTTTTTCCCCCAATTCTGAATTTAAATCACGGAGACCTTAAATTTTTCACCTCTTGAAGAGGTGTCTTTAAGGCTTTGGAAGATTATGAGGAAAACCTCATTAAGGGAGTCAGTGAGAACTGAGAAATTTGAAAGCTATTCATCAGGATTGCTATTTGATTTCACAACTGCTTTCTACTCTTCTCAACCTGCACAGCTGTTAAAAGACAGAACCCAGAAGTTCTTCCCAGAGAAGCTGTGGATGCCCCATCCCTGGAAGCGTTCATGAGCAGGTTGGATGGTACTCTGAGTGAAAGGTATCCCTGCTCACAACAAGGAGACTGGAACTACATGATCTTTAAGGTCCCTTCCATCCCAGGCCATTCTATAATTCTGTGATGATTTTATGTCTTTGAGCTATGTATATGGCAAGTCCTGAAGGCCAGGTTTTCTATAATTTTCATTTTTGGCAAATGTACGAATTCTGACCTCAAAGATGTATGGGCTTGTGGGTGCTGGGGATGGGTGCTCATGCCTAATTTTAATTACAAAGGTATATTTTCAGAGATACAATTAACAATACATAATATTGCTCAGCAGCTGAGATCAAAACAGAGTACTACGTGCTAAGATGAGCTGTCTTCCAAGCCCTCATCTAATTCCTGCAAACTGTGCTAGGGAATCTGCAGAGGCACAGTATAGCTACCTGCCACAGGCAAGCTTAGAGCAAGATGCTTCATTAATCTTCTGCAACACACAATTTACTGCCAAGGTAAGTTTAAAGTCATCTCTTCCCAAGACTTTCAGTCACATCACGTAAGAAATGAGAAGGGAATATTTTGAGATGCAATGTTGTAACCTGATATATTTGCTCAGCACTATTTAACCTATAATTGTGAAGTTGTGTTTGTAATTCAAATGAGTTAATTGAGCTGACAGCTAATTCCACTATCTGACTCTTTATGTATCAGACTATTGCTCCATCCAGATGGATTTGTGTTTCATTCAGCACAGGTGGGCACTTATTCTTATGATCTTTCTTAGCATAAATCGTTCATCCTGTCACGGTACAACGGGAACCCAGGGAAACAGCCCTTTTTATACCACAGATTCTGTCTCTTGCATGTCCTTGACTTGTATTTGCTGACTTTGCTGAAATAAAAGAGCATTTATTCCCAGCAAACTTGCAGAGGCAATGCAACTACTGAGAAGACAGCTGGGAAATATACCGTCTTCCATGTCCGCAGCACTGTCAATCAGTGAAGGTTGAAACAGAGAGGATGTATTTCTCATTTTTTGTTAATTGCAAGACATTTTGCAAATACATGTTGTTGAAATGTAAATCAATTTTAAAGCAGTGCAGGTGTCAAGTTGTTAGAGAACAGCAGGCAAAATATACGAAGCCACTGAGGGTTCATGTACTGGGGACATTTGAAATACTGAAAACAGTATTAAGAAAAAAAATAATACAATTTTGTTATTGGTAGTAGTAGTAGTAGTAGTCGTAGTAATAGTAGTAGTAGTAGTAGTAGTATTACATAAATGAGAAGACTATGTCTTTGAAACTGAACAAAACCAGTGAAATCCACTCTATCACTCTTGAGTATCTTTGATTACTGTCTGGCATGTTGTCAAACTCAGTTACTAGCAACCCCAGAGCAAGCACCATCTGAAAAGCCCATGGTCTAAAGTTAGTTGCTTAAAGCAGAAAGAATCTTTGAAAAAAAAAACCTAGGCTGACACCTGTAGTCGTGAATACAGCTACAAGAGGACTTAAAAATACCTGTGGTGTGGCAAAACACACAAACTTTTTTTCCCCAATATCTGTTGAATCAGAACCCAAATTGTCCCGCAAGGAGAAAGCTCAAGGGGTTTCCTGCACTAAAAATGTGGTGCCCTGATTCAAGCCCCAAGGACCCTGGAAGGAGCAGCAAAAGCAACCTAACCAGCTGCAACTGAATGGACTAAAATCAAAGAGCTCCCACTGAAGTAACACACATGAATCACTGAAGTCTTCATAACTCATCTGATCTGTAAGAAAATGAAATAACTCTCTTCTTTTTATGACAACCACTGCAAAGCAGAGAGCACAAGGATGAAGGAAATGTGAAACATCCAGCATGTAAGAAACAGATGGGTAACCACACTCCACAACAGCTGCAATCTCTTAATTTCAAGGGAAAATATAAGTAGGAGCAAATTGCAGTCATCTCCACTTCAGTGTGCATGGCTTTCTGTTGGCTTTGCTTGTACATTCATTTTAAATTGTCCAACCATAGAACACTTACACAGCAAGCTGCTGAAGAGACTCCAGGCGCTGCTGAGTCCTCCATCTTCGACCAATATATGCAGGCATTGGATTTTCCCCCTTGAAGCACAAATTGCAGGCTGGGAAATGGATCAGTCCAGTAGCCATGCCTCAGAATATTGGTGCCTTCACCTAGCATTTGTGTGGACACAAAGAAGAGAGGCTGCAACTTAGCCAGTTCA
The DNA here is from genome assembly GCA_009812075.1 of Sialia sialis. Lineage (NCBI taxonomy): Eukaryota > Metazoa > Chordata > Aves > Passeriformes > Turdidae > Sialia > Sialia sialis. Next base: position 117,892 of record VRYO01002772.1, on the reverse strand, counting down.
AACAGCATCAAAGAGATCAGAATTCCAGCCTGCTGTGATTTACAGGACTACACATTTGGGATAGGGAAAGAAGGTGGCATATGTATGCTAATGATGTCAGCACGTTAGATGGTTCTTCTCAATATGTGGAGCATACCAGACTAGCAGCAGATGCACAGATTTGTCTTCTGGCTGTTTTCCAGTGCTAAACTTATACAGAAAACCAAAAGGTCTAATGGTTTGTTACATAAAGAAGTTAGTGTGCAGTAACTGTGAATGGGCAGCAATGTGAACTTCTAGCTTGTCACCCTATGTAACTCTCTCCTATTTCTAGTGCTCTAGAAATAAAGGAACACATTCCACTTGCAGGGTAAAGTTACATTATTTTACACTGGAATGATTTTAGCATTTATTAAAAATAACTCAAAGGGAGCTAGCATACAAAAATGACCACATTAAACATCTGCACCCTTCCTTTTAAGGACTGATTTCCCTGGGTAGATATGCCTTAATTTGCTATATTTATGGTTGCCAATAAATCTTTGCAATTGTAAGTGATGTAGGTTTATTGGTTTGAGCTTCTGTAAAGACTGAAATCAGAATTGAGTTGTGAATTGCCCCTTTGATTTCAGCAGTGCTAACTCAAATGCACACAGGTGGCATTTCAAGTATTCACCAGAATTTAAGACAGTGTCAGCTGATGAAACTTCAGGCACCCTACCATGGGTAGCTGCTTGCTGTGCATGAAATTACATTTTTATTCCATTTATTTTCAAAAGAACTTCAACTTTTGAGAATTTGGTATATGAACTAATAATATCACAACCTCTGTCCATCCCAATTTGAGAAGCTACAGATTAAGAACTCAAGGATGTAGGGTTTTGAATTGCACATTATACACTTGCTGATTGATTCTAACATGTTTTACACAAGAGTCTGCAAGTACACCCATCCGCACCATTACACCTGTGACATGACAATTTTAGTGATAGGATGGCTGTTTCCTACATCTGACCTGAACTGCTACCACAGCCATATTGTTGCAAGGGTCTCACTGGTGAGACCTCCCAGCTCTGTGCTTGTCTCTCTATGGAGGCAGATACATACTTTCTGGTTTTCATGTGGATATAAGAAATATTCTGAGATAATGGAGTAAGAGATATCCAGCAACATTCTTCAAATAAAAAAAAGCTTCTTGACTCCATTGTTGGAAAGCTGCTCAGGGCTCTTCTCCTTGCTGACCAGCAATGCAGTCTTGAGTTCAGAATACCTACCTTGCAGCCTCAGTCATAGGCATAAGCTCAGGAAGACTGTTTAAATTCCAATTCATTGTGCAGTCGCACCAAGTCGGTTTTCCTCTGGCACTCTACCTGTATGTATCCCATGCAGCTATCAGTCACTGCTGTCTGAAGGTGTGACTGCAACCCCCACAGATGTGCCCTAGCTGGTTTTAAACTAACTAAGGGAAGTGCTGACAGTAGGGGAGCAAATGAAGTAGGAAACTAAGCACGGGGTAACTAGGTAGGAAGTTACACTCTGCTAATTCTGTATGAAGAATCAGAATGGATTTGCAGTCTTTACTGGCTGCTTAGATGTCACTAGGTATTTCATTTCAGTCTAAGTAGGCTACATTAATCCGTAGTGTAAGTATATCCCAAGGTAAGTCAGGTACTGTGTGAAATGACAGCTCTGCTTGAACAACAGCCCAGCAGCTGCCCACTTATTTTATCTAAGTAACATTTACAAGCTATAGTTAACAGCATTTGAAGATAGTCTATTAAAAACGATGACACACAGCTTAGGAAATTACTCGGAACATGAAGCTGAGTGTTTCTAGCCTGCTGTTACAGAGTCACAATGGGCCAGCAATCATGGCTACTTCCTGTGTTGTCTTGTTTTATATAAAACTTCTTTCTCTGCTTCATATTTTGCTGTTTTAAGGGAGCGGCTTAGGACTGAGACAGAGTTTCTACCCATGTGTATGCAGAAAAAGACCAGGTGAACATGTGAGCTGTCTTTGGCTAACACCTACCACTCTATCACGAAGCTGGTGATAATGGACATTTGACTTTGGAGGGTCCTTCTCACTTCACAGTGCATACAGAAGGTCTGACAGACAAGAGAATAAATGGAAATAGTTACATATTTGAAGAACCAGCATAAATCATCAGGCTCCACTTCCCTCTTGAAAAGTCTGTCAATAAGAGAGTATAAAACAAACTAGGAAGAAAGAACTGAAATGTACGTCTCTGTATCAAACAGATGTCACCATCATGCAAATGAGCCTCATAGCTGAAATCCTACTCTTCTGCAGAAAATACAGGTGAAAAATCTAGTAGAAAAATCTTCTCAATTTGGAGACACCGTCAACTTAAAGAGAGAACTTTGATGATATGAAACATTAAAAGGAAGGCATGGTGCAACAGTAATCAGTGGAAATATCATACTGTACATCACCCTCCCGGAAGAGCTGGATTTGCTCCTGCAAATGTTTAATGATCCCAGATTCGTTGGACCCGCCAGCCCTATCGCTAGCCCGCATCGCGGGCAGCACTCACCTTGTGCCGAGTTTGGCGACAGCCCCGGGGCCCTGGCGTAGGGGAGGCCCTGGGGCAGGGGGAGCCCTGGGACAGGGGGGCCCTTACGCGCCGCCTGCCCAACTCCCGGCCCCGCGCCCGCCGAAGGGCTGGGCCTTGGCCGGTGCCGCCGCCCGGGGCTGCAGCGGAGCGGGGCCGAGGGCAGGGCGCTGCAGTCCCCGCGGGGCCCGGTACCGAAGGAGGGGCCGAAGGTCCGGCAGGGAGCCCGTCCCGCCCAGTAGGTCGCCCACGGCCGCCGTTCCCATGGCCGCCGTTCCCATGGCCACCGCGGGCGGGCGGGGCCGGCAATGTCCCGTCCTGCGGCCGGGCGTTGCTCCGGCCCGGACCCTGTCCTGCTCGACCCTGTAGACAGTTGATCGTGACTATCGTGACTCCTCGTGGGGGCAGAGTCGGCCCTGGGGGTTTTCCGCGGCTGCTTCCGGCGTGCTGCTGCTGGTGCTCCTGCTCCCTCCTGCACCCTGCATCCGCTTTCGGCAGAGTCCTAAGGCTTCGTACTGCCGCCTCCATTTTGTGCCGCCTCCACCGGCGCTGTCGCAGGGATGTGGCTGGACTTTGGAGAGGACAGGGCGCCAGCGAGGCCGGGAAAGGAAGGACGTGTATGTTTACTCTTCAGCAGCTGTTGCTGGAGTTGTTTCATGTGATGTTTTCTCCCCGGAACCCTCGTTTTAGTGCTTAATAAATCTGGTTTAGCTGTTACCGTTAGGGACAGGATTCAAGTCTGGATATTTTTATTCTTGGCTTTACTTGTCACTTAGCACTTCTGCAGCTATAAAGTGGTGAAAGTGAGTCCAGAGACGGGCAAGGAAGCTGATGAAGAGTCTGGAGCCCAGGTCCTACGAGGACTGGCTGAGGGAGTTGGGGTTGTTTAGCCTGGGGAAAAGGAGGCTCCGTGATCTTGTCTTTCTCTTGAATTCGTGGAAGGGAAGGTGTAGCCAGGTGTAGGTTGACGTCTTCTCCCAGGCAACCAGTGACAAGACAAAAGGAAACAATCTTAAAATGTGCCAGAGGAGGTTTAGATTGGACATTAGGAGGAATTGGACATTGGAATGGACTGCCCAGGGAGGTGCTGGTGTCACCATCAGTGTTTAAGGACTGAAAAGACTAGGTGTGGCATACAGTACCACGGTCTATTTGACACGGTGGTGTTTGTTCATATGTTGAATTCAATTGATGCCGTGGGTTTTAGCTTTTATATTTTTCAGACTCTCTGCTGCTTGGTGTATGTGATATACGCTATAAAGTAATTCGTGTTAATTTGTGATTTATGAGATATAAATAATGTTTGTATAAATAAAGAGATTAATAAAGAATGTTAAGAATGCCAGCCGCAGTGAAAAGGCAGGATTGCTTCACAGGATTCTGACGCTGCAACTGTGGACAAAGCTATGATTAACAAGTCAATAGAACCAGCTCCAATGGAGGAGACAGTCCAGGAAACACTCAGGCAAGTAGACAAGTATCACCCATCAAGATAAACTGAGTCCTCGAGAAAAACTACATTATAATACATGATTCCAGTAAACCAAGATCTACACCCTCAAGAAAAACTACATTTCAATACAGGTTTCCCCATAAATCAAAATCGACACTCATCAAAATTCATCATTGCCCAGAAATGGCTTTGTCCAATCCAATACAGAGAAAGGAGGCTACATGAATATGTGAAGCTACGTCAGGAAAGTGGGACTTTTTTGCTCCAGGCTAGAAAAACTATAAAACCAGGATTGACCAAGACAGCGATGTGAACGTTGGGGGATCCGATGAGATAGAGGTCGGATCAGCATGTGTTCATCCAGTGCCGACCCCGGGCTCGGCGCTTTCCCTTTTGATTGTGACTATCGAGGACCATATTTTCCGTCACAAAATAAATATTGTCTCTTTGATCATTTTAATTTGGCTTGTTTCCTTTATTACCTATAACAGTGTTATAGGCAATAAACTAATCAAGCTGAATTAAAATGTTAAAACAGCAATTTTTATTTTTGCGACTGAAAATACGGTCCTGGGAAGCCGCAGCCGGAAAGGACAACACTGAGCCCAGGTTCGAAGTTGGATGAACATGCCACGTTGACCTAGCCTCTATCGCACTAGGTCCCCCTGTTTTCACATTGCTGTCTTGGTTGGCTCTATTTTTATATGGTTTTTCATAGCCTGGAGAGGGACAGCTCTTTGTTTCTGGGCTGTTTCTTTCATATTTAGTAAGTTCTTTTCTTTGTGGCTGCACAGGACAAAGATTCTTCCTGCTCCTTGATGAATCCTGATGAGGTTTCTGTCTGCTGTACATTGAGATGTAATTGCTTTTGGGTGGGTTGGTTTCTGCTTACTGGAATTGGGGTCCTGGAATGTAATTTTTCTTGGGGGGGGGGGGAGATTAGATTTTTGGGAAATTGTATTGATATGCTGTTCTCCTGAGGGCTTCCCAGCTCATCCTGGAAGGTGGTACTTGACATTTTCTTATCTTGATCCCTTCCTGACCAGTCGTTAATGTAAATTCAGGTCTGCCAAGCTAGGTCTGTGGATACATTAATCAGGGCTTTTGTTCCCTGACTCTGAGTGCTGGAATCCTGGTGAAGCAGTCTTTCTCCTGGCTATGACTAAGTTTTCCCCGTTTCTTTTTTTTTATTTTACAAATTCATTTTATACCATATAAACACGAATTGCAATACAGCATATATGACAACAGTATGTAGTGTGAAACTTGATATGAGTTATTAGTAAGTTCTCTTCACGGTGTAGTTAGACAAAACAATCCCTTCTTAGCTAGAAAACCAAGGACAACCTCTTCCCAAAAAGCATAAAACAACAGCAGAGGGAAAGGGGCAAGCCAAGGGGTTAAGACTGCATAACCTGAAGCTGTGGTTGGATAATTGACCCCAATATATAGACGAATGAGAACTTCTAAAAGTGTAAAAACTTGTGACTGGGATCCATCTTGGATTCAACTTGGGCGTAGCCCTGGCCAGGCTCTTCCACTGCCCAAGGTGTATCCTTTCAATAAATACCTATTGTATTCTTTTTGCTCTGCCTAGTCTCTGTTCCAGGTCAGCCTTTCCAGACATCACAGTGATCTCAGAGGTCTTTTTAACCTAATTACATCTCTGGCTTTGTGAAAATAAGCTTGGTATTGCCCGTAGAGACCCAGAGGGTTTTTTCATCTGTAGAGCATCTCAAGACACCTGCACAAAGCATTACCAAAAAACATCATGCTTTGCAAAGCATTGCTGTTTCATCAAGGAGCAGGCTATCCTTTTATATAAGAAACAGAGTTGGAAATTTCTTCGTGCTAAATGTTAAAACCAGAAATGGCTAATGTTTTTGTGAACATAAGGAGATTTGCAGGTAATGGTGGCTTGGAATAGGACACAAAAAAGCAGAGAAACTGCAAATGGGCCCTCTCCTCTGTCTATAATCTTGAAGCAAGTCCCTTACATTAATTATTTAGTGTGTAAAACTGTATGTCAAAGGCTTATTCACAGTTTGTCAAATCTGACATAAAATACTGGCCCCTCAGTACCTCATTACAGGAAAGCAACTTTAGGACTGTAGTTCCAAATTCCTTGGCTCTGTGAATTTACTTGCTTCAACTTGGAATGCTTGTTTACTTTCTTAAAGGCCCATCCCTTGCCTACAGCAACAACTGAAGATGTGTCTGAACTAAGAGAAGCTGTCACAGCTTTGTTTCTGACAGACATTGTCTACATCTTTACATGTGCAGGATGTGACTTCCCACAATGGATTGATCCATGCCCTAAAGATATCCAGCAGGCTGTAAAGACCCTCATTTTACTAAAGAGCTTTACAGTGTGGTACATTATTATAATTATTTGTGTGGCAACAGAAGCCACTTTTTAATAGAATTCCCTGGCATTTCTTATAATCAATTTTGGTTTTCCTTTCTTGTATCTTATTTGATTAGAACTCCATGATTTCCATGCTGAAATTTTTCCATGGTGAACATCTGCCTTGGGTAATGAGGTGGTGTGAACTGTACTTTGGCCAAAAAATTATTCTTTGTTGACCCCACCCCCTGATATTTTTCCACATTAAGATTTTTAGAGATTGCTAAATACAGGTGGCCTGGACTTCTTTTTTTATGTAGAATGGATCCAGTTGAAAACCAAGTTGAGAAGGAACAGTGGAATAACTAAATGGGTTCATCTACAAGATGTCAGGGCATAGCCTAACAGATAAGTACAGTAATTTCACACTTACAAGGCGCACCAGAGTATAAGGCACACTCTTTTTTTTAAAGCCAGGATCCATGTGCGACAAAGTAACAAATTTAGTATCAGAATACTGTCAGGTGCTCAATTTGCAAACAGTTCTCACTGATTGGCATAGCCTTTAAACGCAGCCCCAGGTGCCCTCCCCGTGCTGTGGGCCCCAGCACTCCCTCCCGCCCCCAGCCCTGCCAGCACACGGCCCGCCCGGCCCCCGGTGGCCCCTGGGCTCGCTGGCTCCCAGCGGCTCCTGGCAACTCCCTGGCTCCTGGCGGCTCTCAGCGGCCCCCCAGCCCGCCTGCTCCCAGCAGCTCCCAGTGGCTCCTGGGTCCACTGGCTCCCAGTGGCTGTTGGAGGCACCCCACCGGCTCCCGGGCGCCCCGGCCCCCCTGCTCCCAGCAGCTCCCAGCGGCTCCCAGCGGCTCCCAGGCCCCCCAGCCCGGCGGCTCCTGGCAGCTCCTGAGCACCCTGGGCTGCCCACTCCCAGCAGCTCCCGGCGGCTCCCGGTGGCCCTCTGGCCTGCCAGCTCCCAGCAGTTCCTGGCAGCCCCCGGCCCCACTCAGCCCCCGGCCCCGCCCGGGACTACTGCAGGGGGCAGCCCCAGCTTTGGCTCGGCTCAGGGCTGCTGTGGGCTCACACTTCCAGGATGGCAAATTTCTGAACCTTGTCCACATATAAGGCACACTGGCATATAAGGCGCACTTCTGGGTTCAGATGAAAACTTCAGTCAAAAAGGTGCACCTTATACGCGTGATATTACTGTACTTTCTGGAGTCATGTATGACTGAAAAGGTCCAGTCCCACTACTAATTTTGACTGCATTAAATAGGATTAAATGTGGGATGTTGCCATGTTTTCCTTTGTTCACCATGAACTGGCTGGCCCTACTCCCTCTGATCTGTCGAGTGTTATTGTAAAAGCCGGACGGAGAGATGGAGACTTCAGACGGTTCTTAAGATGCTGTTTATTGCGTAGATGGGGTTACAGTAGTTGTGGGTCATGGGTGAGCCTATAGCTGATGGCTATAGGCAAGCCATCTGTCTTGAAGTTCTGTTCCATTCATGTTACAAAGCATTCTATTTCTTTCTTTGCTGTGCATCTTATTATATAACAACCAATCAACACCTTTACTAATACCTATAGCCTATCATAACTACTAACATTACCATATTCATGTTACTATTTTCTACTCACCAAAAGTTAGTATGTTACAGTTTAAGCTAAAAGTTGTTTTTCAGTTTTCTTGCAGTGGAACATTCTGAGATCTTTCTTCTACTTGCAGATTGGTTTTCTTGTTTGTCTATGCAAATCTTTTTCTTGGTAAAAACATTTTTTGTTTGAGGTGAATTTATCCTTTTCTCAGAGTCATAAAAACCCCTTCCAACTCACTTGCTCTTTGCCTTCTTGGTTACCCAGTAAGACTGGCTCAGCAATTCTTTTCTTCTTTATCAAAACTTACTAACATTTCTATTCCTTCTTGCCTTTCTACATTCAAAGATCTTTCTGTTATACATACATATATGTGAGACCTTCCTGTCAAATCCTTATCCTTCCCAACATGTTGGCACCTGAAATACTGTGTAGGGAACCAGCTCTGGAGACTGATGTGGCTGAAAACAAACTTGTCAAAATATAAAAGATAAAACTTTTCAGGTCATTGCATAGCTGTCTGAAGATCAGTAGTCACCCATGGGAGGTGACAGGTATTTGTGGCTGAGTGAAAAAGCTCAAGGTTCAGGTTCATGGAACTTGCTTTGATTAGAGTGTGTGTGTGGGCAAAATATTGGCTAATTTTAAACTATAGTTCTAAGAAATCTCTGTGAACTTCAGGTATAAACAGTGGATAGCCTTACAAGTGTTAAAAGTTGTGTTGATTATTACTATATCAAGTGTTCTTTGCCTGAAATCTCCATATTCTTGTGGACCTGAAGCTGTGTGAGACCTGGCCAGGGCCCCTAGCCCACTGTTGTGTGCTGTGGATTGCATGGTAGGGCAAACTGGTGAGGTTTGAATGGATCTTGTTTATTTATTTGTTTGATTTTTTTAAATATAAACCACACATTTCCAAAGAAAAAAGATCTCAAAATACAAAATGCTTTGAGGAATTATTTGATCCTTGGCAATAAACTTTGGCAATCTTGTCTATGATCAGTACTTTGGAAAAGGGACTTAAAGTTTATCTGGTAGGTTGGTCTGTGTATGTCAAGGACATACCCTGTTGCTCTAGTGAAAATGAGGTGCAGTCAACTAAATTGTAAGTCATCAAAGAAGATTCCTACCAAACAAAACTTGACTGTTGAGCTTTCTGCTTAGATCTGTGAGCCATAGAGTTGTGTTTTGTTTTTTGATAGATTTTCGTATACAATTTTCCCAGAACAAGACTGTGTTGGTGAGCTGGGGTGTTGTCTGTCTGGATTTTTTTTATAGACACTTGGCTGTAGGGCACACCAGGTACTCAGATGTATGAGTAAACTGTCCACACCCTTGAGAGTTACTGCACAATGTCTGAGTGGATTAATTTTGCATGCTGCAAAATGGCAGAAAAGTGTACTAGTTTAGCTGCCTGTGACAAAGGTTGAGCCAAATTAATTTTACCTCACATTAACCTTGAGATAAGATAGTGTAATTTGCTGCAAGATGAATTAGTCCTACTCTGTTAATGGACTTGTTGCACTGTGATGACTTGCTGATGTGTTTGAACTGTAATATCAGATGGGGAAGTAGAAAATTTAGCAGGATAGGATTAGGCACTAGTTGGGAGAAGAACAGTAGCTGAAAAAAGACAAGATGGATTGGACACAAATGCTTGATTTAAGAGAAGAAACTTGGATGGCAGAGCAAAGAAAAAATAGGAGATTGGGGCTGTAGAGAACCAGTGTGGGACAGGGAGAAGGGAGAGACAGTGTGAGCAGCCAGTAGAGCAGAACCGAAGAGGTTTGGACAAGAAAATGGGAGACCTAGGTGAGGAGCTGAAAAAGTGAGGAAAGATGTGGAACGGCAGGATTACAGAGGATAAAGCAAAGAAGTTGAGCTGAACAGCTAATGAGGTTGTAGTCTGTTTTCCTTCTGTCCTCCAGTCTGTTTTCCTTCTGTCCTCCAAAACCTGGGGGGGAACTGAATGTGACTTTTATCCTGCATTCCATGACGGTTTGTGAAACCCCCAGCAAGATGTCATCCATCTGACTTTAAGTTTTATTCTGTAGATGGTCATCTTCTGCTCTTAGGAGGGGTCAAATGACAGCACTGTCATGGTGCTGGATGCCTGTGATACTTTGTGGTGACCTTTTCTAGTTATTAAAAAAAATAAAAAAAATCTAAGCTGCAGGAAACGAAGTTCTAGCATTAAAAGCACTGTCAAGGCTTTGATATCCAGAAGTTCCAAAAGTAATTTATTTAAAATAGGTAGCCATTAGTATCCCATTTCCCATTTTTGCCACAGGATGTCGCAATTCTTTCATAGATGGTCCTGCCCATCACAGGCTCTAACCTGGGTGCCACCAGTTCAGCTCTTGTACCCAAATGTGAACTGATGTAAAATAGATTTGAACCCATCCAAGGTACCAAGGTAATCCCTTGGATTCCTGTTTGTTCCCTATCTGTTCCACACAATTTACTCTCTATGTACCATAAATATGTTTTCCAGGTGTGTGGTTCAAAAGGAAAGCAGCAACACAAGGCTGCAGTCAATATCATTGCTAAGTTTTTAATCCAGAAGAAGGGAGCCTTCCTTCCAGCCAGCAAAATGGAGGAGGAAGATGTGGTCACTATAGCCATCAGAATGCAGAGGTAATTCTCAAAAAGATGTGAGGAGACAGATGCTGTGAAATCTACTTCTTTGTGGATTGAGACCTGGTCTTTGTGTTAACCTTTGGCTGTAGTAAGGCATGGTAGCCACTGTGGAATACCTCCCTTGTAACTTATGACATATTTTGTAAAAATGGCCTTGGCGTACTGACTGTGGTAAATGTAGCTTCACTAAGGTGAAATCTGTGGTTAATTCGTACTGTTTTTACTAAGAGCCGTGCTAGGAGAGGCATCTTCTCATTCAACAGCTGAAATGGGAAAAAAAAATAGATGAAAATGTTTATTAGGAGACCTTTTCTCTCTTATTTTCTTTTTCTCAGTATGTCTTTGGGCACATTTCCTGTAACAAGAGCAATATACAGATGAGGATAGTCTAAAAGTCAAAGTTCAAAGGAAATAAAGTAATAGTACAGTAGTTTCACGATTATAAACCGCACCTGAATATAAGCCGCA
>VRYO01002772.1:60255-98677 GCA_009812075.1 Sialia sialis | reverse complement strand
CCCCCCCCCCCCCAAGCCCCATGGCCCCGTGTGGTTCGGCTCACAGCTTGCAAATTTCCGGACTTTGTCCATATATAAGGCGCTCTGGAGTATAAGGCGCACTTCCAGGTTTGGACCATAATTTTAGTCAAAAGAGTGTGCCTTATACACGTGAAATTACTACTTGTATACATTTTTTGGACAATAATTCTTTTAGTGCATGAAACTGAGGACAAAAGAAGCCAACAGTAATGACCGCAGTGCATGAGCCACTGCTCTATGTTCTTCAATTTTAATAAAGGGCTCTACAGGGGAAATAATTTGGAAATCCCTAACAGCTGGGCAGTCACTCACTATTTCACTCATTACTCCTCTAAAGCAAGAGCTGTAAATGTCCAGTGCTACCTGTAGTCCTTGTACTCTCACATGTGGCACCAGGCTGCCAAATGATATGGCAGCTTGAGCGGGGAGGTCTTTTCTCATTATCTCTTTCACAGACTGAATTTTCACTGGATCTCTTTTCCTGGGCAGTTGTTCTGACAATTTTCTCGCAGTCTCATCTCAGTAGTCTCCCTTTAGCTATTGCTTCTTGACTGATCGATAAATCTGTTCATTCTGACACATAGCTCTCTTAACATAATTCTTCTGCTACTGTCAGCAGGCAGAGGACAAATACAAAACAAAAATCACTGAGTTAACAATCAATTCTTATGCACAATGTAATGTCAGAAGAGAAGTGACTGTGGTCTCCCCTCTGCATTGTACTCCAAATTGGTGCAATCAGTTTCAAAATGTTAATGGCCATTCTCTTCCTTCTCCTCCCTTCCAGCCTCTGTCCTTTCATCCCACCAAGAGATGATTCCTTCTTCTGGGCTGCTTCTGTTACAAACTGTTACCCTGCAAGGAGCATGGCCAAAATAGTAGTGCTCCTTCTTAATCTATTTGGAATGCTGCTTCCAGAGATGTTACGTCTTCAGACGCCATACCTTTGTGTAGACTCATCTGAAGTCAGCTCTCAAGATGACTAAATTTTAACCTCCCTCTGCTCTTGGTATTCCACAACTTGGGCCAGAGCATAAAATGTATTTTGTTTTCTGTCTTCCTGGTTTCTACAGGCCACATAATTGTCTTTCAAAATTTCTTTTTAACATTAAAAAATCAAAAAAAAAGATATCATTCAACCGCTAACTTGAGAAAACCTCTTGGAGGTTTTATTACAGTCTTTCCCTCAGAGTTTGTGTTGCTATCATCACCTCTATCTAGTTCTTTGGAAAGTGGCCAGAAGATAAAGCTTTCAGAAAGAAAAGACAAAGCTGTTTAATTTTAAAGGAAAACATGCTTAGTGTGTTTAACAAACTAAGAACAAGGCACTGCTTTGGAGAACTAATGTGTACTTTTGATAGATGTTTCAGTCTTGGCTTTTATCTTGCAGCATGTTTGTGTGAATTCAGGAAAATCATATTTTGGTCAACAAGTGCAACCTGTACATGTTCCAGATCATCACACCTGGCTGCATGGCCTCACAATGCATGTGTGCTGAACCAGGAGGCTGCGTGGGTTAAGGTCAGCCTGAACAACATTGACAGAGAAATGGCATAGTGGGGAACAGGCTAGTGAGCAGAGATCCATGAATAATTCAGTAGGTGGCTGATTAGGTGGGTGAGTGTTACCATACTTTCTGCTCCTCCTTGTTCTTGTCCGTGTTCCTACAATTTTGGATCCCCTTAGTACACGATATAAACTGCCAGTTCTTTTTTGACTCTTGCAACCCCATTAAAAGGCACAGGAGCTGCATCCCAGTGGGAATGTAATCTTTTCCCTATGCTAGGTCTCAGCAGTCATATCCAGTGCTGTTCTGCCCATCCCCCATTACCTGTGTGGGGTATCCCTTTGTTCTGCAATGTGCCTGCCAGTCTAATATGTATAAGTATCACACAGATCAGGACTGGTGGCAAAGACAAATGTAGCAGTGGGAGGTGACAGACTATGGCCTAAGAGTCAAGCTGTGGCTTGTATCTGACAGAGATCTAAAAGGGAAGAGTGGCTACTTGATGCCTTGGTTTGGGATAGACTACAAAGGAAAAGCAGCTCTGTTATCTTCTCCATTATTGCCCATGCTGTTGTCCAGAAAAATCAGATTCATTACCTGGTGTGCAACAATCCAGTAATTACACACTCAAAAGGGACACTGATTATTTATTTTAGAGCTGTGCAAGCCTGTGTGTTCTGTACTTTTCCACAGATCAAGCACACCGACTACCAAAGCTTTTTACTATTTACACGTTTTAGCAAACAAATTCATGTTCTTTGGCTACAAGTAACATAGTTTTCTTATTAATTGGTATTCACTCTTCTATTAGTTAACAATTTTCTCACTTTTCATGCTAAATAGTCTGCATGCTCAGTCTTCTACTTGAGTCAGTGGGTTTCTGGGGTCAGTGGTACATGAGTTGGTGGTCACCATTTCCCCCTACCTGAATTAACTTTTACCCAGCTGGAGGTATTTAAACATAATTGCTGAGTTAGTTTTATTACTCTCTTCCTTATCTTGGGAGTTCTGCCAGATGTCCTTGTAGCCTGTGTATTTTGCATTCTTTGTGTCCGGCATTAGTGCACATCCTTCTTTCCAAGACTTGCTACTCTCCGCTCAGGTCTGAGATCACTCAAGCATGTCAAGCATGGACAGCTTGTTAGTTGTTCTCTGTTTCACAGACTAAATATCCCTCTTTGTTGCTTAGGACTGAAAGCATGAAAGATCGAGCACCACAGCACATCCTTTCGTAGCAATTCCAAGGGCCGCCCGGCTGAGCCGCTGCAATGAAACTGCAACATTAATGTTCCCAGGGATGGTGATTGTGCTGTATCCACCCCCACAAAGAACTGATCCTCTGTTTCCCCACTGGCTGAGTAGGAAGAAAAAGGTTTAGGTGGATGGCCACAACTTTCAGCGTGGAGCCTGGCGCTGGCAGAGCCGAGGGCATCACTTGCTGCTCTTGCTGACTGCGGTGGGTGCCACTTGCTCTCACCTGACAACGCCATATCTCCTCCCCGCTACCTCCTCCCACTTCTGCCCCCTTCGGTACCGAGTGTCCCTGGAAAACGTCTCTTTCGCCCCGCCACTGTGTAGCAGCGCCCGCCCTCGCTTTGGGCAACGCCCAAGAAGAGGCGGCGGAGCCGGCGGGACGAGGGCCCACACCTACCCCTCCCAGCAGCCCGCGGGTCGGGAAGGGGCGGGCAAGCGCTCCCGGAACTACCCACCCTCGTACGGCCTCTGGCGGCCTGTTCTCTCTGCGGGCTAAGGGTGCCGGGAACTGCCGCCATGTCCTCGGTGGCCGCCGCCAGCTGTGACGGCAAGGGCTCGGGGGAGGCGCGGCAGGAGAAGAAGCCGCTGAAACCCTGCTGCGCCTGTCCCGAGACCAAGAAGGCGCGGGACGCCTGGTAGGGACCCGGCCCCGAGCCCCCCGCGGCGGCCCCTCCTCGGCCGGGCGTTCCCCCTGCGCCCTGCCGCGATTCCCTCCCGGCCCGCCTGCTCCTCCCTTTCGGAAGTCTGTGCTCCCGCCTGCGTGCGTCGGGCATTTTGGGAGCTCTCCGCACCCCGGGTGGGGAATACAGTCGCATGCGAGGGAGGAGGGAGAGTGTGGAGAAGGAAATTGTCTTAAAAGAATAATGTAGAAATGTAGAGATTAAAACCTCATAGCCTGTATTTAAAACAGGTTTCAAAGATCAGCTTTTAATGCTGCTTGTAAATCTCCACTGCTATTGATTGAAGCAACAAGTACCAGCAGGTGATAACTTCTTTATTGTTCACCTGAGTATAAATTACATTCTCTTTTAAATAAAGGAAAATGCTCTGGTTTTTTTTTTTTTAATTATTATTATTATTTATTTATTTTTATTTTTTTGAGTCTTAGAGGATCACATTTCCCAGAGAAGTTCAAAATTTGATAGTGACCTGTATAGCTGCATTGGTAATTACAGGCTTAGTCATGATCATAGGACCTATAAAATAGTATGAAGTGCACCCTCCAAATGGAGCTCCTTTGTCTTGGAGTTGTTAAAAGTTTAAAAAATCTTTTAAAACTTTGAGTCTTTAAAAAACTTTAATCTGATGAACAGATTGTCTGTTATTTTACTTTTATGTTGATACAGATGGTGTTTGGTAGGTGACATAATACTGAATACTGTTACTTTTACTGTTTCTCACTGCATGGTAGAGTGAAGGTGAATCCAGGGCTTCCTAAGAAAAGGGTGGTAGAATGGATGTTACTGGTCAGATGGAGTTGCCCTGGGCAGCCAGGGGAAGTGTCCATGCTCATAGTAATAAAACCTAAGAAGAAAGCTAAACAGCTCCGTCATTCATTCAAAAAGCAAGTTGAATCGCTTTTGTGGTATATATGATATACCAACAATGAGAGGCTCTTACGTGGATGGATGAGCAATGTCAGAAGTTACTATATATGGTGAATAACTTTGTCAACAGTAGCTGGACAGGTGTTGTGTTCTGTTTTGCTTTTTTGCAACTGAAGTTGGACTAAAATATTTACTGTTTAACTTGTTCTGTATTGGTCTCTTACTGGAGAAATTTTGTTGCTTCCCTACTGAATAACTTGAAACTGGCAAGTTCTTGATGATGTGACAGCCTTGTGTTGTATAACAAATCCTCATCCAGGCTTGCCCAGAATAGATCCTGACCTGTTAATAGGAAGTTGTGTTATGCCTGTTGCAGAGTTTTAGGTGTGCAGTTCCAGACTTGGGTAACTTTTTGGGATAGTTTCATACTGTCCAAAACAGCAAAACCCTGGACAGGATAGACAACACCCCTACCCCCAAAAAAACCCACAAAAAAACCCAAAACAACCCAAAACAAACAAAAAACCCCCCAAACAACTCTCCCCTCCTCCAAACAAAACCAAAACCAAAAACAAAAAAAACCAAACAAAAGACCCCCAAAACCCAAACAACAGTAAAAAGCCCCTCTGGATCCTAATAGGGATTTTTCATTTTTCCCAACAGTTTGTCAGTTCTGTTTCTTTGATTAAAAATGAACATTTTATTGCTGAACCCTGGAAATCTTTTTGTTTTGCTCTGCAGCATTATTGAGAAGGGAGAAGAAAATTGTGGGCACCTAATTGAAGCTCACAAAGAGTGTATGAGAGCTCTGGGCTTCAAGATATGAGATGAGCAAGACTGAGTGGGGTGAGTACAGCCTTCAGGACCTCTGCCTCTGGAGTGCCCTGGCACATTAGCTGGTACCACTGGAAGGCCCAGATTACTGTTCGTGATGGTGTTGCCCCTATGAGAGAAGGCATAGCAGTCCTTACTGACGTTTCAGCCAACATTGCTGTCCTATGAGGATAGTGACGCCCTCTGAGAGTCACTCTTCAGCAGTAGAGAATGGTGCCGCCTCTGTTGTCTTCTCAGAGATCCTAACTTCGTGTGTGACGGGTTTCTTTGGTTGTCGAACTGTTCCTCAATGTCCAGTGGAAATCCATATTTTGTGAAGCTGTGTTTCCTTTCTCTTCTAGGTGATGTCTTTGCTGTGACTGTGTTCTGGAAAGCTGCAAAATAAATTATTTCTGCAAGTTACTTCAAAGAACAAATATAAACAGAAATTCTATTTATAAAGAGTCTTTAATGATAGAGTATGCATCATATCTGTAGCTTTTCCACTGTTTGCTCTTGACCACTGCTACAGAAAATAAAATTTTCCTCTTAATAAAAGCCTGAAAATGACCAATGTTCCTGACCTCCGTTTCTTTTTAAGTGGTTTAGGTGCCCTCCTTTCTGAAAACAGCGTGCTGCAGGAATGAGAGAATGAGAAAAACGTAACTATTAACATAGGAACACTAATTACTGTGGTGGTGTGGTTGAACAGAGAGGACTTCAGTGTGTTTTCCCACTGATGCAAATTGTGAAATGCTAGTAGCATTGCACTCTTCCAGCTTTCAGCAGTCATGGTGAAGCTTGTAGTGCTATTCGTGACAGTAGCTGTAACTATGTTTGTACAAAGGCGAAGGCAGTCATGAAATTTACAGTAATTTCACAATTATAAGCCGCACCTGATTATAAGCCACACATCCGGGTAGACCACGGGATTTGTCCGTATATAAGCCGCACCCAAATATAAGCCGCACTTTTTTTTTTTTTTTTCCAAAGTGAGGATCCATATGTGACAAAAGTAACAGAATCGCGCCTGCAGGTTTGGTGTCTGGTGCTCAAGTTGCAAACAGTTTTCATAGACCACCGAAGCCTTTAAACGCAGCCCCAGGCACCCTCCCCATCCGGCTCTCACTTCCGGGTTGGCATTTTGCTGGGATTTGACCATAAATAAGCCGCACCTGATGATTAGCCGCACTACTGGGGTAGGCTGGATTCTTCAATGAAAACGGTGCGGCTTATAATCGTGAAATTGCTGTACTTCCTTAGAGTCAAAACTGTATTTCATTCATAATGTTGAAATTTGTCTGATGGTTTTTGAATACTGTTACTTAAGCTTCATTCTGTATAATGAAAAGTCAGGTACTTCCCATCACCAACTTGCTTGAGCCAGTAGTTCTTCAAGGGAAAGGGAGCAGAGGATTGTTCCCTGTCACTGCAAGTGACTTTAGTGTGCAGGTTACTTGCCTGAAAGTAAAGGTTTTTTTATGCTATGTTTTTGTTGTGTTGAGCTTGTGCTAGGCACACATGGGCTTTTGTTTTCTGGCTCCTTCTTTCACTTTTATGAGATCATAGTGGGAGGGTAGTTGCCTTTGATTCCTTCTTACAATCTAGAGAAACATTAAGTGCAATTTCTGGTTTGTTACAGTTGGGGCTTTTCTGGCTTCCTGCTATGTATTTGTGCAATCTTAATCCTAATGTTAGTCTTCCTGTGGTGAGTTGAGTTTCCTGAAGATGGTATCGCTGTGAGATTTGGGACTGATAATCTATGTGTTGTATAGCTATCAAGGACAGAGGGTTTATTTACCAAACAGTGCAGGCTGTATCTGCATTGCATCATCACATGCAGCTAAATAGTAAGTGCTACTGGTTGAGTTTGTTTTAAGTGGGGAAATCCGTGAAGTACCTGTTTCCACAGTGCCTGTTTCAGTGCTGAAAAGCTTGACATATTTGTTTTTCTTCTTCACAAACACGTTTTGTACTAATGCTTATGTGTTTACTCCCAGAGAAGGATCTTAATGCTGCTTAGGTGTTTTCTGTGAACTTGCCGTCTTGATTCCAAATCGTTTTCAACTTTAGTATATCCCTTTCCTATTGAATCAATATTGGCTTTTGAACACTTGTTGTGGATGAATTAGCGTCCCTGGATGAAGGGCGCTTACTCTAATCCAAAGCAAGGCATGAAAATAAAATGCCTCTTTGGTAAGAGTTTTTTTAACTTCTGCTGGGTGGAAAACTGAAAGTGCTATGAAGATGATCTGTGTGGCTATGGTACTGTCAAGGGAGAAAGGGAGATTTAGTCTTGGTGGTTCAACCACTTTCCAAATCTTCCATTTAGAAATTTCAGTCTGAAAACACGAAGTTAATCTCTAGTGTATGCTGCGAGATCTGTCTTTTTCACTGCTGTATCATTCTCTCTCCAGTGTCACAGTGGGACCCAGCAGAAAAGTTGTGTAGTTTCTAATGAGAGCTTTGTACTGTTATTGTTGTGGGCTTGAAAGTTTCCTGTCTGCCTTTCACAGAGAAATCACAACAGGTCATCCTCACCCATGGTCCTGGCTTCAGCATCCCTGCAACACCACTATTTATGTTCTGGAAGATGTCAGATGAAGGCCTTTTTTGTCCTGTTGAGTCATTAACACTGTGTTCCATTTTATTTTTTACTCAGGAATTTACCTAACTGAAGAACGAGATCACTATCTTCCTTTTTTTCCCACTTTCTTCAATGTTCCTACAATGAGTTTCGGTAGTGTAGGAGAAATTGCAATGGTGCTTCTCAGGATGCTTCCTCTAACGTAGTTTTACATTTCTACTCATAGCAGTTCAGTTTTGTCTCACAGATCTAATGCAATCTTTCTCCTAAGTGTTCACAATCATGATATCCCAATTTTCCATTTTATCAGATGTCAGCCTATCTTGGAGACAAGGCTCTTTACAGATTTTTTGCAGAGGCCTAAAGGTAAGCAAGTTGTCAGGATCATATAGCGAGCATATGACAGTGGCATGAAAAACAGAACCTGGATCCCAAGGTTTTTTATTGTGATGCTTTAGCTATAAGATCATCTGTCCTGCTTTGCAGAGAAAGTCAAGAGAAAGTTACTAATTTCCCTGTAACTCTGCACATGAGTGTTTTTCTGCTTCAGTAGCTAGGATTTATTTCTTCACTTAGTTAAGGGATCTCTGAAGACGAGGTTCCCTCTTTCACTTTACCCTTAGAAGAAAGCACCTTTGTGAATGTGCTGTACTCGCTCTGTGCAAAGCTGAATTTGTCTTCTTTCCTTCCTACATGTCAACATGCCAGGATGGGTCTTAGGAGCCATGCAACTCTGTATTGCATATGGCCTCATCATTGCAGAAATAAGGTTGTACTGACCAAGACCACCATGAATTCTTCAAGATTGCCATAAAGCACTGCTGCAGCCTTGCCCAGGAGACAGTTATTCCAGAGCACTCTTAGCTAGGGGAGGCAGTTAGTGTGTCTTTAAGTGAATGGTGCCAATGGGAATGGTGTTAGGTGGCACAGCTGCAAGCTCGGCCTGAAACATGACCAGCCTTGAAACCCTATCTGTACCCCACTAACCCATGCAGTCTGACTTCATCCTGTGTTGGGAGACCATGTGGGTTGCATCAATGCCTGAAATGTAACTGCATCCTGGCAGTGGGGCAGATCCTGCCTGTGTGACTGATAATGTGTCACTTGAAGCAGGGGAGGAATTGCATTTATGCGTGTTTTGTGTAGCTGACCATGGCAGACTGACTTCAAAGGCTCCCTGTTATGCCTATGTCCTGGGTTACCCGAGTGGGAAGTGTTGGCTGTGCTCTTTGGGCTAAATGAAGGTCTGGGGCGGGTTCTAAATAGCAATTTAAAAAAATGAGAATGTGAGAGAATGTTTCTCAAGGGTGCTTCCCAACAGAATCTGTTATCCATCAACTAGGATTTCCTCACAAAATGTACTTCTAAGTATTATACATTCACAAAGCTTTTGCCAGGATAGTCTCATCTTCATGATAGATGAAACTGGATGCCCGAGGCTTGCCCTTGTATTCACAGTTCTCTGGCTTTGCAAAGCTTTTCCTTGTGCCCCTTGATCTAAAACACCCCACAAAAGTGAGCTCCCTGATGTGAGGGGAGGCTGTAATGGACCTGGAAAGTATTAATGGAGAGCCAGCCTTATTTTGCTAAGTCCCTGACTTAGTTGAGTCACAGTGAGAAAAGTGGATGACCTTTTTTCTCTTTCGTGCTGGGTGAAAGTCACTCTCTCACAGGAGTGCAGAGTGGTGGAGCTCGCCACAGTAAGCTGGTTGTTTTCCCTTTTCCTTTACCCTCCTCATGCTGCGCTGGGCTTATCTGGCTGCCTGAGTTATGTTAAGTAGCTGGTGCATGCTTGGTCTCCGTTCTCCTCGCTGTTTTTGCTCCTTGGATTTCAATTCCAAACATGGTTATCCATTTGGGGTCTCTCTCCGTTCCACTGCCAAGAGATACACATTCCACACTCAACACCAGCTCCCTCTACTGCTCTCTCACAGTTGTTATTCCATTTGCTGCAGCGCAGGCAAGACAGGCAGTGCAAGGAGGTCTCTGTCCTGTCTGTGAGTTTCCAGCTAGTGTCCTCGACTCTTTTTTTTGACTGAGCTCTTTTGGCCTCACATTTGCCAGCTTTTTTTCTCACTGTTGTGGCTAAGAAGGGGGCCAGCCGACACATTGTGAGCCACAGAGGAGAAGTGAATGCTTTTGAAATTTTTCGGGTACTAAAACATTTGGTAGCACTTTTTTGGCATGTTACTCTAAAGCACTGCTGTGGGACCAGACAGTGCTCAAGAGGAAGAGGAGGAGGAACAGCTACCCAGCAGCTCTGGTTTCCAACCTCTGCAGCACCTTTTGTGTATGACAATTCATTTTGAGCGCAGGACGGCTGGGGAGGGTGGGGTGTGGGCAAGGATGACTGCAAACAGCCTCACTTGGGACCAGGCTGTTCTCCGATCTCCGGTGTGTGATGTCTGGACTGAAATTATGGAGGAAGCAGCCTACCAGCTGGCCAGCTGCATTGTCCTCCTGGGTTACATGGGGGGCAGTGGCATCTTTGGGTCCCTCTATATCTTTGGCCTCCTGGCCCCAGGCTACTTCTGCTATGCTCTGTGGGGCTGGCTGAGCGCTTGTGGGCTGGATATCTTCATCTGGAACATGCTGCTGGTCCTTGCGTGCTTGCTTCAGCTGGCTCACCTGGCTTACCGGCTCCATAGAAGCACCATCCCTGAAGAGTTTGACCTCCTCTACAAGACCATGTACCTGCCCTTGCAGGTGCCCCTGGAAGTCTACAAAGAGATCGTGAAATGCTGTGAAGGACAGGTCCAGTCACTAGTCAGAGACCAGAATTATGCAGTGGAGGGCAAGACACCCATTGACCGCCTCTCATTGCTACTGTCTGGCAGGTAAAGGCTTCCTCATTTCTGAACAAAATCTGACAGCAAGCTGCTGTGGCTTATTGTTGTATTATCACCCTCTGTAGAAAATGGGGTGAGGATTGTTTCCTTCCTCTGAGAAAGATCTGAGATATGCCAGGGTTTGTTGGCGAAGTGAGAAATTTGTTTTTTGAGATGCTAATTTTGTTTTGTTTTTCTAACTGAAGAGTATTTCAGGGAATGGTTTGCAGACTCAAGCTGCAGGCAATAAAGTGGCCAGCTCAGCCTTACCTGTGGTACTTTTGATGAATCCTTACCCCTTTATCTGTCATTTTGAAGTGATCTTATTTCTGATGAGGATAGATTGGCTGTGAGAATGTGCTTCTCAAGGCAGGAGAGCAGTGTGTCTAGACCTATGGTCTC
Source organism: Sialia sialis (assembly GCA_009812075.1). Classification (NCBI taxonomy): domain Eukaryota; kingdom Metazoa; phylum Chordata; class Aves; order Passeriformes; family Turdidae; genus Sialia; species Sialia sialis. The sequence goes on along the minus strand of VRYO01002772.1, from coordinate 87,718 downwards.
TGGGGGTACCAGGCACACCTCTGTGATGTGAAGAGCTGTGTGCTGAGGCCTCATTTCACCTGCTCTCCCTGGCCAGCAATGTTCAATTCAGTGTTCCTGTTCCAAACACCCCAGCCCTCAGGGCTTTGACATTTTTCACTTTGAGCATCATTTCATCAAAAGAGTGAGTATTCTGTGGTGGATCCTGCCTAATCAGGTGCCCTTCTTTCCCTGTGCTGTCAAGCATTTGTGGTATTCCTTCTTCTGGACTACCAAGGATAACCTTAGGGACCTCTAGACAGTCGTACTGGAGATATAACTGAATTAACTCTGCTGATCAAGTACTGGCATTTGTTCACCTGAGATCCTCTGGTATGCCTTTAGCAGCATATCCACTTAATGATTTGCAAAATCCAGATGCATACAAATAGCAATAGTGTTGGCTTCCAGTCTGCTGCCGGGAACTTGGCACTAATGTTACATAAGAATGGGAAAGGAAGAAGATCTATAAATAGGAGCAGTGCTGAGCTGCAGGAGGTGTATCTCACAAGGATTTTCCTTTGCGGGATACAAAGCATCACCTGCGGCTCCTGTTCTACTGCAGTAGCAAATCCTCTCTGGTGAGGGAGTATGTGAAGAAGAAAGGCTGATCTTCCTTTGTTTTGGTGTTGATCCCTTTTCTAAGACGTGTTAAGAACACCCTGGGTCCATCAGGATGTTGAATGGTAAAACACTGGAGGGAAATTTGGTATGTGTGTTTCCAGTAGCCCTTCCCCTTACCTAATATCTCTGGTGAGCAGCTGGCTCTGAATTTTACTGTATCTGCAAATAATATTGATGGGGAAGAGTATTTCTGTCTTGACCTGCAGTGGATAATGTGATGCTACTCTGTGAGCATGAAACTGCTGTAACACACAGTGACTAGTTGTTGGGCTCTCTTTTGCAATGGGAAGTATGCATCTTAACTGGTAAAAGATGCTCCATGGAGATGAGAATGGATTTACATTTCCTTGCGACGTCCTTGCTGACTCAGCAGAGCATTTCTGTGATGGTGCTCGCTTAAACTGAGCAAGTGGGGTCTTGGAAATGTAGAATATGCCTGGATCAGGAAATGTGCCTTACAATCCCTGACCCTTTCCAGGCAGCACTGCCAGCTGATTAGAAGTCAAAGGTAACTCCTGAAGGCAAGAATTGCCTTGGTGCGTTGAAGAACAGGGGTACATGGTGACAAGAAAGTAAGAGGCCCCAAGTCTGGTGATGCAGAGCTATGGATAGAACTCCAGAGTGCCCTGGCATTGTAATCACTTCAGGCCTATGCAGGTCCTTCTCTATGCCCTCAGCAGAGCTGAGTGCACATTTGACCTTGATCCTGGCAGGCAATTGAGCAAAAGTAGGCGAAAGGGATACTTAGAAGGCCAAGAGAAAGTGAGCAGTAATGTGCAGCAAACTATGAGCTCTCAGGGTGATCTGTGAATAATCATGGGCAGGAGGATTTTGGGTGATCCAGAGTATAATGACTTCCAGTACCAAACTGGGTATGCCCTCATGCAGTCCTGGAGGCTGGAGGAAGATACAAGTACAAAAAGCCACAGCCTGGCTTAGAAGTACCTAGAAAACAGCAGCAGTCCTGTGGGCTGAGAAGTCCTGTGTCAGGACCAAGCATTGCACCTGTGCAGGCTTTGTAGCAAGAAACAGAAAACAGGTGGATTATGGGGAAGTGTCAGCAAATAGTTTCCCACAGAGAAAGGAGGGATAGCTTCATCACTAAAACACCTGCATCTGTCCCAAGAGAGTAAGAGACACATATAAGACAAGTATTTTTTTCCTCCCTGGTGGGACACACTGTTTGAGCTATCAGGTTTGTGTGACATCTGTTTTGTGGCCTAACCCTGTCTGCCTCACCTGTCCTCTACAGGATCCGAGTGTGCCAGGATGGACAATTCCTTCACTACATCTTTCCATACCAGTTCCTGGACTCTCCAGAGTGGGAGTCACTGCGACCCTCTGAGGAAGGGACTTTCCAGGTAACCCCAGCTCAGCTTTGCTCCTTGGTGCTTTGCTGCATGGCAGTAGAGAGGCCTCATGCCATTCAAAGATAACCAGGAATACTCCCCAGCCAGCACAGGATTGTGTGATTTAACCTTTTTTTCTACCTTGTTCTGAAGAGTTCAGTGCATGCTCTTACTATCTGCTAATAGCAAGGAGGGTGGAGCATGGTGCTCCTTCCAGTTTATCAGGGAATCAAAGTGCCAGATTGCTAGTTGTCTTCCCTTATGGTGTTCTCTAGTACCTGTACTGATTCATTTGCCCTGCATGCTGCGGTGCATTGTCTTAGCATCAGGAAGGCAACCATGGCAATATGCAGCAGTGATGTCAATCCATAAGCATCCTGCTCCTCACAGAAGTTTCTGATGGTCATGTGTTTTGGGTGGAGAAGCAGAAAGGATGATTCACACCCAAATATGGTTCTTTCTGAGCAGAAGGATCCTCTGCTGAGAGGCCAGACCAATTCTCATTTGCAGTAACTGAAAAGATTTTGACCTTGCTGTGAACACCCCAGTGTTTCTTTGGCTTTCCTTCTGGAGAAGATTGCTTAAGCCTACATCCCTCTGTCTTTAACACACATCCCAGGATGGCCTGATACCTGTTGGGATGTCAATTCTTAATGTCAATTAGGGCATATGAGAAAGGATTTTGCTAATCCCTTGAGAGCATGCAATGGTCATAAGGGAATGATGCTTTGTCATGAGGATAGCCCCAAGAAGACTTGGTTAAACCAGGGCAGCTCTCCAAATCTGCTTTCCTAAGGTCTGAAATTGGCTCATGTGGAAAGGGTCATGGTGATTTCTCCTGAAAACAGTGCAAACACCAGTGATTATGGTTGCAAGAGATAGCTGCCTGTGTGACTGTGGCATAGAGCTACAGATTGTGTGCAGAAATAGGGATGTTGGACCAAGGTAATGAAGTAGAAAAAGCAACAACAGCATGGCTGTGCTAGGACTGGTGGTATCTCATGTTTTGCACAGGTCTTCAATCTGGCTGCAGCCTGCTGTTAGCTCCTGGGCAGTATTTACCAAAGAATCTAGCAGGGAGGGTGATGGGTGCCCAGTGCTATGGGCAGGGAAATGGCTGACTGCAGGAATGTAACTTGCAAAGACATCCACAGCATTTTCCAAGCTGATTTCCATAGGACTGAATGTTCCCAGACCTCCTGAGGGTCTTTATCTGTGGTGCTCACGTGAGACGGCTTGAGAGCAGGCTGGTGCCAGGCTGCACCAGCCCTGCCAGCACCACACTCTGGCACCTCTCCTGCTCTGCAAGACAGGGCTAGTCAGTGAGGTCAGCTGTGCCTGGCATCAGGATGGGGAGGCAGAGCCCTAGGTAGGGAAGGCCATATGCTGGGAATGCCTAAACCCCACATGTGCTTAGGGAGGAGCATAAAGAAGTAGCAGCGAGACCAGCCATCACCAGGTGTGACTTGACCAGTCTGTGTACCTGGAAGCACCTTACTCTTGGTGGCCTTTCTTAGACATGGTAATGTGCTGCTTTTGGCAGCTGTTTAACCCACTAGTCTGTCTCACCTGAGTAGTTAATAAAACTCTGTAACTTACCTCAACCTTATTCCTAGCAACACAATAATTTGGTTTAAAAAGTGCATGTTGGACTCTGGGTCTTTGCTGAAGGGGGGCATGAAAGGTTTTTCTTGCCCCATGGCTCTCTGGATTGGACAATTTCAATTCTGAGCCCACTGAAAAATGGTAGAAGCATGACTTAGTCTATAAGAATAGCTGGTTTCCTTGAGCTTACTGCTTTGGTTGTCTGCTTCCCACAGGACACTTAGGTCCCAGTGCCCGAAGGAGTTTGGTTTCAGGGCTAGCGCTTTCACCCAGAAGGCTGAATTACTGGCTCTTGCTGATGCTGGAGCACTTGGGAGAATTCAAGAGTGAAATCTGTCTTGCTGTCTTGGATTGGTGGCAGGTTTGCTTATTGCATCTCAGTCCCTCACAGGAAGGTATAATTTTCAATCACTGCCAGAAATTGGTTAGGAAAATGTGATTCCAGTCATTTCAATTTCTGTGTGACCCTTCTTTTTGCTTGATTGGCCTGGGAAAGTTCTCAGGTTTTATCTCCTATATTTCTTTCATCAAACAGCTGTTTGCAGGACAATGGCATTTTATATCAAGGCCAAGGACACACACATGCAGCCAAGCCATGTTCAGCTTCCCAGTGGCCCTCTGCCATGGTGGCTGACCAAGGAGACCCCTGGGCACAGAGTGAAAGGGAGCCCCCAGGATGTTTTGGCTCTGGCACTTGTTTGCATGCCAGTGTCTCCATTACACTCAGATATTCATCTTTGGCCCAGGGCAGTTGACCCTCCCTGCATTTCTTGTCTTTATTATTATTATTTATTATAATGTACACTTACATCCTATTAATGTTTTGTACTGAAATTGTTCTTGTCCTACACATAGGGGAAAAAATCTCTCATTACTCTGGCAAAACCAGAAGGAAAATGAAATGTACTCTAAAAGCAGTCCAATAAACCCTCATGAGTTTTCTACATATACATGAACGCAATTGTCCTGGAGGACAGGTGTCTGCTAAGAAAGGCAGAGAATTCTCTTTGAAATGGAGAATGTAAACCCCCTCCCTCTGAATTATTATAATTTTGAAATTAAGGGGCTCTCAGGCAAAGATATGGAATAGGAATAGCAGTTCTTGACTAGGAAAACTAAAATAGAAATACAGTATTATAAAGAACAAACCCAAAATGCAGACAGAGTCAGAATACAACCTGACACCCCGTCAGGGTGTTGGTAGCAGTCTGATTAAATGGTGGCTGCAGTCCCCTTGCAGTGACAGATGTGGTTCTGTTGAAGCAGTGGTCCGTAGAAGGGTGCAGTTTTCCTCCAAAGGTCCAGTGATGATGTGGGAAGGTCCAGTTTTCCTCTGGAATCCAGTGGAAAAGGCTGCTTTGGTGTTCAAAATATCAGTTTTTATCTGAATAGGAAAGGCTTGGCTCCTTCCCCTGGCTGGAGCATCTCCCAGTGGGATGATGTAATTTTATCAGTCATACAGTGGGACTCAATGGGCCATTTACAGAAGATACCTCCCTGGAGGAAGGATGGGGTGTGGAAAAGATAAAAATTACTGCCCCACCTGGTTTTAACAGATGGCCCATTATCAGATAATAGGTGCAACGAAGATAAGGATCACTGCCCCACCTGACTTCAACAGATGGTGATAGAATACATGTTTTGGTCACATCCTGCATTGCAACCTAAGGCAAAAATAAAACCTTTTTCTCTCTCACTAAGCTGTGCTGCACAATGTCCTTTAAGACCATTCAGGCCTGCTGAGGCGACCCTTTCAGGTGGCCCTTCCAACACTCAGGGACTTCTTGGAGCAGGACTTGTGGGGATGTGCATTCCAGCAGCAGAATGGGTTAGTAGCCTACCCCAGGGCTACTCGCTGGTGACTCACAATGACTGGACATGCAAAAATATCCCTTTCTGTAGCATTTCTGTGGAGGGATAGGGGTGTCTGTTCTGCCCTGTTCCTTTCAGCTACATCCCTCAGATATCAATAGCGAGCATCTTCTGAAAGCAAAAGGGTGAATCGTAGCCATCCATGTGGCTGTGTTAAATGAGGACATGCTACTAATTGCATAGGAAAATGGGGTCTTTGCCTCCTTATGGGGAGAAAACAGCAGCAGGTATGGATTTATCCAGTCATTCAACTAGGACAATCTGACTCCAGCCCCACCATCTCCTAGGAGAATAGGATTCAAAGGCACTGAGGGTATTCCCTGGAGTGAAGCATATGGCTTCCCATGTAAGTCCCAGGCAGTGGGACTTACTCCACTTGCTCCCTGCCCCACAGGTCACACTGACAGCTGAGACTGATTGCAGCTACATCACCTGGCCAAGGAGGAAGCTGTATCTCCTCCTGAGGAAGGACCGCTACATCGCCCGGCTCTTCTCCTCCCATCTGGGCTATGACATCTCAGAGAAGCTCTACTCCCTCAATGAGAAGCTCTTTGCCAAGTTTGGCCTTCGCTTTGACATCCGCTTGCCCAGCCTCTACCATGTCCTTGGGCCAGCCTCTTCCGAGGGGGAGTCGGAGGACTGTGAGGAGCTGCTGCCTGGCTCTGACCAGGCCAGCATCTCTGAGCTGCCACCACAGCCACAACCACTGCCACTCCTGGCTCTGCGCCCCCGGGCATCCCGGCCTGACAGTGACCTGCTGGGTGAGGACTCCACCAGTCTTGTCTTGGAAGATTTTGCTGAGTTGCCGGGGTCTTTTATGGACTATGTGAGTGAAGGGGAGTATATGAAGTGAGGGCACTCCTGGCACAGGCACACCTCACCCTGTGTGGGACCCTTGCGTAAGTACCCACTTGCAGAGCAAACCTTTCTGTGATGCATCTGCCTGGACAGAGCACTGGCCCCCATTTGCCATAGGTTTGCACGTCTGCTGTGTTTCTTGGAATCCCAGAAGGTGGACTCAAGCTATGTGGTTTTCTTGAGGAAATGCAGCAGGGCAGAGCCTTGACTCCAGTCACTAGTCACTAGCTGTACTGTGGGGTATAAGGGCCAGTAACCTGGCCATAGACAGCTCTTCCCTGCCCAGTTCGGCCCCCATGCCTGAAGAGAGGCAGAAACACTGAAATGGTGTCCAGGCGGGCAGGTGTTACACAAGTGATCACAGAGACCATGAGGTAGAGCTATGCCAGGAGATACTCCAGTAGTGAGCTGAGCAAGAGTTCTGCAGGTGAGAGAGCACACATCCCAGGAGATGCCAACAGGACTAGAAACAGCTTCAAGGTTTAAAGCAAGGAGTTGCTATAAATCCTGCAAGTACTGAATCTGGGCAGTGGGAGGAAGCTCAGAGTCCTCCTCCCTGTCCACCACAGCTCATCCCAGCATTTGATTTGCCCTTCTTGTTTGTGCCAAGATTCATCTCTGCCAGATCAGTAAGACGTTGAAAAGTCTGCCCTGAGTGCTATAGGTCTTGCCTTCAGTCATCCGGGGTGGACTGACAGGGGAAACATTGTTTTAAGATACCCCAAACTCTGCTTTCCAGTGAGTGGGAATGAGATGCCAAATGAGATTCAAAAATGCCAGCTCCTTACTCCACAAGGGAAAAACATTCTTGTGCCTGGTGACTGTTGAGGCAGAGGAACAATGCAGGCAAACAGAAATAGATGGGAGAATGGCTTGTACTTGAAATTCAAATCCTAGTGGCCAAGAGAGAAATTCCACCCTGAGCTACTTTTAGCTAACTACATGCCAGCTGCTGCACACCAGATGGAGACCCCAAAATGTGCATTCCTGCTGCTGCCCACAATAATCCAGCTGCCAGGCACCAAGCTTGGGACTGGGATTTCTGTCCTAGAAGTGACCCCTGTATGTGTCTCAGTTGACTCTGCACAGCATGAAGGAAGTTGCAGGGCTGGGCTGCTGCTGAGGTGGCTGCCTTCCATCAAGCACCTTGAACACAGAGCAGCATTGCACCCTGATCTTCTCTGTGCCTGCTTGGGCCTACTTCTGCCTGTGCTGTGGACTCAATGGCAGGGAGCATTGGCTCCTGGCATGATCCCTGACAGCTCTGCAGTATTCTTCGTATTATCTGGAATATGAAAAAAGTGGCCAGGGAAGGAACAAGTATATTTGGTTTTGGCTGAATCAGATAAAGAGTTAGCAAGAGTTTTGATTAGGGTTTTGTCATTGAAGTTGTTTCGCTTGGTGCAGTTGGTTGTTGTTGTTTTCTTTTTTAAGGAGGCACAGAGAGAAAAAAAATAAAATGCACATTTGTCCTAGCAATGTGAAGCCCCTGGTTTTGCTGGTAGGTCTACTGGAGATATGAATTTGCAGCTTTTTCAGTCTTTACTTGGAGATGCAGGAGCACTGAATCACTTATGAGGCATCCACCCTCCTAGCTGTTGGAGGTTCTGTGAAAACCTGCAATCACAAGTGAATGCAAGTAGAGTTGCGAACATGGCAAAGTCACTTTGCCTGTGCTTTGATTCTATTTTGCCTTCTCAGGAGGAGGATATCCATTCTACCATCACTGGTAGAATTCTCCTACTTGATCAATCTCAATAAAACCAGAATTTCAAATGCAATTAAAAAGTGAAGGAGGCAAGTAACATTGTAGATTAAAAAAAAAAAAAAAAAATTCCACCCATTTTTGGCAGTGAGGCAATACTGTGAACATATACACAGGAAGTGTGTGTGTATCAGGCAAAACTTTGCTACACAGCAAAATGCTGTTCTTTTTTTCACACAGTCCTGTTGTGAGCTGGAAGCTTTTGTCTTTCTGGATCTTGTGACTGAGACAGTGTCAAGGAGAGCTTCTATTTGCAGTAGAGACCTGCATAAAAACCTATTTATTTAGAGGCTTGCATTTGAGGTGGGAGAGGAAGATGATCTTCCTTGTTGTCATTCTAGAGACAATAGACAGAATGGTATTTTAATTTTTAAGGTAATTAGACAAGGAATCAAAAATTGTTTAGTGTGCTCATAATGGTAGAATGAGAGCTTCCCTGTTACCCTACTTGGCACTTGTGTGTCCTAACCACATCACATCCCATCACATCCTACATCACGTCCCAGTGGCCCAACAGCAGTTGTCACATCTGGACAATATTCCACAGTGACTTGAGTGCCTCACCACAGCTGGTGATACAGAGGGGCTACAGGCTTTCGCTCCATCCAAACACTTGTCACAGCTCAGCAAATAATCTAAGTAGGTCTGCCATGGCTCAGGTAAAGCACTTTCATAACTTTTTATGACATCAGTTATAAACAGGGAAACCCCCTGCATTGTCATTGTTCAGGGTAAGTCCCTGAGATCAGAGCTTCCCTGGGGCTTTCCACTAGTTTATGATCTTATCTCCTTCCCCAGTAACTCCCAATGTGAGTAATCACCTTGTACTTCTCTAAATCCTCCATGCTGAAGTGCTTTTGTGGGTCATGTTCCTTTTCTGTCACTACAACAGTTACCTTGCAACACTACAGTTCAGGAGGGTTATTTTTGAATGCCCAAAGTGCTACAAAGGTCATACACCAGAAAATATTCATGGAAGATATATTGGCCTACTATTCATGTCATCTAGTTCCTTGAAATAATTTCTAGTCTGCTTATGAGTAAGATGGACTGTGATATCTCACTGATGAGCACATTCTTTCTATAAGGAGGATGCTGCCTGTTTGAAGGAGGCAGGTTCAAAATTCTGTTCAGTACTTGCTTTAACAGTGTACTGCTGTATAACTCCAGAGGAAATGATGTTTTATTCCTTGCATGGAAATGTAAACAGCCAAGAGCGCAACCTGCTTTTTCTCCTGTTCATATTGCATTTGTTCTAGTTTGTTGCTATCAAGTGCTTGCAGGATATGTAGCTGCTGCTACCTGGTTTTTCACAGTTGCATCTTGGGGCTGTCTTTCAATTTGGTGGGTGAGATGGGTGGATGGATGCTTGATGGTCTGCAACTTGGTATCTAAGTGAGTAGTTAATGTTTTGTACCTGCTTTGAGAGCAAAGGAGAAGGAGCTGTGGGCTTTAACCAATATCACAGAAAGAACTTTGGAAGGGTTTGTTTTTGCCATCTTGGAATGGGTGCATAACCCTGTTTCCTGATTTATGAGTTGTTGAAGAATTACATTTAGGAGGGGAGGGGAGAAGAACATTTAATGGTGGGCTCCATGGGGTTTGTGTCTTGGGAAAGTTTGAAAGTATGATGGTAATGGTGCGCTCTCTTTCTCTCTCTCTCCCCACCCTCCCCACCCCTTTCTTCCCTGGCCTCCTTTTCCTTCCTCCTCTACTGCATTCCTTCTGCAGCCTATGAAAACCATCTCCAGAGTTCTCACCCTCTCTGCAAAGGACAAGCTCCTCTGGCTCCCACTCAGACCCCTGAACTCTAGGGAACAACAGGCTGTTTTGATCCTGAAGCCCTTCCAAGGGAGCAGATGCTCACACAGGTTTTTGACCAGAGACACTTTTTAGCATGCAGAGACATCTGCCAGCAGATATATCTACACTCAGGAGCACATGAAGCACATGCTTAAGACTGCAGTGTGACACTCCAGCACCTCCTACCCCATGGCTGTTCACCAGAGCTGCCTTCCCCAGTATGCTTCCACGGTTTGTTTTCTAGTCCTGCCTCTCTGAGGTTGTCAGCAGCTCTGTCACCAAAGTGCACCAATATCCTGCAAGCAATACCAGCCTGCTTGCAGAATCTGTGTTCCCTTTGTTTCAAAGATTCCCATTAAAGTCAGAGATGAAAATTCTGGTGTTTGAGAATTTGAAGAGGGAGAAAACAGCTGGAGGGAGGGAGGGATGATTTGAAGAGGGAGATCACTTAAAGCGTTCTCAAGGCACAGAGTGGATAAGGCAAGGGGAAATGGGCCAGCTGACAGCTTTGGTAAAGGACTTTCAATGGAGAGTTTGATGGTATGCACCTCACTGGCATCCACTCTAGTAAGACCGGAAATTACTTTTCCAGGAGTCAGGATTTCTCATTTATGACAAGCACAACTTCTCAAAGAAGCTGGTGAAAAAAGACTTCTGGTTGGTTGTTTGCATTGATTCTTGAAATAAGAAAGAGAAGGAATTGAGATTGGGAACAGGTGTAAGCAAGAACCCTTTTTCTGTGTGTGATCAAGGGGCGCATGACCTCAGGGTGTACAAACATCAAATGAAAAAAAGAATGGATACAAAACATCTGTGAAGAGAGCAGCCATTGGTAGGAGGGATAATGCCTTAATGAAAACCATGTAGAGATGGAAGGCCTCTTCCAAGTCCAGCTGTAACAGGATTTGTCTCATAAGCTTCCCCAGCCATTTCCTCAGTCAGGGAATTAGAAGTACCTGTGGGGCAATCCTGTGTCTGTCAGAGCCTAGTAGAATCTAGTTGAGCAATGGGAGTAGGAGCCTCTTCAGGGCTGGTATTCAGGGAAAGAGCAAGGAATGTTTATCCTTCTGTTAGCAAGGGGAAGGGTGCCCTTCAGTGCCTCTTAGCACAGACACGCTAGGGCACAGCCATTCTGTCTGTGGGGCTGGTTTTGTGTCAGCCCTGGCTGGTGGAGGCAGCCCCACCTGCCCTGCCCTGCTCACACAGGGCCTGTGGCCCAGCATCTGGCCTGTCTTGCAAGTCTCAGCAGGACAAAACCTGTGCACTCTCACCAAGGGCCTCTGGAATGGTGGGTATGTGGGATCTGTGATGTACACAGCTCCTTGCACTGCTCACCTTTGCTCCCACACGAGGGCAGGAGAATTGGGTTGCTCCAGGCTTGGGAATCATCCTGCTCATGGTTGTTACCATGCTCTGTCAATACGCTGGTGCTTCAGCCTGATCCCACTGCCTTTCACAGTTCGGAAATGTCTGCAGCAGATTGACACGAGAGTTGCCAGGGTCTCTTGTGTAAAGGAGCTGCAATGTGCAGTGGAACTGGGTCCATCTGTCGAGGTGCTTTACACATCTGCCTGAAGCAGTGGACCAGGCTGGGCTGAATTACACACTGCTCTTCACAGGTGTCTGCTGAGCTTGTATTCTAGTCTTCAACAAGGAATTTCTGGGAAACTCTTCAGTCATGGTGCCAACTAACATGGATCCCTTTCAGGTTGTCCAAGTCCAGCACTATCCCCCTCCTGAGTGTGTGTTGGAGATGGTGTTTGTTAGCTGTCCTTCCAAATGGTCATAAGGCAGGGCCCAAAATCTTGGATGTGAACTGAAAGCAGGAGGTAATCCTTCTGTGACACTGTCCAGTGGAGCAGGAGTGACCGCTTGTGGAAAATTACTTGAGATAATTCTTCACAGCAAAAATGCTTTAGCATGTCCCTCACTCCTGATCATGGAATTCTTGGTGCACTTTTCTATCACTCAGTAAAGTCAGTACAGGGAACCAGAGAGAATGGTCAACAGAAGATGTGATTTGTGGGCAGAAATAATGAAAGACTTGTCACCTCTTTAATTTGCATAATTAATAATGTATGATGGTGTGGAAAAGGTGTGGATGTGTTGTTTCTGTGGTCATGCATCCCACTGTAATCTTTCACCAATAATTTCCAGACTTCAACTACCTTCTCAGGTCTGAACAGCTGTGCTGAGTTCCTGGGACTAATTTGTGTTAGATAGCCCTGTGGTTACAATGCTCCATTCTCCTACTACCTTCTGTTCTGAGCAGATGGTGAAAGCAGTGCAAAATTGCATGCAAGAGCTCTGTGCTGCTCCTGGTGCCTGCTTCACTTTGTGTGAGCTTCAGAGAGAATTATGTGCCATGAAATCAATAGGGTCTCACTCTGAAAGCATCTTGTAGATGGGACAAGTGAGATTGCCATTGGAACTCTGGCTAAGAATAACTCCTTCCTGTGCCAAACTTGGACCACACAGTTTCCCCTGGCTGAGGAAAAATAACACCTCTCACCTTTAATATGAAGATTTCAGGACAGTTTAATATAAAACACTAATGAATTATACTAATACTCCCACTACAAAAAGAGTGATATTATCCATTCCTTCTTTTATACAATCAATCTGTGTCAATCAGTCACATGCTTCTTTTCCTTGACATCTTGCCCCTAATGCAGGGAGTGAAAAACCCATTCAGTCTGCTCTCATCTGGGAGCAGAGAGCAACAAAAAGGTTTAGGACTCCTTCTCTGTATCCTGAAGGCAGAGCTAGGCACAATCAGTAGGCAGGTCATATGAGATGTGTGTTTTGCTGGGGACAGTGAGGCTCCAGGGCAGACATGACATTGTCCTGCTGTGGGAAAAGCACAGAGAAATCAGGCTGGGCATTGGCACGTGGAGGTTACCATCCTAACATAGAAGCTAGCAAGGTTCTGGACCTTGCACTGCTTTGCAAGAGATAGTGAATGGGATGCTGTGCCCTGGCTGGGATGAACTGGATGGAAGGGCATGCATGGGTTTTTGTCCCTCACTTTTCCCTTGATCTGAGCAGCACCACTGTTGCTCTGAGTGTTCCCAGCACAGTGACAGGAGCACAGTTGTGAGCCTGTGCAACTCTACAGCTTTCTATCTGTATCAAAGCCAAGTGCAGTGTTTCCAGAGGTGCAGGTTAGCACCCCTTTCAGGCAATGTGCCTTGCAGTCCCATTCATAAGTAAAAAGATAAGATAAAAACACATCCATCCCAACTCTGAGTGCAAAACACACTAGTAAGGAAAAATCCTTATACTTAAGGGAGTACCTGGTATTTATATAGGAATGCCTTTTTTCTTCCCTTATATGCGCCTACTGGATATATTTTACAGGCCTAGAACTTCAGCCTCTGTCTTGGGTTGCAATGCAGGATGTGACCAAAACATGTATTCTATCACCACCTGTTGAAGTCAGGTGGGGCAGTGATCCTTATCTTCGTTGCACCTATTATCTGATAATGGGCCATCTGTTAAAACCAGGTGGGGCAGTAATTTTTATCTTTTCCACACCCCATCCTTCCTCCAGGGAGGTATCTTCTGTAAATGGCTCATTGAGTCCCACTGTATGACTGATAAAATTACATCATCCCACTGGGAGATGCTCCAGCCAGGGGAAGGAGCCAAGCCTTTCCTATTCAGATAAAAACTGATATTTTGAACACCAAAGCAGCCTTTTCCACTGGATTCCAGAGGAAAACTGGACCTTCCCACATCATCACTGGACCTTTGGAGGAAAACTGCACCCTTCTACGGACCACTGCTTCAACAGAACCACATCTGTCACTGCAAGGGGACTGCAGCCACCATTTAATCAGACTGCTACCAACACCCTGACGGGGTGTCAGGTTGTATTCTGACTCTGTCTGCATTTTGGGTTTGTTCTTTATAATACTGTATTTCTATTTTAGTTTTCCTAGTCAAGAACTGCTATTCCTATTCCATATCTTTGCCTGAGAGCCCCTTAATTTCAAAATTATAATAATTCAGAGGGAGGGGGTTTACATACTCCATTTCAAAGAGAATTCTCTGCCTTTCTTAGCAGACACCTGTCCTCCAGGACAGCCTCCTTACTGTCCTTCAAAACAGAATTTGAACCTGCTTTGAAGTATCCACTTGCTTGCTTCAGGCTTGAGCCGGCATTTCAGAAGCAATGTGGATGGACATTTTAATCTGTCGTATAGACACAGCTGTTTTGTCCTACCTGCAAGAACTTTGGATCTGCAAAACTACTGTCAAGAATATTGTGTTATATGGAGAAGACAATTATCTCTCTCAGGATGAGAAGGACTTGGCTACTTTTACTCCTGGAAAATAACTAAGGCTGAAGGTATATACTGAACCGTGTCTGACCTAGAGAATGCCAAAATGGTTGTCTATAGCCTTAGTGCTTTATAAACCTTGCAGTATAAGACACAAAAATATATTATTTGTCTTCTGTTGTCTCATCCTGAAAAATGTTCACCTGTCATGTTCTAGATGGAGGCCCATTGTAGACAGGGGAACATGGAGAGGGAAAACAAGGACAAAGGAATAAATTCTGGTTAGTACAAGTTTTGGCCATGGTTTGTGACTTAAGTATCTTCAAGGATGTAAGCTGCAGCCTTATTCCTTCCATGGCACAACAATTTTATCCTCGGGGAATAATTTTAGAAAACTCCTAGAAATCTACCTTTGTAGCTTTTCTCTTTCACAGATACAAAATGAGTTACATAAGGACACAGAGGTGATGGGAAAGACCTCTTCCTGTGTCTCCCTAAATAGGGGGAAAAATGCATTGCTTCAAACCCCAGGCTGCATCCATAGGCTCATTTAATCCCTGTGTGACAATCCTGAGGCTTACCTGCTATTGAGAGGCAGAGGTGCTACACAGAACTTGCCAACAATGAATAGCTCATCCTTACTCCAAAAATGATTCTTACGGATATACTTCAGGGTAACACTGTTTATCTGGCAGAGGGGAACTCGGTGGGCCAGCAGCTGCTTGCCTGTCTCCTGGTCCTTAGGTCTGCAAGGCAGGATGAGAAATTTGAGGGATATGTTCAGTCAACCTGCAGATACAGTCCACATGCAGATCCATGGAAACACTGGAGGAATCTGCAGCATTATTGTGAAGCCCTCATGTAATAAAAGGGAGTGAGAAGACTCATTTGTCAAAACAAGTCATTGCACAAGCATCTTGCAGGCTGTCTCTCCAAGTTTTATCTCTGTATTCAGGAATATTTCTGTATAAATATCCTTCCTTCCATCACCAACTCTTCTTACTGTTGCATATTGATTGAAACACTACTCAGCTTGCCACGGAGAGGTAAGTGTAGATAAGTCAACATCTATGAAATGGTGAATGGCATGGGTGATGAATGGCATCAGTTGTTCATAATTTCTTCCAGTACACAAACTGGGATCCTCAAAGAAAGCTAAGAGGTGGCAGTTTCAAAAAGAATGCACACTGCACAGAGTATCAGTCCTTTCAAGCTGTGAAAATCCTTGCTTTGGGATGTTGTAAATTCCAGGCAGTTTACATGACTGTACAAATAGAGGGAGGGGGACAGAACAGGTTTGTGGAATACAAAAGCTAGTAAGCATAAAGATCTCATCTTTGGCTCTGAAAGTCACCAAGACGTAACTAGACACAGGGAAACTCTTTGGGGAAGTACTGCTACATGCTTACACAGAAAATTTTTTATACTCTTCTCTAGCTACTTGCTTTTGCCCATGTTTAAGGTGGGATACTTGGATAGAGGGACCTTTGTCCGTCCCTATGCTCTTACCCAGGCAATGTGAACTGAGAAATGACAGAGGTTTGGTAATGAGCCAATGACCAGAGCCCAGTGAGTTGTGTGCCACAGATCTGTGCTGCTCAGGCATTTTAAGTCCCTTCTATGGAGTCCATCCAGTGGGCCTTACACTTACTTCACCAACTTGGCACCTCCCAGAGCATGGAGATCATTGATGTCCTAGTGCTCATGAAGAATGATACATGTGCAGCTGGCTTGGCACGGTCCAAGTGATGCCTTGGGTTTTAGCTTTTATATGTTTCAAATTCTGTGCTGCTTAGTGTGTAACTCTGAGACTTCATATTAGATGTGTTAGTGAGTTCTCTTCATAGTGTAGTTAGGCAAAACCATCCCTTTCCAGCTAGAGAATCAAGGACAACCAGTACCCAAAAAGCATAAACAACAGCTAAGGGAAGGGGGCAAGCCAGGGGGCTGATACTTCATAGCCTGGGGCTGTGGTTGGATAATTGAACCCAACATATAGATGAACCTAAACTTCTAAAAGTGTAAAAACTTGTGACTGGGATCCATCTTGGATTCAACTTGGGTGTAGCCCCAGCCGGGCTCTTGCACTGTCCAAGGTGTATCCTTTCAATAAATACTTATTTTATTCCTTTTGCTCTGCCTAGTTTCTGTTCCAGGTCAGCCTTTCCAGGCATCACCAGAACCACCTGGTCTCATCAGAAACATAATGGCAGGGAAAGAGGAGAGGTGACAAAAGGGTCAGGAAGAGCCTACAATTCTGCTAACCAAAGTAACTCTCAGGCATGTCCTGTCAGCAGCATTCATAGCAGCCAACCCATACCAGCACACCCAGTCCCTCCCCCAGACTGCAGCAGTAGCTGCTGGATTTTGTGTGTCCATGTTTGGCTTGAAGCTGCTAAAAACAAGAAGCATGGCAAAATTGTGGCTTCAAAAAAGTGAATAATGGATAGAAAATGGAGGCCATCTCTCTATGGCATATTGTCCATGGACAGAGGACCATATTGAAAGAGCCACTCCTGGGACTGACACTTGGTCCAATCCTGCACAGCCTTTGGATGGATTTAGGAGACCTGGCTGGTTTTCTTGGATATGGGGGATGATGTCATGTGATACACACAGCAGTGCAGCTGAGAACTGTCCTGTATAACAAACTCCTCGCTCATCAGGCCCATGTCACCTACTAAAGCTTGGGGATATGTCTCTTGGGGCATTCTGAGCAACTTGTGGGGAGGAGACGAGAAGAGCAGAGTGAGGCAAGACACAACTATGTGAGTCCTTTGCTGAAGTCTGACACTAGCTGATCACTTCCAAGTTAGTCCCTCTGCACTTCTGGGAAACTGCAGGATGACATACATGACAGATCATCTGAGATAAGTTGCCGATCGATTGGTGTCTGAACTGTGATGTGAGAATCTATGTTTAGATGTCCATTTGATACTCTGAGCTTGGCTGCGCTGGAAGGCTGAGCTTTGCTTACAGCAAGGAAATTTGCCCTTTGCTACTAGAGAGAAATAAAAGGGATATCTTCAATTTTATACCCTCAAGTCTGTAGGTTTATTGGTATAAGCAAAGTTTTCAGTTTAGCCTTGTTCTTCTAAGAAAGGCATTTAAAAGAAGCACAGCTGCTGTTCCCCACCCCTGTCACCGGGCATCTCTGTATATGTTAGCCGCCTCCAACTCCACTGTCTCATTAAAACTGGAGGGGACAGCAAAGTCTCGGGATTGCCCGCCAGGCTCACTTGCCCAGGCAGCCTTTCCCTCCAGGGCTCATATACTTCCTGCTGGACTCCCACCAAACCTAGTGTTCAGCAACTGCCAGTGGAAACCTCAAGGCTCCTGACCTGACCTGGGTATTACCATTTCTTCCCTCTTGCATCTGTGGAAAAGGCAGATTTAGCTTCCAAACCAGGAGGAGTTGAACAGACTGAGCTCCACTGGGCTGGAGTACAAACCCAGATTGTGGTGCCTGGCTGGAAATCTGTGACCAAGCATATGTGCTACTCTGGAGAGTACCCTAGAGTGTGGCTTTCCCTTCCCCATTTTATCCCCATACCTCCTGTTGCCCACGACTTAATCAGCAACACAATTAGCTCCAGGTCACAATATTTTGGCTTATCAGTAAGGACTGTGTGGGAACCAGCACTGGAACCCCTGTGATCCCAGGAAAGCTGTCTGGGACTCTTTATCAGGCTGTTTTCCTACTTCCTGATGCAGCCAGAAGCATGTACTAGCTGCATTGTGGTTCCTAATCTGGAGAAATGGGCAAGAAGTAGGAAGAAGTGAGGGAGACTCTGGGGAATTTTTTGTGGTGGAGAGATCCCCTAGTGGCAAGAGCTGTGGAAGCTGTGGAGTCTGATCTTTTAATTCAGGCACAGTCTGGCAGAGGGTGGTGCTTTCAAAAGTCATCTTTGTCTCTACACAGTGGATCTTGGTCCCCTGCCCCTTGCTTTTGGCTGCAATGGTAGTGAGAGCATTGCTGTGTTACTGCAGAGGCTTCTAACACATTTCTGACTATGCTGAAGTGCACTTGTCTCCTCTTTGCAACTGCTGTCTTCTTGGGTATCAAGAGAAATGTCTAAGCCACAAAGTCCATCTGTCTAGAGCCTCTGGTGAATTGGGGTTTTGCTGTAAGCCACCCCTGTCTGCCAGAGCAGGGCTAATAAATATCTGACAGTGATTGCAATTTGAAGTGGCACCAAGTCAGGATATGGTGTGAAAAAGGAGCCAGTGTAGCCACACAAAAGTATGCAAATCTGGAGCTCCCAGGGTGTTCCTACTGCTCTGTGCACTTGGGAAAGACATGGACCCAGTCAGGGTTGCTGAATAATGGTAGCACATGCCTGATTCTTGAGGGCATTCAGGGAAAATGTGGAATGACTCACGAAACAAGGCTGTGGTTCATCAGTCAGGGAAAACACTGTTGTTATGCTCTTCCTGGACTAGGATAAACCTCCTTACTCATGGAGCTGGGAAAAAAAGAGGCCAGAAACATGCACTGTCACTCACATGATGATCTTGGCTGTGTCCTTGGTGCTGTTACTGCTGAAACTGATTTCAATGCTGGTGACTCTGTTTCTTTTCTTCTGCAAGTGGAACTCAACCAAGCTGTGGTAGACTGAGCAAGAAGCAAAGAAGGTGGGAGTAAGGACGTGCTATCTGTAGGACCTACCCATGACAAAAGAGGGGCTCTAGCCCTTATTCCTTGGCCCCACCAGCAGAAAAGATTAAACAGACATAAGAGAGAATCAAGTCTCTGTGCTATGTGGGGCACAGGGGGCATGTTTTCTGTATAGCCCAGTGTGAATAGACAAGCATTTTCAATCCCTTTTACTTCAACCCTGAAACCATGTGACTATGTTAGTTCAGTTCAGTTAGTTCACACTAACAAACCTGTTGGAAAGGGCTTTATGGAGGAGATGTGCAGACTGCTCTTCAGTGGTGTGTCTCAGACTCCATGGCCCACAGCAGCTGACTCTGATGGGGTAGTGTATTCTAACTACCTGGGCTCCTCACAGGATCTGCCTTGCTGGTCAACATCCTTCTGGCTCCTTTTTCTCTCATGCTACTTACCACAGAATGGAGCTGAAGGACTGGTCACTAAAAAAACTTTCACTTCCTGTGGCAGCCTGCTCATGTTGACACCTGCCTGCTCCAGCAGGCCTGCAGGAGGAAATAAAGTCAGTGCAGGGAAAGCCATGAATGACAGAACAGAAATATAATCAGTCACCTCCTTTCATCTAGTCTGTCTTGGAGAACACATCCCTTTCTTTATACCAGTGCAAATCAGAGCAAGTACAAGTTTGTGGTGTCTGTTTGACAGGTTAACATTCCCTCCAAAATCCTCCTCTGGTTACACCAGGAAATCATCACCAGAGAACCTCTGGTGGCTTTTTTTTCATTCCTCTGCTAACAAACTGTTCTACCAGTTACATCTGTAAAAAATGAACAAGATTAAAGATCACCAATTCAGGAAACTTAGTGCAGATGTAAATGACAATGCAAACACAAGACAAAATTAATTCCTTGGTCAAATGAGGAAACCACCAAAATTTACGGCCTGCATTGCTGAATAGCTGGCAAAATGGTTTGGTGAGATGGGGAAGAGGTGGCTGATCTGAGGCCAAAAGAGGCCTCTCTATAAGTTCCTCTGGTACCATAACTGCAAATAGCAGCAGAAGACACCTCCTTTCTTCATTCCACAGCCCAGTTTCAGAAGCCAAAAAGAGGCATCTGTTACCTTCTCCCAGGCCAAGGAGTTCATCTCTGGGGTGACCATGGCAGAAGTTTATGAAAAGGAGGTGACTCAGCAACACTGAGTGGTGTAGAAGAACAGGATTTCAGACTTGAACTAAAATTTCCAACTGCTTCTTTAAACAAGACATTTTTGGAGCTGATTGCCTACTGATTCTGGCAGGTGATTCTGGAAACTCTCAACAAATATCTGGGCCCTAGGAAATGTTTAAAGATCAGAAATGTTGAAGATTTTTCTGTTCTACCATGGGCAAAATATGAGCTTTTGTAATGTATCTATAGAAGCCTGAAAACGAAAAGCTTCTCATTCTTCCCAAACAGATCCAAAACAGCTTCTCATTCTTCCCAAACAGATCCAAAGCAAATACTGCTCAGAGAAATCTGGACTGCATCCTGTGCCTTGCACTGACACCATCAGGAATGTATTGTCATCTGCTCCGGGAAGGACTCATACTGTACCTATTCTGGGACAGGAGGACAGGAAGGGTTCTGCACAGTCCAGGCAATGACCATTTAGAAAATCTTGATGGCTTGCACAGGGGAACCCCATGATGGGACAGGGATGGTTCAAGGCACTGATGTAGAGATGTACTGCTCTCATGTGATCACAGATCAGAAAGTTATAGACTGCAAGGAAAAAATCAACCAGAGAAAATGTTGGCTTCAGGCTTTTTGCTCATTCCCAAGGAACTAGGAGAGAAGGAACACTCCTGCTGCAGTGCTCACCTTCCCATTAATGAGATTTTGCAGGGCATTTCTGTGGCTACAAACCAGATCCCACTGCAAGAAAAGTTCTGCAGGAAGTTAGAAGTGTATCTGTCTCTCAGACTGAATCTCTTAGAAGAGAGGGACTCCAGGACTGTTATGTTTCTGTCAGTGTCCCATCAATCAGGCCATCAATCAGGCCATCAATCAAGCACTCTCTAAGGAGGTATAGCAGCTTTGACTCCCACCTCCACTGAAACCCCAGCTACAAGAAATGAGGTACCATAAGTATCCCAGGTAAGCTGACTCAATGCTGCTGACTCATGCAGAACATATTTGAATGTTAATGAGCCCACACTGTTCACTGTGGAAAGTCCTCTTCTGTAGAAGAAAAGGACAGTAATTGCATGAACTGTCTCTCTAAGTAGACACAACTACCAGCATGAAAACAAAAAGCAGCTTTTGTTAGTGCTGCCTAAGAGCCTTTCTAGTAAAGTGTCATCTCTATTGAAGCTAGGGTTTTGTGTCACAGAGAAGCATCACCAAAATCTCATTTCTTGACAGTGGTGCTGCCAAGACTCTTGATCAGTACATAATTTTAATTTCACCTGCTTCTTGTACTGCTGAGAATAGATGTGGGCTGTGAATGTATTTGTCTCACTTTTTGACTGCCCTGGCTGTAGCAAGAGCTGCTTGCCAAACAGCATTTTCAGAGTCTGCTAAATGGCCGTGAAAACTCTTTGCTGGGCCAGAGAGTGTTCTTACCCGCAGAGATGAATCGGGGGCATCCTGGCTGATCTTTGCCTCCATTGACAAAATAATCTATGTGGCCTACTGGAATCCGGATCCCGAAATCTGAAAGGAGGTGAAATGCCACTTCATTCTCAGGCTTGGCTCTTCTGTAGGCTCTACCCTACATGCTGATAACAGGTCCCAATAATTGGTTGAGTACTGGAGTAGTACTGGAGCCAGCCCTAAAGCTGGAGACATCAAGGTCAGATTTTCTGCTTCTACATGTACAGGTTTGATGCATGGAGCAGAAAATGCTCCACGCCCTGCCATCGAAGTGACTGGAAACAGTGTCTTAACCACTACCTCAGTGACTCTGGTTCTTGGTTCTTAGTAAAGGAGAACTATGATGATTGAGAGTTGTGTTGGTAGAGGTTTTCGTGGTCTTCAGGTAAAAGGTGTGACTCAAAGGCACCACATTATTTTTTAGCAAGTGTTCTGTCCATGTAGATCCTCAGTGCTTTAGAGAAGTTACTCTGTTGTTGCATCAGCTGTTGGTTTAAATCTGTTACTTTCCAACAGCACTCTGTGTGGCACCTTTCTTATATAAGGTGGGAAAAAACAAGGTAAGACTAGACCTATAAATTCCCTTCAGGCAGTAAAAGTCATGCCAAGATGGTTCTGCATAAACTCACTCTTCTATAGCAATCTCCACTTGTCTGTTGTTTGAAGTGTTCTGGGGTATGAATTCATCATCAAAGCCTTTAACAAAAAACTTCCTCAGAGTGAACTTGAACTCACGGTAGTCTGGCAAAAAAGGGACAACGACCTACAGGCTGCTTAGCAATAATGATGTCAGGAGGAACAGAAATCCAGGCTGAGGAAGAGGGAAGCCAGCTTACTGTCAGCATCAGTATGAATGGCTTCCACGAAGAGGGCATCCCCAGGATCCAGGCGTTCCTCAGGGCTGGCTCTGGTGTACTTAGGGCCTGCAGGATCCAGGGCTGTAACACAATTAAACACCTCAACAACAAGTACTCTTCAGCCCCTCTCTTTCTTATTTCTGCGTGAGTTATTTTATCTAACACTTTAAAAATAATGGAAGGCAGAAATAGAAAATTATTCCCAGGTCTCATCAATTAAGCTCCAGAATAGTTTCTGACAGAGTCAACTTCCACTACAGCTTCCTTGCATTGTCTTTGCTGTTCCATACCCTTTTAGCAGAGTTTTAACTCAAGGTTCTAGGCTGTAAAGCCATGACTGAGCTTTAAATAGCTCTGACAGAGTGGGTGCATAGTGTCTCTTGGAGTTTTGGTGAAAGAGAATCAAACTTTTTAATGCTTTCCCATATTGTATTGTCAAGTCTATTACCACTTCAGTCTGAGAAATGTCACTGGAGATCAGCAGTTAGGCGGTGAATTCAGCACCCCAGATATAAACCAACACAGGAATTACAAAAGTTTCATATTACCTAATAATTTTCAAACAAAGAGGCTTCTGAGCCCTTTCCCCACAAATAAAATTGAGTCTTCAGCAATCATCTACATTTTTTCCTAAAACTCACTCCTAGAGCAACTTCTGTGGACTCAAAAGAACACAGAAAAGTATCCTTGGCAATACCAAGAAGCAGATTTAAAAAAAAAAATAAAAAATCTGAGGTTTATCCTGCTCTTGTTTTATAGAAAAGTGACCACACAACACTTTATCCTGTCCTTGTTTTATAGAAAAGTAACCTCACAAGACTCTTTTTTGCTCCCTAGGCAACAATACTTTAAGAAACAGGTCTGCTCCACATGCCACTTAACCTTGGAGCTGGCAGGTTTCACAGCTTTGGACTCAGTCTCATCAATTCTCCATTGAGAAGGCAATATCCAACAGTATGCCAATGGGAAAGAGGAAAAGGAGGAAAAAATCTTCTTTCCTGTTCTTTCTGTAAATAAAAGCTAAAAATAAGACTTTAACGCTCTTTAATTTTGAGATGCACAAAAAGCTGAGGGGTCCCCCATCCACTTCTACAGAAGTTGTTGACGTTAAAAAGATTTTAAAGATACTGAAAATTGTTATTTAGTGTGGCATAAAGTTCTTAGTGAGGAGGGAGAAACCTAATATGAACAGCAGTCAGTTCTAGCACAGCTCCAAGGCAAGCACATTTCTATCCTCTCTCCTCTACC
The DNA here is from genome assembly GCA_009812075.1 of Sialia sialis. NCBI lineage: Eukaryota > Metazoa > Chordata > Aves > Passeriformes > Turdidae > Sialia > Sialia sialis. The sequence continues at coordinate 64,182 of VRYO01002772.1, read as the reverse complement.
CTTTCCTTCTCTAAGTACAAGCTGCATAAACTGCATTGAGATGCACATCTTTGCTAAGGAAACTATTCAGTGGAGCTCTATGTGCAAATTAATTCCTTCAAGCACTTTCATTTCCTCTGCAAGTATTGAAACACAGTGTTCTCTTTTAAGTTGGGTAAGTGCTGCTCATTCCAGTTTCTTTCCTGCACAGGGAGATATTCTCTGAAACAGGCATGGATTAAAGAAACTCACTTTGGAAAAATAAAGTCTGTGCTGATATCCAAGACTCCCTCTGGTTTTGCTCCACAGAGCTCTTAGGTGATTGAAAACACTTCAGCAAATTGTGGCTGTGGGGTCAAATTCCTTTGTCAGTGTACGCATGTGTGTGAGGAGGCAGGAGATGAGATCAGGCATATCTTGGGTCTAACCCAACCTGTCTTCAGGCTCCTAAATCTGAACTGGAATCTGCAATGCTCAGTGTGCCTATGAAATAATAGGATAAACAGGAATGTGGAAAAGGGATTTTATTCTAGCAGAATTAAAATTGGAATAAATAACTCAACAGAGCTTCTGTTACATGTGGACAACATAAAGGGGAAGAGTATTTAACTCTGAAGTTAATTACTTTGGTTTCATGGAAATATGTCTGCTCATCTGAAGACATCAGTAATCATAAAATTATGGTGCAGGACGAGGCTACTCCAGTTTTCTCATAATGTAAACTTTGATTCACAGCTTTAACAAGGGCTCAACATGAAATTCACTTCCTCTTAAGAAATGCCTGCATTTCATGTAGCATGCAGATGTAGATTTTATGTAGATGTGAAAACTGAACCAACATTTCTCTGAACAACCCTGCCAAGAGTGCAGTGAGACCTCTCACTGAGGATACCTCTATGAGACAGACCAGCATGGGCTGAGGCAGATTGGGAGCTGAGGCCACACTACTGGAGACTGTCCCTTCTTAGTGGCATTCCCCTCCTATCAGAATGAATCTCTACTGTTGGGAATTCCCAGAATTTAATGAAACCATTGACAATACAATGCAGCCCTACTTTGAGGAGGGGTGATGGTGGTGGTGTGTGTACTAGAAGCTTTCCGAAGTTTCTTCTTACCTAAATGATTCTGTGATTTTATTCATGCTCCACACCTAAAGCCCGAACAGGTCCTGAGTGCACCAAAAACTCTAAATTACAGGATCAGCCTATTACCATTTTGCTTTGCAATTTCCCCAGTGGAGCCTCTTCCTCACACCCCAGATTCTGGCGGTGTTTAAGGTCAGCTCTGATTTGGTGCAGTTGAATGGCATTAGACCAACCTATTGTGAAAACAGATGGCTTGTGGGGGAGAACAGTAAGGAGGCTCATCCGGGTCCTCCCAACTCTGGCTCAAGCTCTTGCCTTTGTTCTTTGCCTGAGCTGTGTGGTAGGGATGTCATGCCCTGGCCTTTGCCTTGTTGGTCCTGCTTGGTCCTGATTTCCCAATTTGATCTTGGGCTTGTCTTATCTCTACAAACTTGCCTGGTGATCACTGGAGTGTGGATGACCCTGGTACTTGTCACTGGACCTGCTCTGCTTTTCTTGTCCAGACACAGTAGGACTGTATCCCTTGTCTGTGAGGCCACTGCCCACCTTACTATCCCCTTAGCTCACATTTTCCTGCAGAGCAGCTCACTCCTGCTGCTCCACCCACAATTGCATTGTGGGTTTTAATTCTAAGAACCACATGTTATAATTTGGAAGCAAAACTTCTGGGTGTTGTGGGTTTTCACTAGTCGTGGGGGTTTGTACTTTGCTAAGCTGGCACCAATTTGAAGAGTGTAGCAGAGGTGGAAGGACATTTTTTTGGCAGCATGGAAGGGACTGATATTGGAAATGTGCTCTCAATCTAGGAAGAAGCCCATACGCTTAGATCCTCCCGCGGTGAGCCTTTACAAAATTGAAAGACCATTCGGAATGACTTCCCTTTCTTACTCTTCCATTTTCTCTCTTGAAGGACAGGTGAAGACCCCACATTCAGTTTGATGATACCTGTTATCCGTCCCAAGCGACCGCCATGGAAGTGCCCCACCAGGCCCCCGACATGTGCTCCGAGGCTTACCCCAATGATATGGATAGATGTCCCTGAGACTCCCAGGGCCTGCAGGGTGACAATAATACAAATTATTGTTTCTGTAGCAGAAAGGTGAAAGACCGTGTCCCAGCCCAAACAGCAGCTCTATGATTCTCCTAATGTAAGATTGCTTTTGAGGTGTACAGTGGAAAACCAAATACTTAAGGAAATTATGGGTATTGCCCTTTCTGTTTTTCAGAACCTTTATTCAGGTCCACAGGAGCAAACTCAGCCCTAAACAGGTTGGTCAGTACTGCAAACATTTCATGGAGGGTTTACATGTGGCTGGTTAACACAAGGATTCATCACCCTGATTGCGTAAGTCTTGTTCAGCTGTGCTTTGAATGAACAGAATGGGACACATCTGGGTATTTCCACATGCTGGGAAATGTATCTGAAGCCCAGAGCAAATATAATATAGACTCAAGTCTCCCTCCCTCCAGCTTCCTGGGCAGAATTTCTCAGCAGAAGAAGACGGTCCAGCAAATATGAATCTGAGAGAACCCAAGGCAGGCTTTAGGTTTGTTCTGAACTGGAGAGGCAGCTGACAACTGGGATTTTTTCCAAAAAATGTCAAAACTCAAAAGGAAGAAGAAAAATGGTGGCATGCTTCAGCCTGGATTGAAAGAGGGGAAAAGGAAAAATCTGGAATAAAAAATCCACTTGTGCAACTCCTGTATATAGCAGGTGGGGAGCAGCTCCCTGAACATGCTCCCTGCACGGGAAATGCACAATGACTTACCAGGAGCTCGCTGATGAATTGTGAGATGGTGAGGGCCAGCTGTGTGACATTTTCCACTGCAGAGGGATAGGCTCCTGTAGACCCATAAACCCAGTCTACTGCGATCACATTCACCTGGCTGGTGTGCAGTATGGCTTGGATAAGCCCTTCAATCCAGGAAGGTGTGGTACCCAAAGCCCTGTGGATTCAGCAGAGACAAAGATATTAGGTGTTCTCCAAGCTGGGCATGTGCTACTGTGTTGTTCACTGGTGCTGGAGCTTTGCATGTCTCAGAGAAGGCTGTCAGACAGTGACTGGAAGTTATTTTTGGTACCAGACACCCACACCTGGAAAATTTTTTTGCAGTGGTGTACTAACACTTTCCAGAATGCTCTGATTCAGGAGGAAATCAGATATTTTAATGAATAACATTTGCAGGGCTCAGGCTGAGATTTCTCCCTGTGGTGTTTCATTAAGCCACCACAGAGCCCACATAGAGTAAGTGAGATGACTGGGACACCTGGATCTTTCTCTGCTGCCACTGGCTGAAAATCCTTGGCCACATCACCTGGTCTTTCGCTGCTACATTTTCTCATCTCTAGACAATCAGAAAAAGAATCTATATCAAAGAATTCCAGGAAAACCAAGGAGGCTCTGTTCTTCCCAGTTTCCATAATGCCATCTGGTGAAAAGTGTGCTATCTTGCTTGCAGGCAACAGCTGGTTTTCTGAGAAGACCCTGCAACATCTGCTGTAGTTTCATCCTGGTTTTCTATGCTCTTTCTATTCAGGCTTTTGCACTTCAAAACAAATAATATTATATGGTCACACCTGACTGAAGAATGGCACAGCAGCTTGCAAAATGATGTCAGTTTTTAAAAACAACTCAGCTCCGATCCCTACACTTTGAAGAACAGAAGGATAATCTGTCTGCTTGAGGTTCTAAAAGCTCATTAATCCAGGCTATTGAGCATGAAATCCAAGCAGACAATTTAAAGCGATAAGAATCTTAAAAAATTACTTATTAACTAAAAATGTTGATAAAAGGAAAGAAATAGAAAGAGGGAAGTTTCAGGGAAGTTTCAGGGAAGGCAAGTTTCAGGGAAGGGAAGTTTC
>VRYO01002772.1:48105-59255 GCA_009812075.1 Sialia sialis | reverse complement strand
AGAAAGAAAGAAAGAAAGAAAGAAAGAAAGAAAGAAAGAAAGAAAGAAAGATTTTGATACTAATTTCTAACTTTTTTTAGGCTTCAAAGTGTGAAGCACACACAAGAAAAGGCAACTGGTCACAAACTAAAGGACTTCAAGTTGTGCTGTAATGTGGGATATCAGCAGCATTTTCTACCAACAGCCTCCCAGAAAATTCCTGGTTTAAATTTGAGTCTGAGAATCCCAGATTTTGTTCTTAGCAGTTGTTTTGCATGTAGCCACTCTACTGAGAGATAAGAAGGTCACACAAGCAGGAGAGTTGCATGCCAGCTCACCTAGTGTTTAGGAATGTTCCAACAGTATTTGATTTAGCAGTGAAAACTTAGTCACAGTGCTCTTCTTTCTCTCACCTGTAGCCATGGATGATGATTTTGGTTTTCAGCCTGCTGTTGAAACTGCAGTTCTTGATGCCACCATCAGCTGAAATCAGCTCTCCACAACTGGGGCTTGAGGAAGTGAACAGAAGAAACTGGACCTTAAGTTTGCTGCCCCATAGGAAATTGGCTGTCTGGAAGTCAGTGCAGTGATGCCCTGAGAGTCTGTCTGTATTCCCTGCACAGGGGGGAGGGAGTGGCACATTTAGTCTGTGTCTGTGCAATGGAAAAAAAAACCCTCATTCTAATTAATTAGGAAAATGAAGGTAGCAAATTCACTTCTATTGATAAAGATTAAAAGTATGGAGCATAAATTGAGACAATTCTGGAAACTTTACCTGATGGATAAAGTTGTTTTTATCCTTTGAAGGAATACCATGGATGTCATACCAGTATTGACTGCTGAGAGCTGTTTCACCATGAGGGAAGTGGTATTTTGCTATGTTTTTTTAGCAGATTGGCCACCTACACCAGTGAAGTACATTTATGAGGTTAGATTTTTTTAAAAATGGTTGCTGACAGGGCTGCTGACTGAATGGGGAAATTTCTTTTCAAATTCTGGTAGGCTTAGTGGAAGGTACAAGTCTAACTGACAATTGCATCACAAATCCAGAAATAAGTATGAGAATGCTGATGATAAAATATGAGAATGCTGATGAAAAAATATGCCAATGCCAATTTCATAATTGATACATTTACTGGATGAAAATGCTTTTTGAGAAGGAAAAAGTTGCTGCTGGAAGGCACTTTGACCTGGATAGAAAAAAATAAACATCCCACATGTAGCTAATAAAACACCTGAGCAAATTTAGGCTAGAAAGCAAGCACAAAAGTTCAGCAGTATGTGTCACTAGCAGTGTTACTTTAAGAGCTGATGTAGTGGCATCCTGCTGCAATGATGATACATGCAACTTCCCTTTCTAGACTGGAGGAAGCGAAACAGCCTTGAATCTGACATATGATAAAATACAGTAATTTCACACTTACAAGCTGCACCTGGTCATAAGCCACACTTCTGGGTTGTTGGAAAGTCCACGGAATTTGACCATAAATAACCCTCACCGGCAGATAAACCACACTTTAAAAAAAAAAAAAAAAGCAAGGATCCATGTGCAACAAAGTAACGAGTTAGTATCAGAATTGGGCGATCGCGGGGTTTGCTGTCAGGTGCTCAATTTGCACACAGTTTTCACAGACCAGCGAAGCCTTTAAACGCAGCGCCAGGCGCCCTCCCCATACTGTGGGCCCCGGCACTTCCGCCCCTGGTGCTGGCTGCCACGGCTCCCCTCGCCACTCAAAAGCGGCAGCGCCTCGCCGCATGAAAGCGCCAAGCCTTGGCGCTCGAAAGTGCCAAGCGTGGCTGCACGAAAGTGCCGAGCGTCACTGCCAAAAAGCGCGGCGGCTTGCCGCTTGAAAGCGCTGAGCTTCGCCGTGTGAAAGCGGTGGCGGCTTGCCACCTGCTTGCCAGTGGCTCCAGCTTGCCACCCACCCGGCAGCGCCTCCATGGCAGCTCCCCATCCCCCCGCCCCCCTGGCTGCACATCCGCAGCAGCTCCCAGCCTGGAAGCAGCTCCATAGCAGCTCTCCACCCGGCCGCAGCTCTGCGGCAGCTCCTTGCCTGACCACGGCTCCATGGCAGCTCCCCACCCACCCGGCTCGCACTTCCGGGTTTGCATTTTGCCAGAATTTGTCCATATATATGCTGCACCAGGTGAAAAGCCACACTTCTGGGGTTGGCTGAAAACTTCAGTCAAAAAGGTGCGGCTTATAAGTGTGAAATTATTGTAATTATTCATTTATGTATTCTTAATTCAAACAACCAACTTCACAATTACTTTACAGTGGCTAGACGAAACATGGCCTACAGGTCAGCACAAAGAGGTTAATCAATATTCACATTCCCCTAGAAAGATGTGACTATCCCTTACTGTTGTTTATTTTGGTCTTCCTGTGCACTGACAAGGCAGAAAATATTTTTAGAGATCAGCTTGGAAAAAATGTGGGTCATGAACCAGTCTAAGTAGCAAAAGTGGGTCCAGTGCCAGCACAGAGTGTGTCAGAAGTGGCGTAAGATTAAGGGGATCATCAGCAAAGGCAAAGAAGAAGGTGCACTGCAGTGAAGCTCCAGGTGACATGGAACTGTAATGTGATCACTAAGGCAGTCTTGTTGACAGTAGAGTTAAAGAAATGGAAGTGTGGCATATGTTTATTTTCTCTCAGCTACTGCAGATCACACTTGCTGAGCTTTTGAAGCAGGAGATGCCACTGCCAGACCAAGTTGTCCCTTTTCTGGTCCTTACACTTTAGGGTAAACCTGGATCATTCTTGTAAATCAGGTTAATGGAATGGAATCACTGAGAGTGGTTGAATCAAAGAGAAGAAAAGACCATTCTTTCACAACTTTTTTTCCCCGACACCTAACAAGATTATTGCAAGGACATCTTGACATACAACTTGTTTAAGGAGAATTGAATTCAGATCTTCCTCTGTAAAACCTTCAATCCCTTTGCCAGGCACTGATGTTTTTCTTACCTGTTTGTACTGAGCTGGGCAACAAGAGGACAGCAAGAACAATGAGCAGTTTTCTCTTCTGATCTTCAACCATCTTCCTGTTTGTCCAGTACACGTATAAGGACTGTACAGGGGAAAAACTGCTGTGGTTAATGATCAGCTAATGACTCTGTAATGATCAATCAGCCTGTGCACTATTGGGAAACTTACCAAATTTGGATTTTGAGCAATTACCACCACTCTTAATCATTAGTCAAAATTTCAAGAAGACGATTCACTGACTTTTTGGTTAAAGGAGATGTTGACCTTCCTTTCCTCCCTACTTCCCTTTCCTCAAGGGAAACTTCTCACTTCAGAAATCAGCCAGTGAAGCCAGTGCCAGCAAGTGATAGTTACAGTGCTTTATTCTTGCTACCCAGAACTTTCTGCCAATTTCTGACTAGGGATGCTGTTTTATCACAAGGCTTCACAGTAAGTCCATGCTAGGAAGTTTTATATCAGCCCTGCAACATATTTTCCTACTGCACTGTATTCCTGTATTTCTACTTTTGGTCAGATACCTGTAGCAGTCCAAATAAGGCAGAACAGTGGAGTGGATTATGTATGAAAAGTGAGAGGAAAGACAGATTAAAATGTAACTGGTGGCCATATCATCACAACATGCCCAGACTACTTGTTTTAGGGTGGTAGAGCACCCTTCAGTAATGTACCAGTATCATAAGCATTCAAGTACTTAAAAAAGACGTTTTGAATAAAAAAGCACCATACATTACTTTTCTTTAGAACTATTGGTGATATCAGTAATTTCCTTACTCCAGTTTGTTCCATCTGAAGGCTGAAGATCATTTTATTTCTAAGTCTTCTCAGATAAATTTCTCCAGTTTTCACTGAAAGTTAGGGAACCTGGGCTGCCTGGCCTGGAGGACTATCAAAGCCCCACCCCAACTGCATCCCCCCAGAGCTACATACAGAGATACCTTCTGACCCTGAAGTATTAGCCTCCAGGATCAAGCTGGCTTATTGTCAGAGAAGCAGGTCCTCAGTGTCTTAAAAATATGTGACTGAGTTTGTCAACCTAATCAATTTTCCAAGACTGAAAACTGGAATCCAATAGCCAGGTCCTGGCTTCCAGCCCACTTTTCATCTTTCCATCCCCAGAACCAGATTAATCTTATTTTATCTTACAATTCTCGGATTGTAAAATAAAGCCTGCACACTCCAACGGACCCATTCCTTCTTTGCCAAGTCCTATCAAAATTTTGAAATGCCATGTAATATAAATCAGGCACCAGTATTACAGCCCTGGAGTTAAACAAAACTTTGGCCCAGATGTGCAGATCTCATTTTATTTTCTGCATTTGCAGAGTTGTTAAACAACATTCTGGTGTTTAACAACTCTGCAAATGCACAAAACTGGTGTTTTTTAAAAAAGAAATGTCTTAATGAAATTGAAAATTTTGTTTCCTGAGCAGCATTTTTTTCTGAGTTCTCAGATTTAGTAATTCCAGGATTTTTAAAATTATGGCAGCACACTGTGATGATTCCTTATGCAAACAGCAAAAGCCACTCAAGTTACACTGCGCTTAAAATGCTGTGCTCTAACTAGTAAAACTATTTTGGTATGCAGGGTTTTCTTTTTATTGTAATTTTATTGTAATTACAGTTATATTAATTCAGAAACTTAATGCCTCTTATTTTTCTTCCCAATGGGAGTGATTATAATGGCAATGGGAGCACTGTTGCAAACAGTTGCACTCTTTCAAAACACTTTAGATTTATTTGAACAGTCCCTTACAGTGCACAGTCATGAAGCACAGTATGATTTGCTTGAGAATGTCAGGGATAGTGAAAGCAAACAAACTTGATTTTATGCACACATTCTTTTAATTAAAAAGAAAAATTTTAAATGTGCTGTCTACACATTCAAGCAAATGCTGAAAGTCCCCAACTCAGCTGAAAGTGTCGAGTCCCCACCCATAAAGCAACAGTTGGCAGAGGCATATAAGCATGGCAAATACCCAGTGGTCAAGTGGAAATCTGATCACAGGAAAATTCACTTAGCCTGGAAAATTAGTTTTTGTTACTGGAAACAATGCAGTTGGGGTAGCAGCACTAGACCTTGGGGGAAGCCAAGTGTGAGCTTGTTGCAGTGTGCTGGATAGTTATTAAGATGGTTGCAGGTAAAGAAGCAGGAAGGGCCTTTGTATGGATTCTACGGAGATGTTTATTTCAACCATGCACATGCATAGTCCAGGGTCAGAGTCAAAGTCAAAGGCAGGCTTCATGGTGAGGGTCCAGGTTCAAGTACCTGGGTATTCGGGGTGGGAGGATCATCAGAGACCAATTACCAGGGGACATGGGGGCGGCACAAAGGTAGGGTTAGGGCATGGGAGCCCATGTGAAAACAGGGTGAGCACAGGGCCAATTGAGGGAAAAAAACAGGGGTACATTGGCATGACAGAACAGGGTTTGAGATGAGAGAAGCCTCTTATGTCTCCCTAACTAGGGAATGCCTTTTAGGGTCTCCACATGAGCTAAGCAAATGATGACTAAAACGTTTCCCTGTGGCCTTTGCACTTGAAGGAGGGCATGAAATACACTCACAGCTTAGCTCACTGTTCATTAAGTTCTGGATACCCCTACTGCTGAAATACTTGGTCTAGAACTCTTGTATTTTCTGTCATTCGCCTGGGAAGTAAAAACCATGGCTTTGCGTTAACCATGTAGACTCCTGTGTATTGTTCCCAGGATTGATAGACGATTCATAGAGGAACCAGGACTAGTTCTCATCTCAACAAAAAGCAATTTGAGCTCCCTGCTTTCAGAAGTTCATCCCAGCAATGACAGAGCAGGATTAAACATCAAAGATTGTCTTAGCAACTGAGGAAGAGAAAACATAGGCAAGTCTGCTTGTGTACTCTGTCAAGAAAGGAGGAAAACCAGCCATTTTTTGAGTACAGTAATTTCATGATTATAAGCCACACCTTTTTCATTGAAGAATCCACCCTACCCCAGCGGTACGGCTAATCATCAGGGGCGGCTTATTTATGGACAAATCTCAGCGAAATGCCAACCTGGAAGTGTGAGCCGGCTGGGCAGAGAGCTGCCACAGAGTTGCAGCCGGGCGGGTGGGGAGTGGGCTTTGCCGAGCAGGGTGGGCGTGCCAGCAGCAGGACCGCCGAGGAGCCAGGCGGGCTGGCGGCGTGGCCGCCGGGGAGTAGCCAGCTGGTGGCGGGTTCGCTGCTGCTGCCAGACAAGGCGAGCTGGGGGGACTGGCAGCGGGGGCGGGAGTGCCGGGGAGAGGGACGGACCAGCCGGCAGCAGGGTCACCGCTGCTGCCAGGCTAGGCGAGCCAGCTGGGCTGGCGTGGGGGGCGGGAGTGCCGGGGCTGGCAACACAGGGAGGGCTCCTGGGGCTGCGTTTAAAGTCACATGAGGCGCAGCCCGTGCAGCCGAGTGCGCAGTGCCAGCGCCCGGCGCCCCCGCACCATGGGCGCTCCCCTCCTCCTCCACCTCCTCCTCCACCTCCTCCTCCTCCCGCTGCTGCCGCTCGTCCGCCTCCGGGCCGGGCTCAGTGCGAGCATCGCCACGCCATCCCTGGGCACCCCACTGTCTGCGGCCCCGACTGGCTGGGGCAGTGCCTGCGGGCGACTCGCGGCCCCAAGCCGCGCGGCGGGCGGCAATTCTGGCAGCACGGCATGCCAGGCCCAGGGCCACTGGCATCGCCCGCACCGCCTGCCCCTGTCCCTGTCGCTGCCCCTGTCCCTGCCTGGCTGTGCCACTCACATCCCACGGTACTGCGCCTCTCCCGACAACGACCAAGCTCCGCCATGACTCTGCCGGGCTCCAACCCCAGGACCCCGGTGGGGAGAGCGCTGCGGGACCCCCACGCTACCCCTGGCCCCTGCCTGCCCACCTGCCTCATGCTGCCATCGCCGAGCGCTCTGCCAGGCGCGCCCCAGCCGCTGGCAGGGAGCGGCGGCAGCAGGAGAAGGAGGAGGAGGCTGAGGAGGAGGAAGAGTGGGGCAAAGCTTCCCGAGGTGCCAGTACCGGCCGCTCAGTTCTTGGGAGGTGGAGGGAGCGATGCTCGGCACCAATCCCCGGAGTAGCCCCGCGCTCCTCCTTCTCCTCCGTCCCCTCATATCCTCCGGCTGCCGCCGGCCCCGGCCCCCCCACTGCCTCCTCCCTCCTCCAGCAGGAGTTTGTTTTTCTGCTTTTCAGCAGCCCCGGGGGAGAACATAATATCAAGCAAAGCCTGGGGAAAAGCAGGCGGGGCGAGCCAGGTGGGCTGGCGGTGGGGGCGGGAGTGCTGGGGCCCATGGCACAGGAGGGTGCCTGGGGCTGCGTTTAAAGGCTTCGCCGGTCTGTGAAAACTGTTAGCAAATTGTGCACCTGATAACTTTGTTGCATATGGATCCTCGCTAAAAAAAAAAAAAAAAAAAAAAAAAAGTGCAGCTTATATTTGGGTGCGGGCTATATATGGACAAATCTCGCTGTCTTCCCAGCTAGCTGGAAGTGCCGTTATAATCAGGTGCGGCTTATAATTGTGAAACTACTGTACTTTATATATCTTCCACCTGCTATGCCTGTATAAGTATGCATAAAGGAAAATGCATCCTTACCATGTATTGCCAAGTAGAAGAGCTTAGGTGAGGGCATCAGCCTCCAGGTTCAAGTTTCTCTCTCAATTTCTCTGCCCTGTGAAGTCCTAATCATCTTCTACAACGTGGACCAGCTCAGTAGGAAAAACACAAGCCTGCCTTAAGTATGTGTGGGTGACCTCTTGAGGTTTCTTCCAACCTAAAATAACCTGTTTCAAAGTGAAACTCTCTGCTTCAGATTTCTCTCTCCTAACTACCAAGATTTCATGACCTACAGGAAAGTTGTAGTGTGCAAGCATTCCTCCCAGCACCATGATTTGACCCAAAGCCTCTGACAACTTGGGAGGACATTTTACCTGACAAGAGGATGAGTCAGCAGCAGAGAACATGTGCTCCTGCCATGAGAGTGCCTCAGGAAGATGGCCATGCTATATTTCTGGCATAAAAACTGTGACTTGGAGCCTCTACAAGGGTAGGGATGTCCCTTTGACACTTGTCAGAGATTAAGAGCAGAGGGGAAAAGGTAACTGAGGGACCAAAAGGCTCCATGTGAGTTTCTGTCACTGAGTAAAAGGGATTTATGGGATGGGCCTGTCTCCACTTGTGAGTTACATGTCATGACATTCTAACACAGCTATGAAGAAAGGATCAGTATTATTCTGTTTTTGTAAGAATTGAATGTGACAGATTGTTCAGCTAAAGATGCAGTGTCATTCCGGCTCATGCTGCAGCCTTCAGCAATGAGTTAAAGGAGCTTAGAGTAACTCCAGAAGGAGACGGAAAAAATCCCTCAGAGTTGGAATAACTGTTTGTTTACTGTTTACTCTGAAAGGACCTCTGCTTTGAGATGTCCATGCCTGCCATTTTTTTTTTTTTTTCTGATTCTCTTGTGTGAAGTGCAAAGCTGAGTTTTCTCAAAGGGGAGATGAATAGCCCACCACAGCTGCTCCAATCACTGGGGACAAGTATACTGGGAGATAAACCTGTGGTGGCAGCCTCCCTCACAGCACTGAGCTGAGCTGGTGCTTCCCAGGCAGACAAGCTGCTGGGAGCTGAGAATGCTTTGAGGCTGTAAGTTCTGTACCTGGGCTCTTCTCAGCCGGGGTAATGCACTGGGAGAGGGATGCAGGTGAAGGAGGTTGAAGCATCCACTCAGCATCCACAGACCAATAGTAAAAGAAAACTAAAAGTTCTTGTAGTTTTTTACAATGTGACAGAGCCTAAAGTGAAGAAAGTTATCACATCTAGGCATGAATTTCCTGCTTGCAATTTTCTTGCTCCTAAATTCAATCTCCTTATTTTCAGTGCAGGGATGTTTGGAATGCTTAAAAAAACAGAAACTACAGTAATTTCACGCACATAAGGTGCACCTTTTTGACTGAAATGTTGATCTGAACCTGGAAGTGCGATTTATATGCCGGTGCACCTTATAGATGGACAAAGCTTGGAAATTTGCCATGTGGAAGTGCGAGCCATGAGAGCTGCGGGGGGAGCCGGCGGGGCTGCAGCCTGCAGCCGTGTGGAGGGAGCTGGCAGCGGATCCTTGCTGCAAAAAGAGTGCACCTTATACACCAGTGCGCCTTATATATGGACAATGTACAGAAAATTGCGGCCAACCTGGATGTGCATCTTATACTCCAGTGTGCCTTATACACATGAAATTACTGTACTTGGGCAAAGAGTATGCCTAACTGTAACACGTTGTTAATTACATGACATTATTATTATTTAGATAGGGTTTTGGTTTTCATGTTTTGTCCCACAGTTTTTCAGTAGGGTTTTTTCTGATTGATTTCATGTTCAGTGGGAGGAGTGGTTCAGGTATCTGAGTTGCCTTTCTTTCAGGGCAGCAGTTTTTTTTGCCTGGAGTAATTAGCTTTATCAAATTTATAGGTAACAGTTGCTCCTTTTCTTCTAATTTATCTTAATTTTACTTTTTATCTAGTCTGTATACTGTTTCACTGTATTTTATTGACTGGATTCTAATTTTGCCAGGTTGATGGCCAGGTTTTGATTTTTCAGTGGCTAAACATGGCACTATTTGGTAGTAGTTTGTTGACTTTTGTCAAATTTTAATTCAGGGTTGACATGTTTCTTTGTTATCAGGTCTCAGTGAAAACATTTTACTCTTAGTTTTGTTACATTTCTTCAATTTTTCTGCTGAACATCACAAAAAAAATTGAGTTATAGGACTAGATTTCAGAGAATGCTTTAGGTTCAAAACTTCATAGATTTTCCCCATAAAATTCTCTTTCATTTGCATTCCAAAGCTTTCTTTGGTCATGACAATCGAGTTTGGCAGCAGGCAATGACTTTGCCTACAGCCTTGTATTAACTCTTTCCTTGAAAGCAGAGTAGAGAATTAAGCAATAATTACTTGAATGTTACATTAACCTTTCTCATGCTTAGACCATCTCTGCAGAAGATGACTGGGCACTAAATTCATTCAACAAAGAAAACAAAACTTGTGCATTATATTTTATATTGTTTCAAAGGTTGGAGTGATCGTCCCCACGGGATGCCCCATGATGCGTTAATTTTTAAAAGTTTCACTTCTCTCTCTGGGAAGGGTCCTCATATTAAACTAAACAAAATTAAAGTTATAAACATTGGAGTAGTCTCTCTCGAGGAATGACCCTTATAAAATAGTTTCTAAGGACTACTCCTTATGCCTTGAGAGCATGAAGTGTTTAACAAACTTACAAATCACAAACTTACGAATCACAAAGTTCGAAAACTGATTCTAGTACAGTCATTTCACACTGATAAGCCACATCTATTTCACTGAAGAATCGAGCTGATCCCGGAAGTGCGGCTAATAACCAGGTGTGGCTTATTTATGGACAAATTCAGGCAAAATGCCAACCCGGAAATGCGAGCCGGCCAGGCGGAGAGAGCTGCCGCAGAGCCACGGCCGGCCACGGAGCTGCCGCGGAGCCGCCATGGAGCCGTGGCCAGGAGGGTAGGGGTCAGGTGGGGAGCAGACTTCGCGGAGCGGTGGGGCCAAGGGCAAGCGGTGGCGAGTGGGAAGGCAGGGCTGTGGGTGAGCAGTGGTGAGCAGGGCTGTGGGCGGGTGGCGGCGAGCGGAGCGGCAGGGCCGCGGGCAAGCAGTGGCGAGTGGGGCTGTGGGCGAGACGGGTGGGTGGGCGGCGAGGATGGGAGTGCCGGGGCCCATGGCACGGGGAGGGCACCTGGGGCTGCATTTAAAGGCTTCGCTGGTCTGTGAAAACTGTTTGCAAATTGAGCACCTGACAGCAAATCCCACAATCGTGCGATTCTGCTACTAGCTCATTACTTTGTTGCACATGGATCCTCGCTTAATTTAAAAAAAAAAAAAGTGTGGCTTATCACCCGGTGCGGCTTATTTATGGACAAATTCCACAGTCTTCCTGGCTCCCTGGAAGTGCAGCTTATAACCAGATGCGACTTATGAGTGTGAAATTACTGTAGTTCTAATTTGTTTGGTTTAATTTTGAACTAATGCACAATAATATATTTCAAGGGGAAAGAAAATAATAGCTTTGTGGGAGGAAAAACCATTTTCAAAATACAATACATGATTTTTCTAATCCAAAGAGTGATGTAGAAATTTTTTACCTCAAAATGACTTACAGCATGTCTTAA
>VRYO01002772.1:33647-47960 GCA_009812075.1 Sialia sialis | reverse complement strand
GCACCTGGGGCTGCATTTAAAGGCTTCGCTGGTCTGTGAAAACTGTTTGCAAATTGAGCACCTGACAGCAAATCCCACAATCGTGCGATTCTGCTACTAGCTCATTACTTTGTTGCACATGGATCCTCGCTTAATTTAAAAAAAAAAAAAGTGTGGCTTATCACCCGGTGCGGCTTATTTATGGACAAATTCCACAGTCTTCCTGGCTCCCTGGAAGTGCAGCTTATAACCAGATGCGACTTATGAGTGTGAAATTACTGTAGTTCTAATTTGTTTGGTTTAATTTTGAACTAATGCACAATAATATATTTCAAGGGGAAAGAAAATAATAGCTTTGTGGGAGGAAAAACCATTTTCAAAATACAATACATGATTTTTCTAATCCAAAGAGTGATGTAGAAATTTTTTACCTCAAAATGACTTACAGCATGTCTTAAATATTATTCTCATTGGTTACAGTGAAAGCATCACTTAAGTAATGTGTCTAAAAATATAAATCTATGCTTATGGCAATAACTTGCTCTTCTAATGCCCAATAATAGGCATTTAAGAAAGGAAATAAGCAGGCTTTCAGAAAAAAAAATAAAATTGCATTTTGTTACACTGATAACTATCTTAGGTAATTCCACAAAAGTTTATAGGGTATCTTTCTGTGTGCATGAAGAAAGCAAAAAGGTTAAAAATAAACTAATGTTAAGTAAGATTATAACAGATTCAGTGCAAAATGCCAAAAAACTATTAATGCTAAAGATAAACAAAATAGTATCACTTTTATACTTTTCACAAATTTATGGATCTTACATGGTTTATATCTTTGCAATAAAGATTCTTTGGATGATAAAGACAGATTGTGGAAGATTTTGCTAACAAGTTCTGAACTAACAAGAAATTGGACAAAATCTGAAAGAAGTGGCTTAAATACAAGACCTCTGGGCTTTTACAGTAAGGCTTAACAATTGCTGTAATTGTTCTTTGTAATGCTGATAAGATTAGCAACAGGAAGCCAATTCTTTTTAAAAGCTCAAGACAAATAAAACAGAGATGGAACATACTTTTTTTATTTTTACAGCAGTTTTTATACAGTACTGCTATTTAAAATTACTTCATTTCCTTATGTTGAATCTTTCTTTAAAATGTAAGTTAGTCTCATATAGAAGTGGCTTTCAACTATTGTTCCAAAGGGGACTCTTAGTATCACAAACAAAAGTAAAGTAGCAATAAACATGGTTTAAAGGAACTATTTTCAATGTGTTTCAATGTGTATAGTGTGTTTCTTAAAGTATCCTTTTGCAAATACAAAAAGGCAGTTAAGGTGTAGAATTTTTAGTAGGTTGAGGAACATTCAAAGAATTAAGTTTTACATATTTTGTAACCAAATAAAGGTTACAGTAATTTCATGAATATAAGCTGCATCTTTTTCATTGAATAATCCAGCCCACCCCAGTGGTGCGGCTTATATTCAGGTGCAGCTTATCTATGGACAAATCCCGGCGAAATGCCAACCCGGAAGTGAGAGCTGGCCAAGCGGAGAGCTGCCACTGAGCAGTGGCTGGGCAGGTGGGGAGCGGGCTTTGCCGAGCGGGGAGGGCGTGCCGGCAGCAGAACCACCAAGGAGCCAGGCGGGCTGGCAGCGGGGTTGCCAGGGAGTTGGATGAGCTGGCCAGCAGTGGAGTCGCCGCTGCCAGGTGGGACGAGCCGGGCGGGCTCGCGGCGGGGCTGCCGCTGCTGCCAGGAGGGGCGGGCCATCAGGGGAGCAGTGCCAGCCGGGGAGTGCCATCAGGAGTGGGGGACCACTGGTAACAGGGGGTGCACGAGGGCGGGCTGGCCCCTGTGCCACTGGGAGCCGCTGGGGAGCCGCCAGGAGCTGCCAGGAGCGTGGGACTGCCGGGAACGGGGACTGCAGGAGGGCGGGCCGGCTCCTGTGCCACTGGGAGCCGTTGGGAGCAGGGGGACCGCCTGCAACGGGGGCTGCAAGAAGCAAGAAGGTGGGCCGGCCCCTGTGCCACCGGGAGCCGTTGGGAGCAGGGAGACCGCCTGCAACGGGAGCTGCAAGAAGCAAGAAGGTGGGCCAGCCCCTGTGCCACCGGGAGCCATTGGGAGCAGGGGGACTGCCTGCAACAGGAGCTGCAAGAGGGCGGGCTGGCCCCTGCTGCTGGGAAGCCGGGCTGTGTGGGGCCGGGCTGGAGCGCCCCGCCCCCTCTGCTGTGCGGAGTTAAAAAAAAAAAAAAAAAGGCGCGGCTTATATTCGAGTGCAGGTTATATATGGACAAATCCCGTGGTCTTCCCGGCTACCTGGAAGTGTGGCTTATATTCAGGTGCGGCTTATAATCGTGAAATTACTGTACTTTTGATAGTTAGTTTTAGTAACAATAATTTAAACTGTATTTGTGATTAGCTTTGCCTTTAATAAGTGGTTTATCTTGAATTATTGTATTTTTAAAGGATTACATAAAGACTTTAAGGGCTTATGATGCTAGCTGGGGTTTTGATTTTGGGAAAAAAAAAGAGAAGACTGAAGATAACTTTTGACATCTCTATTTGATGAGTTTTTCTATAATGAGTTTTTCGAGCCTCATTAAAAAATTGCAGGTCCCTCTGTGGGTAGTCTTGCCTGTTCCTTGCAATACTGGCAGATCTTACACTACCAACAAGATTCACATCTTAGTCTACAACTTAAACACAAAATTACAACACAAAATCTTCACACTCATCAATTACACAAGATGTAGGAGATACACATATACTCTCTTCATTTTCTATTCACACATTCATGCAATACTAAGGTACCTCTGCTGTTTAATTAGATGTTAATATATTTATAGGTACTATTTATCAAATAAAATGCTTTAAATTTCCTCAAAAGCCCCTCTTTTTATAACGCCCCTCTAATTGGAATAGCCTCCACTAAATTCTCAATTGGAGTATCCCTGGGTAAGTATATATATATATATATATACACACACATATATATGTTTATATATATATATATGTATATATATATATATGTATATGTATATGTATATATATGTAAGAGCCGGACCTCTTCGCATCCTGCCCCTTAGAGTCCGATGTTCCAACTACTTTTTCACACACAAAGATCCTTCATCACTCCGGTAACTCACCCGGCCATATACTTAAGCATGGACTTACAGTATCAGGCTTAAGCTCCAATGTAAATTGGGTCTGGGCCTGGTGCAATACTTAACAGGAGCTGTTGTTCCTAATGCGGAACCGAGTTTTGGTCACTCCCCACAATTATTCCAGAGTTTCACTCACTCTTTACCATCCTCTTTGTCCCTTCGCTGGCAGATCTCCTCACAGAGAATGCAGAACCGGCTAGAAGGATTCCACAATTGTTCTGTAGATCAGGATTGACCAGTCTGTGCCTCACACACACCCCCCATTCATTCTCCCGACATTTGCGCCCCCCTTGCACTACACTTACCCTTCTAGTTTTCATGCACAATTTAGGAGTTGCTGCGGTTTCTTAGGGAGTTTTTACTTCCCTTTTTCTTTTTGCCCCTTTTATCCTACTGAGGGTTAAACCTGCGGTCGCCAGTAACAACAGCAGAAGCCCTAGGTAAGCCGCTTGATTAAGCGGGCCACCCCTCGCCCAAGACTCCCCAGGAGCCCAGGGACTCAAGGTTCATCTCGCTGGGACTTCCTCTGTGAAAAAGAAAGTTCACTCTTCAGAATTTTTTAAGCTTAATAGGAGATAAATGGAACAGTATCCATCGCTGAGGTGTTTGGCAATCTGCCAAAACCACATTGTTAGCTTAAAACAGTGTTCTTATATACTTTTTCATGACATGGGTTAATGCATATTTATGGGCGTTTATGCATATTTAAACTTTTTTTGTGAGTTTAGATGTTCTAGTATTTTTTTTTTCCTGGTTTTAACCTTTGACTTGTCTGCATGCCATTCTGTAGATAAAATCAATATATTTTATTTTTTCTTGAAGTTCCCTTCTGTTGTTTTTACACTTCTTGACAATAGAGTGAGTAATTTTTTTCTCTTGGTGTCCTGGTTTTTGTTACCGTTATCATTCAGATAAGATAGTCTGTCCCAGTCCTTCTATATATCACTCCCAGTATGTCCAATTGTCTCCCACAGCCTTACCTATTTCACACTATTATTTGAGTTAGTTACACAAATAAAAACATTTTAACATTACATAGTTTCTATTTTAATATTATGCTAATGCCTAATATAGAATACATATATATTTATCACACTACTATTTACATAAGCTATATGGTACATACATAAACTGACAGATTATATTATACCAAAAAGCAGTTAAAAGGAAGTACAAATTATACTATTTCAAAATCTTTGTGGTTATTAATAACTTGCAAAGGCTAATACATAAATGCAAAAGCCAATACTATATTGTCATTTCTAACAACATGTTCCCACAAGTCACACTGTTTTAGGCCAAAGCCTTCACATATGCAGGGCAGGGGCCTGACCTTATGTTTGTGGCCTTTGCTTTTTAACAGCCCACCTTCAAGAGTTTCAGATTTATGCCCTCTGTGTAGGGAACCAGGCCTTAAGCCCCGGTCCAACTTAGCCAATTTGTCTACCACACTTATGTTTTCCAAACTGTTGTGGTATTTTCCCTTTCTTTCTCAAAAACACTCAGCAGTGTCAAGAGGCCAGTCATCAATGAAGCAGAATCTAAGTGTGTTTGAGTTTTGTGAATGTGCTGCTGACCAGCTGGTGTCAAAGAAAATCCCTAGAAGTCAGAGGTTTTTTCTGTTCTATTTCTTTTCCTTCACTAACCACCCCCAGAGACCAACCTCACATTGGGTGGAACAGGAGAGCATGGCCAGGCTTAGCCTTGAGCTCACCCCTCAAAAGGAGACATTACCAGGTGTCCCTCAAAGAGAACAGAGGAAAGTTTTGGAAGCACGAGTGTCAAACACCATGCCTCAGGGAGTATTGGGAGCCAGAGGTGTCCCTGCCCATGGCAGAGGGGTTGGAACTGACCGAAATTATTCTGTGATCTTTTTCTGAGGGAGCGAGCTGCATGCCGCCTTTCTTCACCTAACCTGCGTGGCGCCCACTCCACACAAAATTGATTTACTTTCAGGTTTTCAATTATCAGAGTTGAACTTCCCTAATATAAGAACAACACGACAACTTCTGTCGTCAGCTGCGAGCTGGAGCTGTGCCCTACGAACCACAGACCCCCTGGCGCCATCTGGCACTCCAAGGCCCTGTATGGCATCCGACACCACGCAGGGCACATCAGAGGTGCCCCCGCGGCTGAAGCCCCTTGTACCCACAGCCCCGGCCTTCCCAGAAGCACCCACGGGGGCCTCCCAGCGGAAAGCCCTGCCGGCAGTGCGGTGCGCCGGAATTGGGCAGGACGGGGCGGGGCGCGCCTACTGCCGGGTTTCGGGTTCTGCCTGGGGCGGTGATCGTGTGGGCAGCGATGTGGCTGCTGGCTTCACTCCTGTGCTTTACGCCCCTACAGGGTAAGCTGTGACAGGGCGGTGGGGACCCTTCCAGACTCCTTCGCTTTTAGACTCCCTCTCTCCATGCCGCCAGGGGCAGCGGAAGCGGGGCATGCTCGGTTTCCGTTCCTCCGGCATTCGGACGGGCTTGCTCTACCCCGGAGAGGAGCGGTGGGGGCGGGCGCGGCAGGGATCAGGGAGAGACAGGGGGTTCCGAAGTGACCGGGGGGCTGCCCCAGCCGCCACCAACCCCGTCATGAAGCCTGCGACAGTGCGCGGGGAGGCCCTCCCCGGCCGCTCGCTCGCTGCCCTGCCCTGCCCAGAGGCAGCGAGCACAACCGGGCGGCTGTCTCCCTCCCGGTTCAGACCTAACACTAGAATTACCTATCGGCCGTCAGCACGTTCAGGAACTACCCACCCAATTCCCGGCAGGTTCCTGTGTCCCGTTTTTTTCAAACTGGTGTTAACGGGAAGCTAAGTGGAGGGATGTGTGCGATTTTTGTAGCACTCGCGCACGGGGTGTTGATTCCTGCCCCGAGGTTACCCCGCGCTGCTAAGGAAGCAGCGCCACAGCGCAACGGCCGCCTCCTCCGGTGTGTATGTTTTCCTCCGGGTCCTGAGGTGTTAAGGAAGTCAGGAAACCAGCTTTTATTGTAGAAGTATTCTTGTCATCCCTAAACGTGAAAATGCTGTTTATTTTGCATTCTTGTGGTCGTTCTTGCTCATGGACAAAGCATCGAAGTTCTCAATCGTTTTGTGCTGTTTTGTTTTGTTTAATTGATTTTGTTTGTTTGTTTTTATCAACTGGGTTTGTTTGCTTGGATTTCTTGTTTGTTTTTTGGTTTTGTGTTTTAGTTTTTGTTTGGTTGTTTTGGGTATTGTTTAGAAGTAAATTATTACTATTAACTGCTGTTGAAATTCTAATCAAAGGCCTTCTTGATCCAAATGCCACCGCTGTGCCTTAGGAACATAGTCCTTACACGCATAGCCTTTGCATGAGAAGTATAAACAAAATCTGTTCATTTTTAAAATTTAAGATGGATGTACACACTTTCTTGTCATCAGAGTAAGCTGCTGTTGCTAGATGGGCCAAAAAGCATGATTTAATCTATGAGGATCTTTAATTCCTCTAGTCTAAGGCATTTCTTATGACTTTGGGTTTTGAGGTTTGTTTTTGCATTGGGAGTTTCCTGAATGTGTCTAAAATAGGGGCCGTTGTATCACCCTGTTCAAAAAAGAACTTCTCTGCTGATGAGAGTTTAGAACAATTCCGTTATTTCCTCCTCATACTATTCCATAGGTCTTCAACTTGCTTTATTTAATTGATATAGAGAGATCCTGTTCGGTAAGAGAGCATTGGGGGTCCAGGTGTGCAGGAAGGATCAGTGGAGGATCCAGGACAATGCATATTTGCATGAGTCAGCCCATGTTAAGCCTTAGCTGCAGTTTCTTTTGTGGAGAGTTCTAAATGAGTGTGACTAAGGCATGATTAACAAAGTATCTTCTTGTAGCTTTTTCTGTGAGTCAAGGCACTTTGTTATCTCGCATTAAGTAAATTGGCAGGCTGCTACTACTCCCTGCATCTCAGCCCACGTGCTATAGACTTACCTGGAAATAAAATATTACAGGTTCCGAAAAGCATACAATTGAAAGGAAGAGGTGATGGTGCTTGGACAACTGGAGAGGGTAATTGTGGCTGCAAGTATCATAATGTCCTACTTTAATGAAAAACGTAGCTAGTTCTGTTGTCTTGAACTTGGATTCTCACGTGGTTGATTAGGCCAGGAGATCAAGAATGCAAGCACTTTACTGTTTTTCACTAACTAAATAGGCATGATTTCACACCATGGTTTTGTTTGCATAGTTGCATTATTGTTGTTATATCTTTGTTGACTATGTGTGGTTGACTATGTGTGAATGTTTCATGTTAATTTTAACAAGGTAAAATAATCCATGATCTCTGTATGTGAAAATCAAGACCCCAAAAGTCAGAATGATCTGCTCAAGTGCATTAAGTAAATCAGTAGCAGTTCAACTTCAAATATGCAAGTTTCTAGCCTTGCAAATACCTGTTCTAAACACCAGGATGCTGTTGGTAGATCCTCATCCTTTGTCAGCCTTCCCCTCCAGAATAATTTGTCCATCCAAATTCAAAGCACAGTACTTATCCCAGTCACATTGCTGAATGTCTGGAGTAGGGGCAGGATTACCTTCATTCCCCTGTGGAAGCCAGAAGTTGCAGTGTAGCTTTGGTGTCTTCCGAGTTCCTACTTGCCAGATAGGGATTCCTGCTTCTCACAATGTCAGGCCAAGTGAGGTTTTTATCTGAGAAAACCTCAGACTTGTCAATTACAGCACAAATCTTTGCCTCAAAGGCTATGGAAGGACTTTGATTTTAGACCTACCAAGAGCATGCTCCTTCAATTGTTGGAAGTTCAAGACAAAACTCTGTTCAGATTTGGGATGCTGGATTTTGTGTGTGGGTGGAAAGAAAGTCAATGTGGTATCCTTTGCTTAATTTGGTGAAGAAACCCAGAGGAAGATCTTTGCATCCTCGCTGTGGAGGAGGTGAATAAATAATACCACACCAACAGGCAGATCACAGTGCCACACCTGTGTGGATGTTCTGTTGCAGTGCAAATGGCATCCAAACTTCTACTTGCTTTAGCTGCATCAGCATCCTGCCCTAAAAGCAGAGGGCATATGGGAAGTAAGCTGGATATGTGAACTAGAGAACCTAGAAGCATTCTGCATCTCTAGTAAGGCTCATTCTGAAAGCCACACAACTCCTACAGTGTTCTGAGCATCAGCTCTTTTTTATGCAGTATTGCTGCCTTCTAGTTCTTGCATTTTCAGATGATTCCTTAATGCCATTTTCATTGTATGTTTGCATTAATGGTTGCTTCATTTCTCAATTCAGCTTCTTCATAAAAATTGAGTTAAACTGAGAAAACTCAATTCACCTAAAAGCAGAAGTTGCCATCTCCAGTACTGAGCATGGACTGAGAACCTGAGAGCTGATAAAAATGATTTTTCATTCAGACTTCTTCTGGGAGTGACCAGCATAGAAACCAAACATCCCTCAATGTGGCTTTTTGTGTCTGTGTCATTTGGCAGTTCAACAAGTTTGGGCTGCTTCTTTTTCTTCTTCTTCTTCTTAGTATTGTTATTATTATTATTATTTTAAAAGTTCCTGTCTTTTTTTTTTTTTTTAATCTGTACACACAAATATATGCTCCTTTCTACATTTATATTGATCGGAAAAACACTGGGATTGCTCAATGCTTCTTTTGTGTCTCATCACTCCATGAGAGGTGTCATAGAAATTATACTACAAGGCATTGTGATGAATGTGGGAAAATCTGGGCTGCTAACAAATTCACATTGTTTGTGGAATGTGGTTATTTTGTGTTTTGCTAATAGAAATGTCAAACACAATTTTAAATAGTATAAATTGGAAAAAATCATTTATCAGCACTGTGAAGCTGACACTTGCTTGTGTTCTCCTGTCCCCTTACTCTTGAATCTTCCGGAGTAAACAGAGGAAGTTATAAATTCCTTACTGAGAAAAAAATCAAACCATACTTCTGCATAAAAATTCTTGATAAGAGCTGAGGTTGTTATATCATATTAAAACCAAAATGAAACAATATTTTTACCATTGCTTTTAACACTCCAGGATGAACACAGTGAAAAATTTTTCTGTATGTTTTTTGCCTCAATGTAATTAATGATCTTAGACTTTAGAAACCCAAGATCATCTCTGGAGAAGGAGAGGAAGGAGAGGGAGGAAGGAAGGAAGGAAGGAGCTGGTTTGTCTTTGTTTTTTTCCTTACTGGTCCTCTGTGGAGAGCTAGGCTGAAAGGATAGTGCAGGAGAGAATCTTTCCCAATGACTTGCAGGGGTAGTGATTACCAAGGAGTGGAAACATCTGTGTTTGGCCAATGGGTTTGGAGGATATAAAGGCGTGCGATGGATGGCCACCTGTTTCAGGTACTTGCAGTTTGAGTTGGAGCATAAGACCAAAGATCTGCTGGCTGTGTTGTAAGGAGGTAAGGTACATGCAGGTGTGTAAGGTACAGATATGGTAAGAAGATGTTTTATGGGACAGTCAGGGTTAGGTAGCTGGGAAAGGGACAGCCAGCCATGCAGAATGAAAGAAAGGGTCAGAGCTATGTGGAGCTGTCTGTGAGAAAAAGAATCAGTACAGTGTGAAGTACCAATAAGAGGAGGAGTTATCAGAGAGAGGTCTATGAAAGAAGAAGTCAGAGTTGTGTGAGAAAAAGATCTGTAAAAGAAGGCATGTAGAGTTTGCATAAAGGACTGGTGGGAATGCTAGTTTGTCTCGACATAACTGTTAGTCCTCCTATCTGTTTAGAGCCTCAGGAGAGCCTATTGGCCGTGTTCAGGTTAGTGTGACTGTGGGCTGGCTGGGTGATACAGGGTTTGTAAGAGACCGAGGTTGTAATTTAAAGTCTGTTTAAGCTGGTGCTTCTACAGGTGGGGAACAGTTCGTGTCTATGGTATCAGTTTGTGTCATCATTTAAAAATAGACCTGCAAAGATGATCTGGCTGAAAATGAACTTGATTGAAGGAAAGAGTTACCAAAACAAACTATCTGCTCAGTGCTGTTGATCAGAGAGCCTACGTGAAGACTACTTGTACAGAATAGGAGGTGCTGCTGTCTGGATGCTGGGAATAAGTGACCAGAAGATTTGGAATCATAAAATGGTTTGGATTGGAGGAGACATAATCATCCAGTTCCAACCCTCTGCCATGGGCAAGGACACCGTCCACTAGACTAGATAGCTCAGAGCCCCATCCAGAATGGCCTTGAGCACTGCTAAGGATGGGGCATGCATTTTCTGGGTAACCTGTTCTAGTGTCTCTGGACTGCTTTCAAACTGCTGCTTTTTTTTTCATAGGCCAAGGCAGACTTAAATGCAAATCAGTTCTGTCCCTAAGCAAAGCCCAGAGACTAAAACTTCAATAATCTGCAGGACACAATGATCCTCTGTGTAGCTTACCACTGCTAAAAGTGGTGATTCCTAGTCTTCTCCATCTCTGGACTGTTTCAGTGCCCAAATCACCCTCTGGTTGATGAACCGTTTTCTAATATCCAGCCTAAACATGTCCCCTGACATAACTTCAGACCATTATCTTGGGTCCTGTCACTGGTCACCACAGAAAAGAGATCAGTGCCTGCCCCTCCTCTATGCTCTTACTCTCATTCTTCTGCATTTTGCTCACTTCTGCTCCATTCCATGCATAAGCACTGGTGTCCCCACATGAGTCATATCTGGAAATTACAGTCTTTCCAGGGTTTTTTTTGTTGTTTGTCTGATTGTAGTGGGGGTGTGTGTCAAGTACAATCTGTCAGTATGCCTATTTCACTGCAGGAACAGGCAGACAAAAAAGGGGAGAAGGAGGAACAAGTCATCCCCATGCTTTTGGTCACCAGCATAATTAAAAAATGACTGGGTAGCGTCAGGTTCTACATGGGAATGCTGCCTGTTGTTGGGTCCCTGCTGAGGGGTATGACTGAAGGTATGGATTTTTTGGTGGGGAGGGACCCAGGGCTGTTGGTAGGTGTGACCCTTGGGCCCTGCCTTCGCTGATGTGGGGAGCTCTGTAGATGTAGCCCCATATCGTCCGGAGGAGCAACATATGTCTGTGTACGTGCTGCGGTATGCAGGAGCAGCTCTGCTTTGTATGGTCCATGTAGGAATTGCATTAATTCCTGCACAAATCTGATTTTACCTTGCAACAGCCTGGCTTATTGTAATCTGTGTTCTTTCTATCCTGGCTGTAGATTTTGCCTGTGCTTTTACACCATGGGTTTAAGTGCTTTCTTGCTGGAGTTTGGGAACTGGGTAGTGTTTGTGGCCTATGGGGGAGCTAAGAAGACTATGGTTGGTGAATATTCTCCTAGTCCTCTGGGACTGAACATTTATTTCAGGGTTTTCTGCGCCAGATAGTTTTGAGAGTTAGGAGGGAAAATAATGGTCTGCTGGTTACAGTTGCTGGGGGAAATTCAAAATTTTAAAAAAGCTGAAGAGAGGGGCAGTTGGGAATTTACAACAATTAAAAGAAAAAGCTGTTCTCTAGAAAGCCCTACCCTTGAAGTAAATAGTTCCTTGCCATAAACAAATTAGCAAGGACTTTTCTACCCAGTTTCAGTAGGTGAAATGTTAATGTCTTAATGGTGATAGGAAAACCTAACTGCTGCCTGTATAGACATAATATATACCTATATGCATTTCAAATAGACCAAAATATTAATGATAGCATTTTAAATGACTCAGCTTACAGATGTTCTCCTATGTAACTAGGCTTTGTCAGCTCCAAGAAAATTTGTGAAGAAAGTAAAATCAGGTAGACAAATACAGTAATGAAGCATTTATTGCTGGTAAATGGAGTATTAAGTTCTACTTAGTCTGAACTGAATATGCGTACCTTTAGTCTGCTAAAATGCTGAAAGAGTCAGAATCAGTCTGGGGAGCATTAAAACTTGAGTACAGCACTGAGTTGTGTGGGTCTGGCTGCTGGAGAAGTGGGAGCAGAAGATGTAGACAAGGTGAGGTGGTGGTTTTGCAGAATAGACTTTGCCCACACGATGTTAGCTCCTCTTTATTTGTGCCACTTTGAGCATGGGATTTAACTGGAAGGAAAGATCACAATGACTTGGCATAAGAGGGAATTTGGAGTGGGTTTGAGGAGATACAGGAGCAGGTAGCTTCTGTTGATGCTACTGGAGGTCTTAGCACAGCGTTATTTTGTTGTGTGAACTTTATCTTGGAATAACAGAGGGAGAAAACAGAGAAATGAAAAAAAAACAAAGGCAGTTCTAGCCTTCCAAAAAGAGCTGTAAGAAAGTGTTTGGTTGTCACTTCTTCTTTACTCACCATTGTGGAGTAGGAAGTGTTTCCATATAAACTGAAGTAGAAAAGATGGGGAAGGGTTTCTTAGGAATTTAGAAGACACAATGACACACGCATTTCCAGAAGCTCAAAGATGTGTGGTTATGACCCAGTGCAACATTTCTGTATGATTTCTTTGAGAAAAGGAAGGTGATAACACTAAATGGGAGACTTCTTCACATTTTCACTAGACCAGTGAAGCAGGGAAATTAAACCAGTGATTGGATGTTTTAAGATAGGAGTTAGATGACTGTTATCCTTGAATAACCTTTTCCTTTTCCTGCTGCAGGGAGCCCTTGGGCAGGAGCTCATCAGCTCCTTGCTGCCAAGCCTTTTTTCCACCAGCCAACAAGAAGACTGAGCTGAAGACAGCAGTGCCCCCCTATGCCATGTAGAACCTGTGGAGAGAAAATGTGGGTTTTTTTCAGCTCTGCTTCCCTTAACTCTCACTCCTGGGCTTGCAGAAGCATCGATTTTGTTCTCATAACACCAGCCTGGCACTTATGGCTAACTGAAAGAGAAAAAGATGTGGAACATTTACCTGGATCAACACCCAAATGTAGGAATTTATAAGTGGTTGGCTGAGCAGTGGTGGCTGTCTTTGCTTGTGTTCTTAGTGCCCAGCAAACAGCTGTTGTCCTTGATGAAGGCTCTTGTCAACAGTCACTGTGGTTTAGCTTCTGCTAACCAGGCTTCAAGCCACTACAGCCTGGTTGTGTCTGTAAGCCAAAGCTATTGAGAGGTAGAATTTCACAGTGCAAAGAGCAGTATTTTTCTTCCTACTAGGAGTACCATAGGTCCTTAGGCAGTAAGGGATGATTTCTTGAGGAATATGTGCTCCTGGAAATTGTCTTTATGAAGCAAACATCTCTAATAAGACTCCAAGCTTCATGAGATCAAAATAGCATCCCACCCTCTCCAGCATCTTCCAATCTTGTGGTCTCCAGACACAAAGTCTAGAGTTTCTGCTTTGTTTTTGCTTCTGGAAATTGTTAATTGAGATAGGTGGAAAGAGATGCTCAACCAAAATGTTTAAATCTGCCTGAACAGAGTAGAATACAAAGAAAGCAGGTGGGTTGTGTTGACAAGACACCTGGAAAAGGTGACCATGTAAGTGCAGACAATGAGAAGTTGCAACTCCAGTGGTGCGAGAAGAGTGCTTTCATGGGTAAATTGCAAACAAATATTCCATAAAAAGTAAGGCATGGAGAAAGATGTGTGTGCAGTTCTCTAGCCAAGCACACGGAAGCGTCTTTCTATTGTTTGTGTTCATCATGCTGTCAGGGAAAGTCTGTGTTTCTGTGGTGTGGCAGAAGAGCTGATGAGCACTGTCCTTTGCCAGTGGAAAAGGAAGGCCTATCTGACGCTTTCTGTCAGGATATAGGAATTGGTCTGTCTTTAAACTGATGCCATTTATGAATAAATAAAAGATAAAATCCAGATTACAGTAGTTTCACGAATATAAGCCGCACCTTTTTCATTGAAGAATCCAGCCTACCCCAGTGGTGCGGCTTATATTCAGGTGCGGCTTATCTATGGACAAATCCCAGCGAAATGCCAACCCGGAAGTGAGAGCCAGCCAAGTGGAGAGCTGCCACAGAGCAGCGGCCGGGCAGGTGGGGAGTGGGCTTTGCTGAGCGGGGTGGGCATGCCAGTGGCAGAGCTGCCAAGGAGCCAGGCGGGCTGGCAGTGGGGTTGCCGGGGAGTGGGACGAGCTGGCCAGCCGCGGGGTCGCCGCCACTGCCAGGAGGGACGAACTGGGAGGGCTGGCGGCAGGGTTGCCGCTGCTGCCAGGAGGGGCAGGCGGCGGGGTTGCCGCTGCTGCCAGGAGGGGCGGGCCGGCGGGGGAGCAGTGCCGGTCGGGGCCGCTGCACTTCTGCTTCGCGCGAGGCTGTGCCGTCCCCCTGTGCCGCTGCTCGGGGCTCCCACG
>VRYO01002772.1:11486-24851 GCA_009812075.1 Sialia sialis | reverse complement strand
TTTTTTTTTTTTTTTTTTTTTGTCAGTGTAGTCTTTCATTGGAGATATAAAGTACAGTAATTTCACTTTTATAAGCCTCACCTTTTTGACTGAGTTTTCGACCCGACCCCGGAAGTGTGGCTTTTCATCCAGTGCGGCTTATATATGAACAAATTCCCGCAAAATGCCAACCCAGAAGTGCTAGCCTGCAGCAGCCCTGAGCCAGGGTCGGGGCTGCTCCCTGCAGCAGTCCCGGGTGGGGCCGGGGGTCGCCGTGAGCTGCTGGGAGCTGGCTGGGAGCTGGCGGGCTGGCCCCTGCCGCTGGGAGCCGTCTGGAGCAGGGGGACTGCTGGGGACTGGGGGTGCGCGAGGGCGGGCTGGGCCCTACTGCCAGGAGCCGTCGGGAGCGGGGGCACCGCCAGTAACGGGGGGTGCGCAGGGGCGGCCTGGCCCCTGCCGCTTGGAAGAGGGCTGCATGGAGCAAGCAGGCAGGACGGGGAGCACCCTGCCCCCTCTGCCGTGCGGAGTTTTTAAAAAAAAAAAAAAAAGGCGGCTTATATTCGGGGTGCGGGTTATATATGGACAATTTCCGTGGTGTCCCCAGCTACCCGTATGTGTGGCTTATAATTGTGAAATTACTGTAGTATGTATCCTTTAAGTATAGTTATTTTTTCTAGCTCATTATTATGTACTTCCTAAAACAAATACGTTTTTTTGTAGGAGAACGTGAGCAACTTTTTTCTGGAAACAATCAACAACAGCCTAAATTAGAAGGAGGTAAGGAACATGTGTTAGGGTATTAGTATTTGTTAGCACCTGTTCTTGGTTGGAGTAGGGAGTCTGATTTGCTCTTTCCTTTTTTTTGCAGGGACTGAGCTTTTGAATTGGTTTTCAAAGTGTGCATATACAGACTCTCAATCTCAGTTGAGGTCCAATATTGGATGATTATAGGGACCTTCACTTAATGTGTTAGTGGGGCTGGCAAAGTTACTGACAGTTAAAGGCCTGAGATTTTCCTGGTCAACAGCTGTCTTTGGAGGTGAATTACCTTTCTAATAGTGGAGAACTGGGTCTGGCTCAGGAAGAGGTCTGGAAAAGTGCATGCTGTAGGGCAATCTGTTATTCCTCTTCCTGTCCAGATCTCTGCCTGGGTTTCTGCTGTCCATTCTAATCTACACTGGGATTTTCTTTGGTTTTTCGAGGTCGTGGTTTGGTTTTTTTGGTTTTGTTGTTGTTGTTGGTTTGTTTGTTGGTTTATTGTGGATTTTTTTTTCTTTTTTTTCTTAGTGTTTTGTTGGAGTGGTTTTGGGTTTTTTTACTTCCTTAATTTGCAGCAGGGTCGCACTGTTTTCTGGCTTCTTGTGTGTTGGGGTGTGGAAATCCTTCTATATAGTGAGTGGCTAAGGAAGAGGACAACTCCTTTAGTCTGTGCCCCTTTCACGAGGGTGAATTTGGCTACCATGTTCTAGCTTTAACATATATGATCTTTGTTGCCAGGACTGTGGTCTGTTTTTAGGAATCAAATGAAATTAAACCCCAAGACAGTCAAGCAGACTGGGGAGAGGAGGGGAAGATTGTTAAATGTTCTTTTACCAGATCAAACAGTGTTTCAGTGGGGAATGGCCAAAAGCTCCCACCATCAGTTGGCAGGCTCAGTGCCCTCTTAGTGTTATGGTGCTGAGCTCACCGTGTCTTCATGTGGGGTACTTAGTCTGGTATGTTATATTTGTTAAAGCTGTGGTTCTAGCCCATGGTTCAGAGACTGCTGAAGTTGAGAATATGGATGAATCTGAGAGTGAGAAAAAGAGAAGGATGAGTAGGAAAAAAAACCTGATAAACCTCCCAAAACCTCTCATTTTGGTAGAGCACTTAAATCTGCTTTAGAATGTTTCTGTTAAAGGTTCATTAAGGTCTGCAAAGAGGAAGGTTTAAAGTTAATGTTAGTTCAACACAAAGATGAAGTAAAAAAAATGAAATGCAGATTCTCCTCTCAGCTACCTCTGTATTTTTATGGCAGATCTGTGCAGCTTTACCAATAAATCTACATCAGCAAGACATTTCCAAAGCTGTAGGCATAAATATAAAAAATTTTTTTCATGATCTGGGACCTTAAGTTGTTGCTGGAGGAAAGTTGAAATTAATTGTGAGTCCCTCAAGTGGCATAATATAGTGGTTCTCAGGAATATCTGTTAAGTGTTGTAATGAAGTTATCACTTTAAGGCTGAGTTGCATATTTTTCAGACTATTGTGCTACCTCCATACCCATTTCTGAAATAGGATTTCTATTTTCTTGCAGCCTCATTTTCACACGCTGTTCATGGTATGAATGAAGAGCCCAAAAAAGGTAACAAGTGAAATGGAGCCCTAAAACAGAGGAGCATCAAGGGGAAAAATAATTTTGTACATGGCCTTTTGTAGTCTAAGTTATATTAGTAGGTTCATGAATAGAGAGTTTACTATTTCCCTGTTGGCCTAGAAGAACCTACTGCCTTAGGAATAGTAAATGTTGAAGGGTAGATCACTGAAGAGAAATCAGCAGAGTAAACAGCAGAGAGCAAACACCCTCTTGGGGCTTCACCTTGCCTCTTGATATGATGAGAATGATACTGCTTTTGCTGGGTTTGCAAACCATTTTATCATCAGTGGGAGAAATAACTAAGCATGGAGGAGAAAATTAGAGATGGAATGCTTACCAGCTTGCAAAATTCATATTTGGGAGACACTTCATCCAGAAATGCACTTCTCTAAGGAACAAAGCCTGCTATATCTTCCATTTGCTTTAAGTCTTATTTAAGTCTTTTGACTGCATTCATCATGCAGTTAAGCAAAGCTGCAGTTTTGTTTCCTTAGTCCAGTCAGTGTAAATTTCAAGTGAGTTCTGGGACCAGTATTTTTTTCTGGAAATTCTTTTAACTACAAAGGGCTAGTGAAATTGAACACCTGGGGAATAAGCAGTCACTGCTGTATGGATAGGAAATAGTAGGCAAGGCTATGATGTTCTCTGAAATGTGTGTACAAAGCATTTTAAAGTCGAGCTTTTGCTGATAGCACAGGAGTACTTAGCATGCAGAGAAGATGTGCTCTGAGCTGCATGGAGCAGTGGCCTGTGCTGGGGAGGGGCAGAAGCAATGCAGTGTGCTCTTGAGGGACTGCAGTTGTTCTCTGATCTCTTTTCAGACACAGCATTGAATGAGGATGATAGTGCCCTGAAAGACAAGCAGATAGTTAAGAATTATGTAAATCAGGAAAGTAAGCACCTATTCTATGGAGCAGTCAGTGCTGCTGACCCAGTAGGCAAATAGACCATGATCCCATCATAGAATCTGGTGAGTTGAAAGGGACACATCAGGGTCGACTCCAAATCCTCATCCTGTAGATGATGCCCCAAAAATCACACCTTATCTGTGAGACTGTTTTTCAGATGCTTATTTAACTCTGTCAGGCTTGGCTCTGTGACCACTTTCCTGAAGAGCCTGTTTCAGTGCCCAACCACCCTCTGGGTGAAAACCTTTTTGCAATATCCAGTCTAAACCTCCTGACTCAGCTTCATACCATTTCCGAGTCCTGTCACTGGTCATGAGAGTGAAGAGATTGTACCTGTCTCTCCAACTTTTGGTGTCTTAACACAGAGTATGCATAAAGGCAATGTATTGTCCTCACCTAAACGCGTAACAAAACATATTGACAAGAATAACTCCCTTCTGGCAAGTACACAGCAGGACAATACAGTTGTCTTGCAGCTGTTTGCTTGGATAAAACTGTCCTACATAGAGCTCTGAAAGAAAACATCCAAATATTCAAAGTTAGCAGAGGAAAATCCCAACTTTTTTATGCTGTGTGAGTAAAGATTTTTTTTTTCTGTCCCTTGATGGTGCACTCAGAGGTACATGTAAAGGAAGACATCCCTTAGTGTGCACTCAAGCCAAAGACATGCAGTGTATAACTCAGCCAGGATGTTCCTTCTTGCCTACTCCTAGCCCATTCCTCACCCTATGAGCAGGGAGATATTGTTCAGGAGGAATTTAGATATTTTTCCATCCCTGATCTCTATGAAATTGGGAGGGCTAGGGAAGTTGTTTCAAAACCACAAAAAACAACAACAGAGAACCAGCATCCCGGCCATAAAGACAGGGGTCAGAGCAGCAACTGTTCAGCTTCTTTGCTGGGGCTGCCAGAACTGAAGAGTCATATAAGAGAGTGATTCTTCATAGTACCTTCCAAATATTCATGGACCAAAAGAATAAGCATTGTACATCAGAGAACATTGTGTCTGCATCCTAGAAGGTAAAGCTGAAAGTAGAGGAATATACCAGAGATCAGAGTGCAGCAAGAGAGGAAGGTAGAGAGCTATTAGGGACCAATGCTTAGAAAGGCAGAGGTATGTGGGAAATACTCATGGGGCTGATGGACTAGTCTGTCAGGAGACATTCTGTCCTCTTACCTGCTGCAGTTATAAGGAGATCATTCCTTGTGTTCATACTGTGAAATGGTGGAGCCTGGAAACTCCGGCCACAATGACATCCACTGACAGTTGTTATAAGCAGCTGTGTCATTCCTCACCAGTACTTTCTTGAAGGCTATAAAAATTCCCTGTGTTCCTCTGCCTATGTGGAAAACATCACAGCACCACAAAGCTGAGTCTTGAGCTAGGTCCAGATCTGGACTCTGAAGTTCTGCAAAACTTTCACTTTCTTGGTTTTTTGCTCCTATTGAATTTAATAATTTTACACTATATTGCAGTCTAAAAAAAAATCGGTTTTCACCACTTTACACGGGGTAGACTAATGCAGTAGAATTGTAGAATGGTAGACTAGAATAGTTTAATACTGATTGTGTCTAGGTAAGAATCCCTGTATGTTCCTTCACATTCCTCCTGTAGCTGAGGGTAATTCAGGCAGGAACTTTTCTGAGCTTTTTCCTGAATTGCCTTCAAGACAGCAGGCAAAAGGATCCAGAATGCTACTTCCAAGAATTGTAAGTCATGTTTCTGCAAAAGTTCATTTATTAGGTGATGAAGTGCTGCAAGAGGAGCCTTATGAAGCACTCTCACCTCTACTGTTGGCAATCAGGACTATACTCTACCTCAGTTTCTATAATAGGCAGCCCAATTATGATCTAAAATCACAGCTTGTATTTTTAAGGCATACCTGTTTATGTCAGTGCAAGTATTAGCACACCAGCCAATGCTTTTCAAATCCCTTTGCAGGCAAACCTTTGAGATCCTTTCTAGAAAGAATGTATGTAATTCTTGACTTCTTGGCCAGACAAAAAGGTCAGGCAAAGAATATGGCCTAAGTACAAAAGTGAAACGGGATGTCTATGGATAGCCCTTAAAAATCTTAATGGACTACTGTGCTCATGGTTAGAGTCCATGGGAGTGGCTTTGCATACTGAAACTGAAGTCAGTAAAGTATCAATAGAAGAGCCACAGAGCACAGTGAAGGTGCTGAACCAAACAAGGATGGCTTGGATGAGACTTACAAGAACTTTTTCTTCTTTGCAGGTCTTTCTAGCATTTATCATAGATTCCAGCTGATTTTAAAAATTTGAAGGTTTGAGCACTGAGGACTCTGAATGCACTGGTCTTTTCCAGAGCACTCAATCTGACCCTTATTTCCGTTGCTCCATTGGATGTAGGGTAACATTTTGTTGACTTAAGAATAAAGTTATTTAAACATCATTA
This sequence comes from Sialia sialis, assembly GCA_009812075.1. Lineage (NCBI taxonomy): Eukaryota > Metazoa > Chordata > Aves > Passeriformes > Turdidae > Sialia > Sialia sialis. The sequence goes on along the minus strand of VRYO01002772.1, from coordinate 19,189 downwards.
AACACTGGGAAAGGTTCCCAGGCCAGAAAACAGTCTAGAGGTACTATGTAGGAATTTTTAACATTGATTCCCTAGTCTTTCTAGTACTCTAGGGTAGGTACCTGGGAGACCCCACTTGATCTCCTGTCTCTGCTCTAGCTCTCCTGCCATCGATGATTACTTCCAGACATCCAGCAAGGCTGATAAACTCAAATTAGGCTTTTACATGCTGATGGCATTGCAGGTGTCCTTGTCAGAAATTGGAAATAAACGGGTACCACTAAACAGATTCTAGAACAATTTCCATAGATGGAGTCTGAGATGAACAGCCACTCAGATGTGTCAGATCAAAGTTTCTATATCAGTTAGCTCAGCCAGATCAGAGTCAGTGTCATTCTGGTTGTTCCTAATCCCACCTCACTGCCTCTTGTGCACAGCTGGCATTACAATCTCACACCTCACTGTATTTCTTTGACCCTTAAAATTTGATTTTTACATGATTACATGACACTGAGTAATAACGGCAGAAAAAAATGTGAGAAGGAAAAAATTAATTGGAGATTTTGCATGGTGGACATTTGCCATTGGAGACTTTATGGCTGAGACCTAAGTGCCCCAGCCCCTGCTCCCTCCAAAGATCTTATTGGTAACATATTGTAGAGTCCAGTTTTGCAATGTAATGTTCATGAGAATCACTGCCCGTTAAATCCCAGACTTTCTCTTGGATAAGTAATAGTTAGTTTGCAAGTTGTAAAATGTGTAACAGCAATTGTGACTTGGTAATTAACAATGGGTTGGATAGCTAATGCATATTGCGAGAGTGTAAATAAAGGTAAAAGAGGAAAAATACCAATAATTTCTTAAAAGCTTAGCAAAAACAGAAGGTGGAGAGAAGAGACTAAAGGTGTTAAGCATTGCTAATATTTGCTTGCTAATTACTGTAGTTGTTTTTTTGAAATGGGAAATGTTTTGCATATAGTTTCTGATATAGAATGCCATTTTTGGTATCAAAAAAACTAAACAGAAATGCCTGATTACTTGGAAATAGTCACAATTATCTTGGCCAGTTAGACATCTAGCCATGCTGCATGTGCTGTGCTGGAGAGAACACTCTCAGAGACATGTATAATTTCCCAGAATTATTAATTCTTCTCTACCAGCTCCCCTCACTGGCTGTGAAGAAAGATGCTCAGCCCTAAAGTGCCCAGCAACCGCCAGGATTTACCAGAAATTCAGATGCAAAGTGAATTTGCGTAGACTATACCTTTGCTTTTTCAGTGCAATACAGTATAGCATTGCCTGGTTTTCTCCCAGGAGCTGCATGCATATTTAATTATAATCGGTAGATGGGCAGATTCCTAGAGCTAATACTAAATGCATTTCTTGTTTGAACAGGGCTTTTGTTTTTAGGTTGGGCTCCATACCTACTCTATGATGCATGTTTGAGTAAAAAGTCCCAAATATAAAAGAACTTACTCAAAACTTGCTCCCTCTTTTAAGTTCTGCTCTGAAATGGACTTTCATAGGGGTTCCTGTTGGCCAGAGTGCCACATCCTGTCCTGCTTCTGGCTACCTGCTGTTGGCTTTTTCTGGAAGCAGTGAAGCTTTCAACATGACAGACAGATTTGGTCTACGTTGTGGATTCTACATTTAAATGAAAAGTGAGAATCAGTTACAATATTATTTTTCAGCAGTTTGCTGAACATTAGCTCTGTTCTCAGCCATCCTGCAAAAGCAGTTCTCTCTTCATTTTCTCTCTTCAGGAGAAGAAAATGAATTCCCTAATTCCTCTAACTTCAAAGTGAACTTAAAGGAAATGTGCAACTTCCTAAAAGTTATTTCATCTCATTTTCCTTATTTTCCTGTTCTACCTAGTAAAAGGGTAAATTCTGTATTTTTATTTGAACATACTTATTTTGTACAACTTATTTATTCCACTTCAGCCTAGCTCTGCAGGTGTGCATCCAAAGCCTACTCCTTGCAGCCCAGCATCCTCAGAAGTTTGGTCAGCTGCATCATGAAATTGTGGTCTGAAGGAATTGCCTCACTCTCCGGTATTGCTGGGCTCCAGAAGGGATGGAAATGTGTTGAAACTTTGTTTATCCTTGGGACTGATCACCTGGGATGTCTCTGCAGCTCCAGAGCATACATGATGACACTTGGTCAGTGATGACACTGAGGAGCTTCTGGAGCCACCCAGCCTTCTCCTGCTTGCCAGTGTACCTGTCTTGGCACACCTGGTGCTTGTTTTTCCTCAAAGAGACCAATCCCTGCCACCTTGCCCTTGGTCTCTGAGTTGAACTGCAGAGCTGGAATACGAAGCACCTTTTCCTAAGTATCTGGTTTTAATGGAGGACCTTGAACCGTGAAGCAGTTGCCAGTATTATTAATAAAAGTTTGAGTGGGTTCTTTTTTCGCATCACACATGGTGGAGACCAGTGGGCCTGCCACGGCTCTGCCCACAGCCTTGTCCATGAGTGATGTCCCTTCAATGGAATGTCCTTTGAATGGGCAGTAATTAGCTCATCTCAACCCTCCTGAAAGGATGCTCCTTAGGTTGGCACAACTTTTCTTATCGTGGTGAGCTATCCCCAACAGCTTCAGGGATGCCACCATGTCCTAGTACCCATGCTAATCCTTTGCAACTTGTAGTAATGTGTCAAGACTTGGCCATAGTCAATATTGTATGCACCAGCCAAAGTACATTTAGTTGTTTTTCTCCATATTGTGCTGTTTCTCTACATGCCTAGCTGTTTTTCTGTACGGTTCTTATTGTAGACCAATATTTATAACAGGTGCACTGGATGAGCCATTTGTAGGTGTTTTTCTACTGTCAATCTAACTTGTCGGAACTCTTCAAGGCTACTGAAATATAAATTGTGCTAAATTGGGAGAGAAGGAACTGAGAAACAGAGTACCAAGATTAGAAGACCCAAGATAAAGGTGGGCAGTGAAGTACTGGACAGCGACCAGTCTTCGCATCTAGGGGGCTTGTGCAGCGTGCGTGAACAGCATAGAGGCAGCAATCAAGAGATGTGTGGACAGTAGTCTTAGGATGTATAAATAGCGTTAAAAGTAAACAATAAAGCAGCTTCTGCATAATCACATTGATTTGTTGTCCAGAAGTCCTATGTCTCCCTCAGTAACCCTTTGGTCTTTCCCCCTTGGTACCCTCCTTGCTTTCCCCCATAAAAACATCTGTTTTTCCCCCACAGTTCTCCAGGGAGCTGTTGTCCCTTCACAGAGCTGCTGGATAATAAAGGAATCTCTGTGGAATTGCCATATGACACTCCTCTCTCTCTGTCCTTGAGTCAGCCTGGGACAACCTTGCAAGCGGGGCTGAAATCCCTGAGTTGAAATCACTGATCAGAACTGACCACTTGTGGCCACAATGAAGTTGAACTTTATCTGGCGGCTAGGAGACTTGCCATAAAACTTCCTGGAAGGCAGTTCCTTGCAGAACCCTCTCTCTGGGAAGGTTGGCAGCTTCCTGGTTTGGAGCATCGGATCTCCAGGGACCTTGCTTCACGTTCCAGGCCCTGAGCTAAGCTTTCTGCTAAGTTAAATGAGCACTTCAATGCCTGGAATAATCTCTCCATTTAAATGCCCCTTCTTGTGGTGAAGTGCTCTTGCTGTGGTTGTATCATCACTGTCACATGTATTCAGCTCAGAGACAGTTTGTGCCTTGGTTTCTCATTCTCACTTCACAGGTTGGCCCCACCTTCAATTTGCATTTGTCCCATTTTTGCTTGACTGCTGAACCACTATACCATTCGATGCAGTAGTGTGGACAAGCCACAGGCACAGCAGTGAGGATAAGCTACAGGTGGCAGCAGCATGGAGAAACCAAGGACAACTGTGTCTTCCTTTGTGCTGTGTTGTTCTTGACTGCTCTTTAGTAACTCTTGCCTGCAAGCCTCCAACACAACACTGTGGCTTGCTCCAGCATGGCTTGCTGTGCTGTGAAAACCTCACTCTGGTTGGTTGTTGTCCTAGGGTGACTTTGTAGTGTTGAATTGTATCCCCATTCATCTGTTTAGCCCAGAAATAAGTTTTGTACAATTAAGGTTGGATCTGATAGTGAACGCCGGGGGGAGGTGTGAAGCAGTAGCAGTGGCATGGTTGAGGCAGCTGTTTTCAAAACATAGAGATAGGAGTTGCATCACTTCATCTCCTGGACAGTGGTGAACAGTGGGAGAGAGCTCCGCTTTACTTTTAAGTTAGTTTTTGACATCGAAGCAGAGAAGTTCCTTTTTTCCTTGAATTATTTGAACCTGCTCTGAACTGGGGACATGGGGGACCACCTGTGGCCTTCCAAGGCCTGGCAAGGGCAGCGGCATTTTCCAGCACCCGAGGGACTGATAACACACTGAGCCAAGCTACCACCTACAGGAGAGAGGCGTTCTGAATTAGTAATCTCTACAGAGTGTACAAGGTTTTGTTGTTTGATATTGTACATTTTTTGTGTTGAGCAGTGCTTTGCCTGTTGGATAAACAGGTTTTTTCCACTTTTCTGTGGCAATTTCTTCCCAAACTGGTTGTGGGAGGGCCCACTTGGGTTTATTTCCTGTGGGGGCCCTTTGGAGGTTGTCTCCCATATTTCCCCTAAACCAAGGTACTTGTGACATCACTTTCAGGTTATTTCAGGCACTTTGAAATGAAAACAATACTCAAAGGCCATGGCCAAGAGCACTAGGTTGAAGTCCAAGGAAAGATGGACCAAGTACAGTGGTGATTCAGCCAAGGCACCTGAGACAATTCCCATCCTGTAAAGTGTGACAAATATTGTGACATACCAGAGTGACAAATCAGCCATGCACTGTGCACTCAGCTGCCTGTAGGCTGCACTGCCACCACACTCACCAACAGCCTGCAAGTGACACACACTAGAGGCAATAATGTTATCTTATCTAGATGTGATAACCTCACCAGCATTAAGGAAACATCTCTTTCTGACCATCAAGGAGCCACTCTAGTAGTCACACTGGCACCGTCAAAACCCCTTCACAGCTTCATCCCCACACTCACAGTCACACCTGGTTTACTCACTAGCTCAACACAAGGTTTCCCATGGCAGAGTCTCAGATGTCTTGAAGCTGTCATCTGCAAGAGTTCAACCTGCAGCTGGCACTGTAGCTACACTATGAGCTACCGGCATTAAACGTATTCATCAACACCCAGGTAGTGCCCAGTGCCCCTCATGCTCCAGAGATCATGTACATCCTTCCCAGGCAGCATGTCCCTCTGCTCTCAGAAAACATGCTGGATTGCCACTTCCTACTCATGAGCTCTGGTGTTTCAGGATATGTAATGTCTGTGTGTTTGTGTTCTGCTTTCCTAAACAGGAAGTTATGTGTATGACTTTGTACTTCACATAATTTAATGACTGCTTGTCATTTAATAATATTTTTCTTCAAGTATCTGTAATTTACACAAACTTAATTTCTTTTTCTTTTTAACTGGAAAATATTTAAACGGAGTTCATCCTTCTTTTGTTGAGTAAAAGGTAACTTCATTGAAATATGAAAATATTTGGAATATGTTCATTTTGTCTAGATGGTAAGTCTTCCTGAGTACATGATAAAAAAATAAAGTACTGACTTTATAAAGTACTGACTAAGAGCATTCTTTTAGAACACTGGTTCTTTTACTTTGATAATCACATTAGCGGAAAACATTATTTATAAAAAACAATTCAGTAACTAAGTGTATGCATGGTTTTAGTATAATTTTCTCCTAGTATTGGGTTGCTTATTTACTGGTGTATTGAAGATTCAGAATTCATTTGAATTTTAGATTAGTTCATTGGACTGCAAACACCATGTTTCACATCAGTTTGTTTTTTCCCCACAGTGACTGCAAACTGGTGGAAGCAACAGGCCTACTAATAGGCTTGTTCGTGTACAGGTAGGAGAGGTGTAGTCACTTCAATTCATATTCCTAGAATTGTAACACAGAGAAAAAGCTGATACAATATATGGGAAAGGCTTGATATCTCTTTTTAGAGTGACAATGTGTTGCTATGACGCGAGGGAAAGCAAGACAGTACACAAGGGCAACTTCCAGAGAAGAGGCCATTTATTGTCCGAAACATGGACATATTTATAATGAGGATCCCAAAGCTCAGGCAGAACAGAAAATTATTGGACAGAATAAGAAAACAATCTCTGTCACGTACTCACAGTACACTTACTACTTGTAAAACAACAGGTGTTTAATCTACGTTTTTCTCTTTCGGCCTGGGAACATCCGCAGCCCCAGAGCTGTGTATCCAAAACAACCTGGGAAGGTTTTAGCTATCGATGAGAATCAAGGCTTGTGTACTTTTCACTGCCTGAGAAAATCCTGACTGAAAATTTCCTAGACCACGAACAGTGTCTATAACAACTGACACCAAGGTTGGCTTGAGCTATGGTTTTTAGGTAATAGAGCCATTCAATGGCCTTTAATACTGCTACTAAGTCTGTTTGTTGCTTTTAGTTTAGATTTTCTCCTGTGTGGGATGTACAATCAGCCCATTATTTCAGGTAACGGACTACTTAGTCTCTGAAAGAGAATTCTGAAGTGAACCATTACTGTGTCAGAGTTACAGGTATGGCGAAAGTGTGGTAAAAATAATATTTTATGGTAAAAAAAAATCTCTAAGGAATTTCTTTAGAGGAATAAGATTAACTTCAGTATTTCTATTCACTAAAGAGAAATCAGGCAATATTTACAAGTGGAAACTTCTTTCTGGCAGAAGGGAACAACAACAACAAAATTTTACTGTCACACTGCTCAATGGGAGAACTTGATGCAGCTCAAAGTGTGATGGTAGCAGCAGCAGGGGTCAGCCTCTACTTCCCCTCCCTTTGCACCTGTCAGCTGCAAGAAAACCATTGTGCTGCTTCCCAGAGAGTTCTGGGCAAGTGCTGAAATCTGTACCTAGAGCCAGTTGGCCGATATTACAAGGAACAATATATTGTTTTACATGTAGAAAACATGGTGATTTGGGTAAGCAACAGTGAAGTTCCAGCATTATTAAAGGAAGATATGCTTCAGCAATATGTTAATTAATTAAGAAAACCTGATAAGCATATGGAGAGAATGAAGCCCAACTGATACAATTTCGTAGACTCTCAAGAGACTTTGAGTGATCTGGAAAGTCCATGAGTAGCACAGTGATGATATGTGATGATGAAAAAATGTTCTTCAGAGTATTCAAGAACTGATTGCGAAGAGTTGCGAAGTGCCTTAGTTAAAAAGTGGGAGGAAGAATACAATATTTGCAGATGCAATAACAGAGAAGACAGGCAAAAAAAGCTGGTATCTACACTCGAGGTATTTGGAATTTACATTATTTGGGATTCTTCTGTGGAAGTGTCAGATTGATGCTATGCAGTGATTCACAAAGCAAAGTTCTTCTCAGAAATCTTTAAGAAATAAACTGAGAAACCCCCCGCCAGCATTCTGCTGAGGTATAAGTCTATGGTGTATCAACATCAACTACTGTTTTTGGTTCTGATATTTATCTAAAAATAAAAAAATCAGTGCTTGGAAAGCATCAGAAAATGACAAAAGGGTTCAGTTGAATATATGGATCATTGTTACAGGCTGGTGACCGGATTTAATGGATTTTGGTCCATTTCAAATGTACAGTAATTTCACGAATATAAGCCACACCTTTTTCATTGAAGAATCCAGCCTACCCCAGTAGTGCGGCTTATATTCAGGTGCGGCTTATC
>VRYO01002771.1:30630-41232 GCA_009812075.1 Sialia sialis | reverse complement strand
AGATGCCTTGAGACCCGGGCAGGGGGCTCGGAGACATTAGTACAATGCCCAGGACCCCTGTGGGTTTGATCTCAGTTCCTGGGAAAAGTTACCATTGTTGTATGAAGAATTGAAACTCATTAGAAATAAGTAGAGTGTAAATTGGAGTGTTAGAAAGTAGAAAAGAGAATTTTTAAAATAGTTTGTAATAAGGGTCTAGGGACAAGATGGAGGATGTTGGGTATGGCATGTCTTTCTTTCTCCTTCTTCAAGGTGTCCAAGTTTTGGGTTAGGATAGCATTTTTGGATTGGTTTGGGAGAAAGCTGGACAGTGCAATGTAGGTGTCATGTATTGGAAAGTAATTGTAAATTATAGTTACATAGTTTGTAGTATAAAAGATAAGACCTGCCTCCTGGGCAGGCAGTGTTTCTTTGACTGACCTGCTGAACAGACCTCGGCCGGTCAGCACGGATATTCCTGAGATAAGGACAAATAAACAATCTTAGAAACCTCAGAAAACGACTTCAGCATCTTTCTTTGGTGCCCAAGCTTGAAAGCAAAGACCTTCGAAGCACCACCTGTTGTGCGGTCGGTGATCTCAGGCCATAAATAGAGACACCACCATTTCACACACCATGATGAGGACACCAGGATGAGGATGGGGAGGATGGGATGGGGATGGTGACAAGGACACCATGGTTGGTGCACAAGGATGAAGATGTGTTGGTTTGGCACAGCCTAGTTTTTGGTAGTGGTGGGCAAGGCGGCACAGGAGTGACTTCGAGCCAGCCTCTGATGGCTCTGAAGATGGACATGCTGCTACCATAGAGAGTTTGGTAACATCTGTGATGACATATTTAAGAAGAAAATCAAAACAGAGTTTGCGCAGCTGTTTTCCTGGGGTGGCCACTGCCAGGGCCATCCCAGCACAGCTTGCAGCAATCTCAGCAGGGCCCATGGCAGGCCTTGCCTGCCTGGCTGCCCTGAGCCAGCTGCACCGCAGGTGAAAAGGGCAGGGATGGTGGGCGGTGGTGGCCGTTCCCCCTTCCCAACACCTGGCATGAGGAGAGGTGTTAAATGGCACTGCCTGTGCGATGGAGGCAGGACTGCCCTGGCCAGCAGCAGAAACAGCAATTCCCTGACACAAAACCTAGATGAAATCAACTTAGCGCTGCAGGAATCTTTGAATTGCTGTGTTGGGGGTTGGATGGGGTGGATTTACTCTTTCCCTTGGTAAAAGTTGAGAACTAGCAGGGCAGCTCTGGAGTTTTTAATTGCTCAAGACGAAGGAATGGGATAGGGAGCTGGCTGGCGGTCTTGATTGCTGGTGGAGGGGGCAGTTTGAGGAGTCAGTGGTTGGGGGTTTGATTGCTTTGTCCTCCCTGGGAGACACTCGCCGGCTCAAACGCAGGAGATAGAAGTTCTTTTTCTTCTCTGTGGTTCAGATCTGCCTGCACCCCTGCACTGCTACCACCTCCTGCTTCTGAAAACAGTGCTGAGCCCTGAGACCCAGGAACGGTGAGTGGAATCTTCTCTCTCCCATCTGGGACACGGCCCTGCCTCGCCTCCCTGCTCCTGCTGTGCTGCTGCTGTGAAAAACCTGCCCTGCTCCCCACCGGGACCGTGTAGAAAAGTGTCTGTAACTAAAAAAAAAGACTGAGTTTTGTTCTGCCTTATCGCTGATTTTTCATAGCTGATATTCTTGTTTGTCTTGTAGATACATCAGTAAAGAACTGTTATTCCTAAACCCATACTTTTTCTGCCTGAGAGCTCCTTAATTTCCAAACTATAGTAAATAGAAAAAGAAGAGATTTTCACTCTCCATTTTTAAAAATGTTCCTGCCTTTCTCTGGCAACACCTGTCCCCTAAACCAGGACATGGTGGAACTTGTTGACAATGGTTCCTACAAGCAGCACTTTCCTTCTAGTCAGAGAAGAGGAGGAAGTGAGGTCATGTGAGGGAAAGAACATGGCAACACCAAGGGCAGTGGAAAAGAAAGACGGGGAGGAGATGCTCCAAGCGCCAGAGCCAAGATTTCTCTGCAAGCCATGGTGACACTTCTGGGAGCACTGTGATGGGGTTGGGGACATCAGGGTCAGGCTGGGGACACCAGGATGGGGACAGGACCCCAGGATGATGACCCCAGAATGGGGACAGGGACACTGGAATTTGGGTGCCTGGATCTGCTGATATCATCAAGAAAAGGTCCCCAAGCAGCCTCATCCCACCACACAGATTTGGGGACTTCCCTAATGGCATCACCCCAAGGGGGTGATGACAGCATCCTCCCACTGCAAGGTCTTGAGGTCACCCCCAGTGATCCCAGTGTTGCCCCATGGAGCTTTTTTGGTCCTCCCAGGCAGGCCAAATCCAGTGCCAGCACAGGGTGCCTTGCGGAAAAGGGGAGCAGCACGGGGATGCTCCACTTGCACACTGGCACCCCCAGACACTCTGAGGAGGAGGAACTCACTGAAATCCTGATCCCACAAACTTTGCTCACAATTCTCTGGCAGTTTTGCATAATTACAACCATTTTTAATTTCTGGGGGGCAGGAAACACACCCCCAAAACATCAGAAGGTGATTTGGGGTGTTATAGGTAATAAACGAGTCGAGCCGAATTCGAAATGAAAAAGTAACAATTTTTATTTTTGTGACTGAAAATACAGTCCTGGGAAGCCATGACCAAAAAAGTCAACATCGATCCCGGGGTCAGTGTTGGGTGAACACGCACGATGATCTGACCTCTATCGCATTAGATTCCCCTGTGTTCACATTGCCGTCTTGGTCGGTCCTAGTTTTATACAGTTTTTCCTGGCCTGGAGCAAGTCGTCCTTTGTTTCTGGGCTGGTTTCTCATATTCAGGTAGTTTCTTTTCTTGGTGTTGCACTGGACAAAGGTTCTTGCTGTGCTTTGATGAATTCTGATGAGGGTTGGGTCTGCTTCGTATTGAGATTTAATTTTCCTTGGGGGGGTTGATTTTTGCTTAGGCAACTAGGGGCTTGGAAATGTAATTTTTCTTGGGGGAGATGATTAGATTTCCAGGAACTGGTTCTTATCGCTGATCTTTTCCTGATCAGTCGTTTACCAGACTCAGGTCTGCCAGAGCTAAGTTTGTTAATATGTGAATCAAGGCGTTTGTTCATGGCTCTGGATGCTGGAATCCAGTGAAACAATCTTCTCCTGGCTGTGGCTAAAAGTTTATTTATTTATTTCTTTATTTCATACAACCATTTTATATCACATAAACGCAAATTACAACATAAAATATAACACAGGAGTTTGCAGGGAGCGCCCCAAACCTCAATCCTGCAATTCCCTGATCCCAGAATCCTGTGATTCCACTCATGGAACTCCAGCCTCACTGCATAATTCTAACATTTTTTAATTACTTAAAATTGTTGACTGCCTGCCAGAGGCGTGTCATCTCTCACGCGTCTCTCCCCCCAACCATCTCCTCCTCGCATCTTGCCAGGCAATCACTGCCTCATGCTCGAGACTACCATCAACCCATTCTCCAGCCATCTGACCTGCAGCTGAACCCCTCCCAGAATGCTTTATGGTGAGCTAGAGCCAAGAGGATTTAACAAATGTGAAAAAGGTCTTTATTCTGTCCCACATGTTCTGGGTTTCCTGCCATGTAACAATAAAACAAAACATAATACATTTTTCAAAAATACAAAAATGGTTATACTGTTTTGACATGTATTTGGCCTTTACTGCCCTGTATTATTTTGTATTTGTGTTTGCCACCACTCTGTATGTAAATTGTACTTATACCCATGTGTATATGGATTGCATTTGTACTTGTATTGCCTCCCAGTTAGGAACTGTATTGATTTCTTTACTGAAATTAAGCAAATTTAATAAACACAGATAATGTTTAGCATTGTTGAGCCTTGTGTTTGTATGCATTGTTGTTTCCATGTGTTTTCCTGAAGCATAAATAAAAAAAGTATTTCAATAATGTTGAATAAACCTTAATAAAGATATCCCCCATCCGTTTTGGCTCCTGTTTTTCTTTGGTAGGGTTTAGGCTTTTTCTTTGTCTCCTGTGTGCCCTCTTTGGCTTCCTTCTCTTCAATTTTTCCTTCCTTCTCATTTCTTGTTTTGTCTGGCTTTTCATTGTATTTCTTACTTTGCTTCTCACCTTACTTTTCAGTCTGTTCCCCACTTTACTTTTCCTTTTGTCTCACACTTAAACTCTGCCAGGACAATGAGCTTGCCCAGAGCTTGCCACTGGCACATGGAACTTGTATTTGGACCACATTGATCAAGTGGCAGTCCTCTTTCCTTTACAGCCTGCAAAGTGCTGTCAGATTGCCGCGCTCTCTGCAGCGTCCTTCTCAGCTGCAAATCTCACCATGCACATTACTGACTCACAAGGACCAAAGCTCTGGAGAGACGTCTTGCACAGAAAAATGTGCCAGGACAAAAGCTTGTTCTTCATGTTCCCTTTTCGTCGCCCAGATTGTGGTGCTGTGTTGGAAGTCTCGGACACAGAAGAATTAATGCAGCAAGTGCTTCTCTCCGGGCACATTTCGCTGAGTGAGGGCTCCAAGGATAGTCTGGGAAACACAGAGTATGATTTGCCTTCCTGCTGAGGAAAAGTCATGCAGAGCACACTGTCTGTGCAGTACAGACACTGAAAAGCAGCAAAGCTGAATGTCATAGCTGGGCTTTGGCTCTGCCCAGATCACATCAAGTGAAGAATGAAGCTGAGAGCTTCTTTCATGTGTGGGTAGTGCACTGCATTGCAGAAGTCCAGCAGCAGCCCATTCACAATCAGAATCAGCTGAGAATACTCTTGCTGCTTCAACCTGTGTATTGCCACATTGAGCTCCACCACACAGCCTGGAGATACGTGCTTTCCTACACCTTCAGGGTTTCACATCTGGTCCAAGCAGCTATAGCTTCAGAGAGAAGTAAGCATTAAACAGAAAGCATTCCTAAATCACTTCCTTCTCTGAGCAGCCTTTAAACTGCACACAACACGCTGCAGCTCTGCACCTTCCTCCTCAAACAGATATGCCATCACATTTTTCACTCTCGCAGCTCTTTTGCCAAAGTCCAGAAGCTGCTGCTCTCAAATAGGCTCTAGAAGAAAAAGCCAGTGCTGGGCTGAACCTTCCCTTTGCTGCACGTCTGCCACACCAAACACACTTCTGCACTATGTAGTTACCCTTACAGCATCTTCTGCCATCAAATTTGATATCTGAATTTTGATACCTGAAGCTAAATGGGGCTCAGATTGGAATATGTATGAGCACAGGTGGTGCCACAGACCTTCCCCGTTATAACTTGATTTTGGCAGGCAATCCAGTGGCAGTAACTCTCCTCTTGCAGCCTGCGTGCACTGCACACACGACCACAGTGTTCCACAGGTTTGTTCTCAGTGTTCTGAAGCATCATGAAGCATAATGCCTTTTCATTCTCCCACAGTCCAAACCATCCACCTACTTCTTGCACAGGTCACTCTTTTGTTGGGAAGGACATGGACACGGTCTCTGCAAATTTGAAATTACATGAAGTTGAGCAGAAAATTGCAGAGCAGCAGAGTGAGACTGCACTTCATACGATGGAACAGGAAAGAGCATTGCATTTGTGGAAGGCATCTATCTTTCGTCACCTAAGGTGCATGGTTTGATTAAGCAACTTGCCTCGGCACATTTATCATTGTAAGACATAGCTGTAAAAAATTTATTCTCATATTCAGTCTGCAAGAGAGATATAATGTAATGGTATGTAGAAGTGAGAAGGAAAGTGCATGGCCCAGGTGTGTTTTGACAGTAGCAGTGCGCTAGACTGTGTCTGTGGCAGCACAGTGTGTTCTTTGCGAGAAGCAGATGGATGTTTCACACTCTGGGAGAATGAAAAGGTATGAAGTTACCTAAGGAGTAGAATGAAGCCACAGAGCAGTGGGCTTGTGTGTGAAGTGTACGGGCTGCACTTGCTTGCCTGTCAAATTCAAGTTTGCATTCATAAAAGAGGAAATGCAACAAAAGGTATTTGTGCTGGCACATATTCTTATCCAAGCCCTAGGGGAAACAATCCCATTTAACATTAGACTCTGAGATCCAGAGAACACGATGGTACATGCAGTGGAAAAGTACAGAGTGCAGTGGCAAGTTTGATGCAGATGACATGTGGCAAGGGGAAGGTGCAGCCCAGCACTGGCTTTTTCTTCTTTGGCTTTTTATAAGGCAGCAGCTGCTGGATGTTGAAAAAAGACCTGCAAGAGTGGAAAAATATGATGGCACATATATATCAGAAGGACAGTGCATAGTCCCAGTATGCTGGGTGCAGTTTAAAGGCTGCTGGGAGAAAGGAGTACCCTTAGGAATGTCTCCTGTCCTAACACTTCTTTCTCTGTGAGATACATCTGCTTAGACTTGGCAACACTAAGGGTGTGTGAAGGTGATTGCGCTGAGAATATCAGGTTTCCCAGGGAAGAGGGAAGGTCAGAAAATGCTTTCACTCCTGGCAAATCTCTCAGTCTGAACTGCAGCTGGAAATGCTTTCCTGTAGCAATGGACTCTGTCACCTTAGGAAAATGTGATGATGCAATATAGAGAGTTGAGAAAGAAAGCGCGAATCTGTAATTTGGTCTCATTTCAAGAGGGCAAAGGGAAGATGAAGGCCAACATTGGCTCTGTGTTCTCAAACTTCTTTGGGAACAGCTGCTGGATGTTTGGAAGGTGTTTGGGTGAGTGAGAGGGTGCGATAGATACAGAGAGCTTGAGAGAAAGTGTGTATGTCCAGGGAGTTTGGTGCCTTTTCTTTCGCAGCCTATAAAGTGCACAGCCAACAATGAAACGATTCCTCCTCCTTCCCTGCTGCATGCAGGAGCACATTCTGTCTGTCTCCAAGAGCCAGGATCCACAGCAGAGCTCTTTCCTGCACTGCTCCCGCTCAAGTGGAAAGGGGCCAGGAAAGGTCTCAGCTTTCTCCTGGGCATTGTCGGTGCTCATCAAAACAACCCCACGATGGCACTGTCGACTCACAACAGAAAGACTCGCTCCGAGCCCAGCTTGAAACCCCCTGCCAGTGCAGAGCCAAGCTGCAAAACGTCCCTGCTCTCAAATCTACCGCGCCAGCACAGAAAGATTTCCCCGATCTTCCTCTTCCAAATGCATACTTTTCTTTGCACTACACTCGAAAGACAGCATGAGCTCCATTGCCCTATAAATCTCTTCACTCTCTCAGAGTCCGGCTGCCAACTTGAAAACATCTGGCAAAACCAGAGGTCATGAAAGTGCCAGGTGACAAAGATCTTGCTGCCTACAATTTCAGCTGCACCCGTCAAACTACCAGCACACACCTGGCTTTCCTCCTCAGCTCTAGGGAACAGCCTAAGCCTTCATTCTCACAGAGTCAGGATCCAAACAGAATGGCACCAGGGACTGCTCACACTCTAAAGGTACCAGGACAAAAAGCTTGGCAATCCCACTGACAGTTCAACAGCTCCAACCCACACAACTGCCTTTTGGGAAAAACTTTTAAATTCACTAAAGAGCACCCAGTGTGCACATCTAAATTTGCTTATTTTTGCCAAAGAGAGGAACTAGAAACCCATCTCAAAAGAAATGGCATCCCCTCCTCCAAAATGCAAACCATCTGGAGACTGATCCCATACCAAGGTGCCAGAACACTGTTACTGAGCAGTACCTGCCCAGGGCACTAGATCTGCTGCACACCAAGACTCAGCATAGCTGCTTACCTTGTCCAAAGGATGTGTGCTGCCAGAATTTCAAGAAGGCAACCTATGAGAAGGGGAAACCACATGCCAAATTAAATCTTTCAGGAAACCACCTTCCAAAGAATGATACTGACTCCAGAACTTTACAAATTGAGGCAGTGCTCCAACACCAAATACAACAGGACAGAAAGTTGTCAGGACAGGAAATTTCACTTGCATTAGGGAGCTTCTTATCCACACATGAAACACCTGGTCTGTGTGCTTTCCTTTCCATGAAAAAGCATTGCCATTCTCACTGAGGATCTTACCAAGTGAAAGTTGCATACCACCTGCAGTATGGCATACGTCCAACAACTGCTCTTGCATAGAGCATAGAATGCTTTTACATAGGACAGAAATGTCTTGCTGGACTATTCCTTCCCTTGGTACCTTAACATCTGTTCCACCAACTCTGGCACTGTCCTCTGCTTCCCAAGGAAAGGCACTCTGACTCACTCGGTCTTGCCTTCAGTATCTTGCCTAGTTTTTCCTAGCCTACTTTTGTTATTTCCCTTGCCTATGTCTGCCTTGCCTTGCCCTGCCCTGCCTATGACTTCCTTGCTTTGCTTTGCCTTGCCTACCATTCTTTGCCTTGCTTCCTATGCAGGCAAGGCAATGCAAGCCAGGTGTACACAACTGTGGGCAAGTCAAGGGAGAGGCTGGCAAGGCCAGAGCAGTGAGAGGATAGCAAATGGAGAGGTAGTCAAGTGTGGCGTATGAATGTGAGACTCACAAGCTACGAGCAAAATGAATCTGTTTTTTGCAGATTTAAGACAGTACTTACACGCTTAGTGTAAGAATCTTTGTTCAGTCCTTTGCACACAACTGAGTTGCAAGCCTCTAATAAATTTGTTGGTCTGACAGTTTGTTAGTATTCTCAAGATTTGCAAGCTTTGAAGAAACAGGACAGCTTTCCTCTTCTCAAATTGTGTGTAATCTAAGTTCTTCCATGCTTCCCAGGAATTTTCTGCAGTATCAGGCTTTGCTGTTTCCTCACAGGCAAGAGAAAGCCCAGAAGTTCTAGGCAAGGTTGGGCATGGGAAGGTAAGGCCAGTGATGAGTAGACCAGGCAGAAACAGGAAGGGCTAGGCAAGGCAAGGCCCTGGAGGAAAGCTGTAGGCAGGTCAAGTGAGGGGCATGGGCATGCAAGGGAATGCAAGAGAGGGAGGGTTAGCAGGGCAAGGCAAGGAAACTTGGATGGCCAAAGGAAGGCAGGTGAGAGTTGCTTTTGGTACCCGAGCCCCCCTGAGAGAGACACAAGCACTCCGTGAAAGCCCTTTATTGTTCTAAACAGTTCTTTTTATAACCTCCTAAATGTATCTCTCTAACCTCCTGTGATTGGTTTAAAGTCTGGCTGTCCAGCCTCCTTTTGACCCTATTTGGCTCTTGCAGCCAGGCAGGGACCATCGGACCAAGCCCCTATCTTTTCCCAAATTTTCCCCGTGGTGAGTTGTGTTTCACCATATGTGCTTTTCCATATTTGGTACAGTACAAGCCAGCTTGTACTGTGACAATTCCCAGTTTCTTTTTTATTAATTTGAAAAAAATTTTTAGGAAATGCAAATGGGCAGCTTGTTCTTTGTTATCTTACCTGCAAGGGCCCTTTTGCATGCAAGACGACATCCACAAAGTATTTCAAATTTTTCCAAATTTAGTTTTCTTGGTTGGTGATAGATTTCACATACCTGAGGCTGCAGTACTTACGTTCAGGAGCAATTTTGTGACAGGTGAGAGATATATTCAAAGACTGCTGGTACGTTAAAGCTGCCAGGACAGAATGCTCTGTCCAGCCTTGATCCTGCATGGGCCTTTTCTCATGTGCAGCTAAAACTCTTGGTCTACCTGCTTCCCTTTGTATGCAAAAGAACTGTCATTCTGGTCCCAGAGCCCAAGGGCAAAGCATGAATTGCCTGTCCAAAACTGAACACATGCAAGCACTGTGCTTTTGTCCTAGACAAAAGCTGCCCAGAAAGACAAGTCTGGCTGCATGGGACCTCCTCTGGGCTCCCTCTGATGTGCTCCCAAAACACTGTGGATACTGGACAGTCTTAACAGTCCTTGGGGGAGCAGGCAGGGCAGGGCAAGGCCGGAAAATGTCTCGAAAAAGAGGTCTTGAATTCTAGGTGGGGGAGTGTGTGAATACAACTGGAGAGCAGGACTGCTAGTACTGCTCAGCTTGTCCCAACCGATGTGGATCTCTTAGCCATAGTAGGCCGCAAGCCTTGGCAGCAGTGAGCAGGCCCAAGCCTTGGCAGAAGCAAGCGGGATGTTGGAGAAGGAATGTAATAGGTAAGAAGGTGCTGGTACAGAGTGCTTAGCATGCAGTTTTTGTGGGGATTTGCAAGAAATATTGTATCTACCTGGCTAGCTTAAACTAGGCCTAGATTGAGCAATGCTGTCTCGTTACAATGAAGCAATATACCTTAGTTACAGAAATATTATTGGTGCACTATTTTTAGTAACAGTAGAAAAAGTATATAAACTTTGCGTTGTGAATCAATAAACGGCTTCATGGCTCCTTGCAAGCAAATCATGAAGACCCTGTCTCTTCTTTTCCACTGCTGTCAGGGGAGGGTAAGGAAGGCAATGCAAGGCAAGGAATGGCCTCAAGGGCAAGGTAGGTCAAGTGGTGGCTTGGCAAGGCAAGAGAAGGGAGAGCTGGGCAAGGCAATGAGAGTCCTAGAAGGAGAAGGAAATGAAAGGGTGGACCTGGACAAATGGGTAAGGAAGTCAAATGGGGAATGGTTGAGTGAATCAGTGCAAGGCAGTGGAGAAAAGACAGGCTGAGGGAAGGCTGCAGGGCAGGAAGGCAGTGCAAGGTGTGGGGAAACACGTGAGCAGTGGGCTCTACCAGCCAGCTGTGACAGGAGCGGGGCAGTTGCAA
>VRYO01002770.1:1593266-1604300 GCA_009812075.1 Sialia sialis | reverse complement strand
TTTTCTGGGGGACACTGAGAATTCCCAGTGCTGTGACCCAAAGCCAGCAGCACTCAGGTGACATCTGCAGGCTCACACTGGGCTCTCCATCCTCTCCCTGCACCTCCTGGCTGTTTTTTCCTTTGTTCCCATCTGGATCTGCTGCTTGGTGGGATCAGCTCCCACTGAAGGCAGTCCCAGGGAATATTTGGGATAGAGGTGATCCTTACACACCCCTGTGTGATTTACTGCTCACACCAGGAACCAAGAACTGATGTTCTGGATCCCACAGGCACATCCTTTTGTTCCCATGATCAGGAAAACACCCAACCCTCCACCCCAAAACAAATTCACAGCAATTAAAGGCAAATTAAACTGCAAAATGCAGCACAACTCCACTGATGTGCAGAGTGTGTCCCTTGCTAGCTGAGGAAAGCCTTATGAAATATCAGCACATAAAAGACTTTAAAGACAATTAACAACTCACACGATGCAATCATTTAAGGAATGTGAGACTCTCCTGTGCCTCCCTGAACCCACTCACTCCAAGTTTAGCAATTTTTAACATTTAGCTTAAAATCTGGATAACACCTCAAAGCTGTGCAAGGACTTCAATTTACCAGAATTTCCTGGGGTTCATTTTTCCTTTAAATTACTCTTTTCTCTCTATATAAAACCTGAGTGTCCTGCAACAATTTATTTTGCTTTTAGGTTTGTTTGGATTTTTTTCTGCCACAGGTAAAAGCATGTTCCTTGCTGAGTAACAACAAAGGGGCATAAAAAATCCCTCCCTATCCAAGCCCTGTTTGCTGACAACACAGTATGAAGATGAAACAACCAGAGGTCACTTAACTGCATTGTGGTTAAATACTATATAGAGTACGTGGGTTGGTATCAAAGTTTCACAGTAAGTGACCCAATTTTTTAAAAAACCAATCCTTCAGGATGTTTTCTTTTTCTTTTTTTTTTTTTTTCCCCTCTCTTTTTCTTTTCAAGTTTAAGATGATATAAAGCAGATTGTGTGACACCACCTCGAGATTTGAGTATCGAGCACACATCTGAAGGAGTGGTATCTTAAACCAAGCCTTGAACAACTCGGATTTCACTGGGATTCTGCTTTTCCAACAGCTGGAAATCACCGATTTCTGTTCCTCTCCCTGCAGGAGCGCTCAAAGCGGAGGCAGTGAGCACAGTGCTGGTGTGATCCAGCTCAGCCCCCAGGTCTGTAGACACAAGGCCTCACCCCCAGCAGAGCCCACAGCCTGAATCCTCAGGATTCCAAGCCCTCCCTTGCCCAGGCTGCCCCCACCCTAACTCAGCAAACTCAGACTTTCCCCACCTCCATGGATAAAGCCTTGAATTTGGATTGCTGTGCCCTCCCATCAGCAACTCAGCTGGATGCCCCCAGTGAAATCTCTCGTTGCCCAAGACTTGGTTCTTTCTTAAGGTAAAATAAAACTACAACTACACACTTTTTTGCCCATGATGTCGTGAAAATGCATGTTGACAGCCTGGTCCACTGATTGTTCGTCCTCGAAAGTAATAAATCCAAAACCTAGCCAACGACGAAGAGTGAATCAAGGTAGCAGGGTGTTGTGACACAAAACAGGATGATGAACAGTATTAGGGGCAGACCAAGGGTTCAAGCAGGGGTTTCAGATAACGACACTTGTGTTCAATTGGCAAAAACTCTGAGGAAATTGCACTGGACACTTCCTGCGGAGAGGCTTTAGTGCCTCGTCTCGATTGCGCGCATGCAGCTTCGAACTGAGCTCGTTAACCGCCTTTTAATTTGATTTTATTCCTCATCCACCTACCAGGAAATGGAAAAAAACTGCTAAAATCAAAATATTTGTGGGACAGCAGATTGAAGTCAAGCAACTTTGCTGCTCCTCCCTTTGGTTCAGCCTAGTTTCCCCCAAGGAAAACCTGTCATATATCCCTGTTCCCCAAAGCTGCAAAGCAACTTCCTTCCCAATCCCTCAGCCCAGCTTCCAGTTAGGGAATATTTTCCCGTGGAAAATAAGAAAGTTAGTTTTGAAATGTAGCCATTAAAGCATGAGAAATTTTACCACTCCATGGATGAATGAGAAGCTTCAGAAACTAACAACCTACATCAGAGGTTCTCAAGTTTTCCACACCTTGGAGAAAAAGCCCAGAACTGGAATTGCTCCTTGCCAACACAGCAACCCCTGTGAGGTGTTGCTGCCACATCCTGAATCTGTTTCATTTCTCGAATTTCCTGTTGGTTTCCTTTTGAAAAATCCACACAACATCCCAGTTCTTTTATCCCTCCCAACGGGTGGGCTCATTCTCTTCCACCTGCCCACAGCCCTGACTGCTCGGAGAAAACTCTAGAAAAAAGGAGGCAAAGCTCCCCTTTTTTGGAGGTCACTCTGAGAACCACTGCATGGAGGTTGTAGCTGCTGACACAGCCGAGAGAGTGGCAAAATAGTGGTTAATCCCCCAGGACATGGCAGCTGCTTCATGCCATCACCCACTGGCTGCTGGTGGGGACAACCCAGGGCAGGGAGGGACACATGCAGTACAGGAATTGTGCCATTCTTTGGATTAGCTACACAGGAAGGGGGGAAAAGGGGGGAGAGCGATAAAAAATTAGAAAAGAAACCCGAGGTGCGGCGTGGGAAGCGTTTATGGAACATGGATGCGGTTTTGCTTTTCTGAAACCCAAGATTTCCCCCTTGGTTTGCGTTTTGCTTTGCAGCTAGTGCTGACAGCAGCCAAATCTTGCTCTAAAGCGTTACAGAATACAGGATCTAGCACAGGAATGTCTCTCCACGCTTATCCAACTGTGTTGGGTAAGCCCAAAGAGGCCTAGTGTAGAGAAAGTTTATATATATATATATATATAAAAATACACAAAGATACAGGCCAAAATAGATTCCAGCAGGTCAAATTCTGCTGTCAGCAACAAGAGCAAAAGACATCACTAAAATAAACTGAAAATAAAAAGGAAAAAACTTGGCATTTCCCACACACAAGAGACTGGCAGTATAAACGAAGTTTTGTGGAGCTGTGATGAAAGCAGCCTCGAAGCTGAGAGCAGCATTTCATCACAATATATTTGTCTGAGTTAATCAGAAATCTGAGTGTTGGAGCCAAAGGAAAAGTGTGTTTAAATCACATTTAGTATCCCAGCCTTTGTTCTAAAAAGAGATGGGGAAGAAGAACAATGGATTCCATCTGGATGGGAAGGTCGGTGTTAAATTTGATTCCAAAGCTAAAGGAGGGGAACAGATTGTGGGATGGGGTTGGAGGGGTGAAACAGAGAGAGCAAGAGGTCACTGAGGAAAGCAGTAAATAAATTTTTAAAAGGGGATTTTGAAGGGTCAGACATGATAAGGAAGAATGAAGAAATCAGAGTAACACAGCAAAACTGCAAGGTGAAGTTTTGAGCAGAGGGGATGAAACCAACCACCTGCAGCTTCGGTTTCTGAAGGACAGGACTCTGCTAAGGCTGGAGAAATGAACACCCAGCAGGAATCCAGGAGTGACAGGGCTGCTCTGCAGCCAAGAGGGGAGGAGAACAGACACAGCAAGAACCTGGAAACCCCTCCCCAGCTGCTGGCTTGGCCAAGAACGGGAAGCAGGAGAAGCAGAGATGGCACCAAAGCCACTCTGTTCCTTCAGAGATGTGGCACGGCTGCTGTGCTGGGGGCTGTGCAAAGTCTGGATGAGGCAGAGCTGGCAGAAAGCAAAGATCATGTGGACACTGAGCCCAGGCAGCTCCTCAAGAGAATCTGGTGCCTCCTGAGGAGCTGGAGCTCAATGGATGCTACAGGGATTAGGAACAGGGAACATTTTCCCTCCTCCTACCACTAAACCAAAGGAAGGGTGGAAAAGGGAACGGGAAAGGCAAAATTCAGAAGGGTGTGAGGAGAGATGGCAGCGAATTGGCTCTGGAATTTTATCAAGAGTCATTAAAAGGATAAAGGGAGGGAGCAGCAAGAGAACACAGGGCACAGAGAGAAGGAAAGAGAAAATGTGTTCTGGGGTGCACAGCCAGGAGTACCCAACATAAACTCAGGGAATTTCTCCTAGCACCCCCAGGGACTGCCAAGGCCATTTTGGGAGATGCCTGTTAGTCAGCAGACTAAAAAAAGCCTGGAACAGCACAGAAACAAAAGGCAGAGAGACTGGATTCAAGAAGTCTGCTGAATTATTAGGGGAGGAAGTTTTCTGTGGGTGGAGGGAGACAAAACCTTTCCCCCACCTGGCACCTGAGCTTTGTACCCCAAGCCCTCCTTTGCCTGTTTTTTGTTTTTAGTAGAGCTTGAAGCAGAGAAGCCATTAATTGAGACAGGATTAATCCAGACCAGGCATGATGTTTAAGTACCTTTTGCACAGAGGCTGCAAGGCTGGGATTAAATATTGCAAAGATAGAGATGATACAATAATCACTGCAATATTTCTGAACTAAAGCCCCTAAATCACATTTGGATGCCAGTGCCTGTGTCTCCTCTATCCAAAACCAGCTGCTCTAGAGCATTGAAACAGATGAATTTATGTGCTGCTTAAATCACAGGGATCTGCTGGAAGAAGATTAGGATAGCTAAAGAAGGAAAACAAAAAAAAAAAACAAATATATTGAAACTTCGTTTACACTCCAATAAAAGACAAAGCCCGTCCCTCCTCTGACTGCGGAACTGGCCTGTACCTCTGTGATAAATTATCACCTAGAGAGAGGAAATCTAAAGAGATATCGTTAATCACAGTCAAACAATTCACAGAGAGAAAAGAAACAAAAAAAAGAACTTACTTAACATTACCATACTTTACTATGAAACACTTAAATATGTCACTAAGGATGTATGTCTAAATTAAAAATAAAACTAAGACTTAACAGCTTAATAAATATGAAGTGAAGGATATATTTCTTAATAATGAGGCAGAAGAGAAATGAAAAGTTCAGATGGCAAACTATTCTCTAGCATGTCCAACATGCTACAGGGTGGGAGCACAGCTAAGCTTTATGTGCCAAAATATTGCCTCTTCCTTGGCAAACAGATGGTGGATGCAAAGGGACATGGGTGACATGGAACTTGCTTCATATTTTGACCAAAGGTTCCCAGCTTGGTTCAGTATTTAGTGAATATTTCAGATTTTTGGGGATTTTTCCCCCTCCCCTCTTTAATCTGGTACACAGGGATTGTACAGGCCAATTAAAAAGATATATATATATATATGTATTTCAGAATTATTTTGTGTTGGTTAAGGAGAGTTTTTCTTTAATTTGAGGTGAAGCCATTTAACCAAAACAAAAAGCAGGTGATGGATGGATTCTGTCCTGCCTCGTGCTCTGGCTGGAGCACCCCCCATGCAGACCCAACATACCTTCCATGTGCAACAGGAGGAAAATCTGCTTATTTTTCCCCCCTCAAAAGCACCTTAAGCCACAGGAGTGGCTTGAGAATCAAATTTCACTCAACTATTAAAAAAAACCAAAAACCCAACCCATCAATGAGCATGAAACATCTGAGTTGAAATGCACAGACCCAAGTGAAGCTGGAGATGAAGAGTCTAGACTTGAAATGATGTTTGCCTAGTGAATTACTCTTTTTTTTTCCTGAGGCAACATAGGGGGAAAAAAAAAAATTAAAAAAAAAAATCTACCTTTCTGATGGTGTGAAATAGTTTGCCATCTGACTATAGGAGAGTATGAAGAAATTTCAAGGACAAACTAGATCAGCCTTTACCTCGGGGCCTCTGTTTCTCTGCGTCATAGATCATTACAACTTCAGTGACCTGGAAGAGAGAAGGGAAATTCTACTCCCTGTGCTGGCAGGGAAGGGAAGGGCTGCAGCAGCCACCAGTGCCTGCTCCCTGCTCCCTGCCCACCAAGCAGCAACAGCACAAGAGCAGCCAGGAGTGGAGAAAGCCTGAGCTCATCCCTGTTGTCTCATCACACTTAACATTTCTATTTAACATTGAGGGTTTTGCCCATTCTATGGTTTATTACACACCCCAAGGGTTTGTTTTCCAACAGCTTTTAAAACATGATTTTCCCCGTTTTTAACTATTTTCACTTTTGCCATGAAAAGCAGCTTGAGCTGCAGGCACCTTCAGGGCTCCTCTGCATGAATTGCTGGAGCACAGAGGCACAAAGCACCAGTTAAACCAATGTTTTAAACAGCTTTACAAAACACCTCTAAGTTCTGGATGAGCAGTATCAGTGTGATTTTAACCTAAAAAAAAGGAAAAAAAATGGAAATTGCAAGCTGTTCAATGGCTTCAGGATTATTCTTTTCAGAATGAGCACCACAGTGAGCTACAATTTAAACAAAACCTGAGGTGTAATGTTTATGTCAACATTAAAGCAGCTGAAGGGAACTGCTCTGAAATCTCTCAGATGCAGAAAACTGGTCACAAAATTGGCGTGATTTTATAAAACTGCATCTTCAAGACAATCTTAGGATACTTTTACTCATGAATAAAAATGAGTTTAAAATCTGAGTTTAAAAATCAGATAAAACCAATTTTCTCTTTACTTACAGCTAGAAAATATTTGGGTTGGAGTTGCTCAGCACATCCTACTGGATGTGGGGATTTTGCCACGGGACAATCAGTGCCACATTTGTCCCCACCCTGGTCCATTTGGATCCTCTTCACCCTGATTTTAATGACCCAGCAATTACCAGGGCTAAAAAAAAAATCACTGCCTGCCTCGGGGCTCTTCACTTTTGTGAGACTCCACTGCTCCAAAGGGATTCCTTACAACTCCAGGAAGATTTTCTGATTTCTATACTATGAGTAAAGTGCTACTACTTACTTTTAAGGGCACTTACAGTTGTGGCTGTTGCCTTGTACACCTGCAGGACATACCCTGTATCTCCCCAGCATCCAGGGCACAGCTGGAAAGCCAAGTCTGTGAGGAAGAGCCTTTAGAAACTACATCCCACAGCTGTGGAACGTGCTCCCTGTTTTTATTATTAGTCTACTGCAGCCCTTCAAGCTAAAGAAACAGTTGTTAGCTGTTGCTTTTTGTGGTTTGAAATAATTTATCTTAATGGAAATTTAAATATTGATTTAACTCTTGATAAGCTTGGTTTGTTTCTTAATAAATCCTTTGCTGCCACTAAGAAATGTTGGGAAAAGGTTATGGGAAAAAGTATCAAAAACTACATTTAAAGCCAATTAAGTTAATTTTTTACCAGCATAGTCCTGAATTTAACTTGGGCAATCTTTAATTTCCTCAAAATGATTCACAGCTGAATTATTTAATTCAGTAGTTTATCATTAAATGGGCAGTGAGAGCTGGGATAAATGGGAATTACAACTAAATAAAAACTAAATAAAAAAAATAATACAGAAGATACAGTAATTTCAGTCCAAGGTTACAAACTGAATTAAAGAAGGTGCATGAGGAGCAGTTTGTCTCAGAATGGAGGTTCTAGGGACACCAGAACTGAGATTCCAGATGGTCTGAAAGCAGCTACTGCTCCCAAAATAATGACAGGAGACCCAAATTTAACATATCTATACACACAGGATCTTGAAAAATCAGCCCATTGAGAGACTCACTGTTCCCAAAAAATAATCAGCAGACATTTTTAATTGCCCAGCTGAAAGTTATCAAGAGAAAGTGGGGTGGAAATAATAATTTCTTAAGCCACCTCAGGAGTTTTTTGGAAGAAGTGACAGAATAATGCATCAGGTAGATTTACACACGAGACAGAAGCAGCAAAGTCAATTCCATACCAGCAGCAGGTTCTGCCAAGGGACATTTCCAGATGATGAATGCTCACTACAGTTTCTGACAAAATGCTTCAGGTGCCCCTCCAGCCATTTGTCCAAATTACCCCCAAATTTGACAGCTTGAGGAAATGTGAGAGGAGGCAGCAGGGAGGGGAGGCACGTTCCCCCCAGGACTCACCACTCCGAACTTCTTGAAGTATTCCCTGAGCTCTGTCTCGCCACAGTTATGAGGAATCCCACCAACAAAGATTTTATTGGATTTATTGTTATCGCTCCTGGATCCTTTCTGCTAAAGCAAGGAGGAGAAAATTCAGTTAGAAGGACAATAAGGGTGGCTGCTTCTGTCATTTACAATGAACCATGAATGGCTGTGGCAGAGGGGAGAGCTCCAGTCCTGAAAGGGAAGCAAATTCTGAGCTCAGAGGTTCAGTGTCCCCTGTTCAGAGCACCAGGAACCCAGGGCCTGTGTTCTGAGGCCACTGACTCATTTTTCACTGAAAGGGTGTGGAGTGGGCTGGAACATAGCAGGGCCCTTCCAGACACTGCTCTCAATCTGAAGAGCTCCACTAAAAGCGTCACTAAGAGCTTAGGAAACACCACGGCCAAAGTGACACTGCTGTGCACAGAGCCTGCCCGTGGAAATCTGAATTAAAGACATTTCTGAGAAATTCAATTTACACTTGAGTTCTGCATGCAGAATTCTGCCTTTAAAGCATGGATATCTGAATTAAAGACATTTCTGAGAAATTCAATTTACACTTGAGTTCTGCATGCAGAATTCTGCCTTTAAAGCATGGATATCATCCAAAGGAATAGCAGAGGACACAGAGATCTTTCCTTACCCATCCCTCCTTCGGCCGTGTCCGCTCTGGCTGCATCCCCCGAGGTGTGCATGGCTTTGGATCAATCTGCAACAAGTTCCACTTTGGTCAGACCTCAGCACGCACAGTTTTGTTCTAAAAGTTACATTTTGTGGCAGCTGACATGCAGCTCCTCAGAGTTCAGAGCAACACAAACCATGGAGTTAGAGCTGCTTTACAATAATAAATCATTTAAAACAACAAGACACTCTGCAAATGAGGAGGCAGAACTGAAACCAAATCTTTGAATCTGGTGCAGGGAAAAAAAAAATAACAACACAAAAGCAACTTACATTTCGGCCATCTAACGTATGAGGTCTGCTGGCCAGCACTGTTCCCACACAGTTGGGATCTTTAAATTTGACAAATCCAAATCCTCGAGATTGATTTGTTGTTTTGTCTTTCATTATTACACAGTCTACAACTTCTCCATACTGGGAGAAGTAGCTACGAAGGGTTTCTGTTAAAGAAAAAAAGAGCAAGTATTAAACAGAATCTGATATTAATGACATCAGATTGAAATTGCAATTATGAAACAATTCAGCAAATACTGAAAATAACTTCAAACTCATCTTTTCAAAATGATTACATCTTACTTCCTGTAAACAAATGGCAGACAACAGTTTATTTCCACTCACACAAATGGAAAATAGTAGGAAAGTGATTATAAAAAGGGTAGTCTGTTGAGCTGACAAAAACTTCAGCAATAAACATAAATCTGAAAGAATTAATATACAGAAATATATCTATATAATCACATATCTGAGCTGTCTGTACTGAAAGTTTTATGCACAGTAGAGCAGGAGGAGCTCTCAGCCCATGTCCTCACCACAGCAATGCCTGTGAAAAGCTCCTGGCTGGGTTTTCACATCCCAAGCCCTGCAGCACACTCTGCTCACCTTGTGTCGTGCTCCAGTCCAGGCCACCCACGAACAGCTTTCTGCAAATAAAACACAGGGCACTTTAGGGGCTACAGCAGATGCTCCAACTCAGCTCCTCTGGGCAGGTTTGGGGGTACCAGCACCTCTGAGACACCCCACAAAGCTGGCACCACACTGATTAAAGCAAACCCTGCTCTCTGCTCCTCCCTCCCTCACCACAAACACTCCCTTGGCTGCCAGCCCCTTCCTGTGGGGTGAAAGCAAAAGCACATCTGCCAAGCTCAGGCCTGAGACAAAGTCAAACCTGTGCAGCAGGTACTAAATAACAGAGCTAACCAATCCAGCAGCAGTTGTGAAACCATTGCACAAGGCAGTTTGGAGAAAGCAGCCAGCAGGTGAGGAAGTCGTGGCTGAACCCCAAACTAAACTGCTGCAAACTGATTCAACTCTTCCTCTGCAAAGAGCACCCAAATCTGCAGGGTTTCATGTCCCAGCATGCCTGGCTGGGTGCTGCATGCCAGGCTGCCAGCTCTGCAGCTCTTTATCAACTCCTGGGTGTGACAGGACTTGCAGCAGTCACCCACTGGGTAATTAAAGATTGGTTAGAAGCACCTCAACACTTGGCTCTTATCAGCACCAAGAATAAACCCCCCAAAAAACTCTCATAGCTGTCTGCAGCTTCTTCCTGAGGAGCAGCAGCAACCTGTGCTCTGTGGGCAGGACCCAGGGAAGGGCTGGAGCTGTGGCTGGGGAGCAGCAGAGATTCTTCCTCAGAACACTGCCCAGGCTCCCCAGGGAATGGGCCCAGCCCTGAGGCTGCCACAGCTCCAGGAGCTTTTGGACAATGAGGGATTGTTGGGGTGTCTGTGCAGAGCTTTGATGATCCTCGGGGATCCCTTCCAGCTCAGGAGATTTGTGTGAAAAACTCTGCTGTTAATGCTGGCACTGCACAGACAAGCACTGGGATAGTTTATTTTTGGGGGATGCCCTCTAGTTCTTCAAAGAAAAAATACCTTCTGCTTTGTCTTCTACTCACCTTCACCCACACCTGAGGACAGCTGAGGGTGCTGGAAATTCCTGCAGCCTCACTTACATGGGCAAAGGTGAATTTCTCCTTACAAAAAAAAAAATACTGAACTTCCTCTCACGTGCTCTTTTCAGCAGGGAGAGCCCAGTCACTCCCAGGAAGAGCTGCAGGTGCACTGGGAGTACCAGGGGAAGTGAAAGCCTTGCAGCTGGAAGTTCCTGTGGAGCAGGGCAGCTCACCGACAAAATCAGCCTGTCCCTTTCCACTCTCATTCATTTCTGTGATAGGACATCACGTCATGACCTTTGTGCACCAGCCAAAGTGACAAAATCCAACACTGCACAGCATCTCTGAGCCTTGTTCCATTGAGGCAAACTCTGTTCCTAAGTTGCAAGCTGAGACGTGACACCAGGCTTGTCTTTCACAGAAACAGACCAACTGCTAAGCGCTGATCAAAGCCTCTCCTTGAGCAGCCAGCAAACAACTGAGCTGCTGACACACGAGGCAAAGACAGCCCTGAGTGTCACAGCACACACTGGCTGCCTCTGCTGCCTCATCCTCGTGCACAAGG
>VRYO01002770.1:1570936-1582278 GCA_009812075.1 Sialia sialis | reverse complement strand
GGTAAAACACCCACCAGAGAAAAAAAGCAAGGTTACACCCTCTGGCTTTGTGGCACAAAACTAAATTATGGTGCTCGCCAACAGAGCCAAACTTTGATTTCCAGGTTTATCCAAAGCCACCCCACTGAGTGCCACCACCACAACCCTCCCCACCCCACAATCCCTGCAGCTTCCCCAAAACTGACACAGGAGAACCTTTCCACCCCAGCCCTGGATGCAGAGAATTCCCTGTCCCTGCCCTGCCCCTGGTACCTGGCACATAAATGTCCACGGGCACGATGCGGTCGCAGCCCCTCACCACCGAGTACGAGTAGTGGTAATAACCCCCTCCGTTGGCACAGCTGTGGGACAGGGACAAGGACAAGGACAGGGTGAGCCCAGGAAGGGGAGAGGAATGCTGGGTTTGTCTTTACAAACAAGCTCTGGGTCTGCTGGTAGATCAAACCAGCACTGAGAGAGAAGAAACAATGGCGTTGATTGCACTGATTGGTGAATGGAAAAAGACATTTGCCTTTACAAATTGTAAAAATTAAACCGGGTATTGGAAGATGAAAGAAACAATGGGGGGGAAAACTATTAATTCTATAAGAATTAAAAATGAAAAGGGAGGGTGATACATTAGAGGGGAATCTCAGGTGTTCTGGGAATCTGTGCCTCTCAAGTATCTCAGCAATGGGGAAAAGAGAAGGAAATTGGGATAAAAAGGAGGCTGAATCCTCCAAAAATTTGAGAGATCCCAGGGGAAATGCCCCATGGCCTCTCCCTTAATTTGAATAAAGCAAAAGGGACTCCTCTGTCCCTTTTTGGACATAAACCTCTGGTGGTTGTGGATTTTCCCTGACAAAGGGGAGCAGGAGGCCATGGAAGGGGCCCTGGGCAGGTGGGCACTGCCAGGCTCAGCTGAGAGCTGCAGGTGACACTGCCCCATCACGAGCCCAGCCGGGGATGTTTTCAGGTGAATCCAACCCAACTGAGCTGTTCCCAGCACCCTCACAAGCAGATTTCACAGCTCTCCCCTGTCTGCTACAAAACTTTTCTATTTTGCCTCAGAGCTTTCCCAGAATTGCTCCTGTTCCAGCCTGGACCAGCTGCCCTCAGCCCTGGTGTGGGGACAAGAAAGTTGTGAGAACCATGGAATCATTCGGGCTGGAAAAGAGCCCTGAGACCATGGAGTCCAGCTGAGATCCCCATGGACCACATTCCAACTGAATCCCCCATGGAGCAGATTCCAAATTAATTCCCCATGGAGCAGATTCCAAATTAATCCCCCTCATGGAGCAGATTCCAACCGATTTCCCCAATGGAGCAGATTCCAACTGAGTCCCTCATGGAGCAGATTCCATGGAGCAAAAGCATTTTGAAAGCCAAAAGCAAACTGACATTCTGGATCTACCCCAGCTGCAAACTTCGTGAATCTATCCCTGGCAGGATCCACCCACACCATTCCCAGCAGGAATTTCTGCTCTTTAAGAACCTGGAAACACAAACGAGCAAAGAACTCCCGCCATGGCCCCAGGGGACAGGGACAGGCCCCAGGGACAGAGACAGGCCTCAGGGACAGGCCCCAGGGGACAGGGACAGGCACCAAGGACGGGCCCCAGGTGACAGGGACAGGCCCCAGGGGACAGGGACAGGCGGCAAGGACGGGCCCCAGGTGACAGGGACAGGCCCCAGGGACAAGGACAGGCACAGGAACAGGGGACAGGGACAGGCACCAGGGACAGGGACAGGGACAGGGGACAGGGATAGGCACGAGGGACAGGGACAGGCCCAGGGACAGGAGCAGGGACAGGCCCCAGGGATATGGCAGCACTCACCTCCCCATGGACACCACGTAGCGAGGCTCTGGCATCTGGTCATAGACCTGCACAACAGGGATATTTGGGGTGATTCCCAACTCCTCCCGATGTCCCCAAGGTCCCTGAGGTCCCCGGGGTGGCCGGTACCTTGCGCAGAGCCGGGGCCATTTTGTTGGTGAGGGTCCCTGCCACGATCATGACGTCGGCCTGGCGGGGGCTGGCCCGGAACACGACCCCGAAGCGATCCATGTCATAGCGAGGGGCTGCCATGTGCATCATCTCCACAGCACAGCACGCCAGCCCGAAGGTCATGGGCCACAGGGAGCTCTGCGGGGACAGGGACAGCGTGGGTGACACGCAAGGGATGGGGAGCAAAACCCCTGGGGGGGAATGGATCCATGGGGAGAGAGCTCAGCGGCTTGAATGTGTCCAGAGTGCTCCCCTGACACTGCTAAAGCCACCCCAGAGCCACACAGGGACAGCTGAGAAGGGACAGCTCAGAGCACAGGGGAAGGGACAGCTCAGAGCCCTGCGGGGACACAAGAGATTGAAGAAGGGACAGCTCAGAGCCCCTAAGTGACACCAGTGATCAAAGAAGGGACAGCTCAGAGCCCCTCAGGGACACCAGTGATCAAGAAGGGACAGCTCAGAGCCCCTCAGGGACACCAGTGATCAAGAAGGGACAGCTCAGAGCCCCTCACGGGCAGGAATGGCCAGAGAAGGGACAGCTCAAGGCCCCACAGGGACAGTGGTAGCCAGAGAAGGACCAGCCCAGCTAAGACAGAGCACAGCAGAGCCAGGGCACTGTCACTTGTGTCACCCTTCCCCACAGGCAGAGCAGACTCCACAAAATGCCTTTTGCTGGTGACCAAAGGGCAGTTCAGACCCCACTCACACCCTCAGCACCCTCAGCTCCTCCTGCTCTGTCACCCCAGTGTCACCCTCTGGCCACGCAATTCGGCCATGGGAGCTCTGAGCCTATTTTTATCCTGAGCTGGAGATGCCTCTGCTGTGTCACCCTCTGTCCCTGTGCCAGGGGTGCAGGGGGGCTCAGGACTCACCCGCCGTGCCCAGTTGACCAGGTCATCGAGCTTGGCAATGACGTACTCGCCACGGCTGCTGGGGACGTAGGATTTCCTCGGGACAACAGCAGAGCTCTTCTGCACCTGGGCAGAGCTGAGAGGGACAGCACAGAGCCATCACTGTCCAGCTATCTCCCTGCAGAATCAGCCTTTACCCTCCAAGGGGCTGTGGTTTCCTGAGGAATGACAATCCCACCCCTCAGTGTGGGAGCTGGGTTTGGCGCTCAGGCAGACCCCAACCTCGGAGAGCCCCTGGCTGCTGTCCCCGGGGCTCCCACATCTCTCCGGATTTTAGCAGGGAAGGGAGGAGGTGCCTCTGTCACCTCTGTCACCTCAGTCAACACAAGCGGCTTTTCCCTGTCCCCAGGGCAGGAGCTGTTACCTGTCAGCGTGATCGGCCGGCGTCTGATGGAGCAGCTGAGCGCCAACGGGACTCGCAGAGCCGGGCCTGGGGACAGAAAGCGCCCGCACAGGGTGACAGGGTGACAAAGCCACCGCGACGCACCAGAGCCCTGCCGGGAGTTTGCTGCACAAATCCCGGACCCGCAAAGGTCGGCGAGCCGCTCAGCCGCGGCTCCGGGGTCCCCCCACCCCGTCACCCACCGGCCCGGTGCCCCCAGCCCCGGCGCTCACCGCCAGCCCAGCACGCCGTGCGCGGGGAGCCGGAGACCTGCAAGAGAGGACGGGAGAGCTCAGCGCGGCTGCGGGCTGGGAACGGCCCGGGGTGACCTCAGGGCTCCCTCCCGGTCACTCCCAGGGCCGAGGGGCTGTTTCGGTGCCCAAACCGCTCCCTGTCCCGTCCCAGTCCCGTCCCGTCCCCGCTCACGGGCCAGCGCCGCCATCTCTCCGCAGCCCTTCACGCAACCTCTGCGCGCGGTGCGCCCGCTAAAGGCTCCGGCGCGCCACCGCCTCAGCGCTCCGCCGGGAAACGCGGCCCTGCCCGCGAGTTCCGCAGGCAGCCGCGGGCCCCGCGGCACAGCGATCCAAAAACGATCCCACACCGCGCCCGGAGGGCGGGGCTGTCCCGGAGCCGCTACCAGACTCGGTTGGAAGTGTGTACATCAGAGCGGAGCTGCGATCACGCAGGAAAAACGATAGGCGGCCGTCCCTGGGTGGGCTCGAACCACCAACCTTTCGGTTAACAGCCGAACGCGCTAACCGATTGCGCCACAGAGACCGCGCTGCCGCCGCTCTCCGCCTGCCCCGGGTCCCGCTCGTGGCGAGTCCCGAGTCCCGTCCCCGTGTCCCGCCTGTCCCGTGTCCTGTGCCCGTGTCCCTGTGCCCCACACCCCGCCCCGTGTCCCCGCGTGTCCCCGCTCCGTGTCTCCCCCTCGTGTGCCCCCGGCCGGCGCGGCCCAGCGGCGGTGACGGGCGGTGGGGGGGAGCGCGGCCGTGCAGCCGAAATAGCTCAGTTGGGAGAGCGTTAGACTGAAGATCTAAAGGTCCCTGGTTCGATCCCGGGTTTCGGCAGAAGCTTCTTTTCTTGGCAAAAGCGCCGTTTTCACCCCAAAACACGCCCCGGGGCTTCGGAATTCCTTATTCTGTCCCCAAACTGTGCGCCTGATCGTTTTAATATCCTGGAACCACACACCCACAGGCAGGGAGGGATGAAGCACCATGGGCTGTAACACGGGATTAATGAGAAATGTTACTAAAGATATTAAAGATTATGAATTAATGATAAATCTGATTTCGTGATCTTGCACTGAGCATCCAGGCAGCTGAGGGAACATGGATTAATTAACACTGGACAAGCACAAGCAGAGCTGGTGTGTGCCTGCCCATGTTCAATAAAGCACAAAAACCAAAACCACTGAATTCATTTCCCAGTGATGAATAATGTGAAACTGAAACAGATCACAGCTTTATGTGCTGTATAAAAACAACCTTCACCTGCTGTAAAACCGATGAAAATAATTCAACAAAAGCAGCAAAGGTTGATGATTGACTTCACTCCACTTTATTAAATCCACGTGATTCATACACGGCCAGGCTGAGCTGGTGCCTGGTGCCAGCGAGTGACTGCAGGGGGTGGGACAAGGTCAGGATCATCCCTGGACGTGTCCAAGGCCAGGCTGGAGGGGTTTGGAGCACCCAGGGACAGTGGAAAGAGTGTCCCTGCCCCTGGATGAGCTTTAAGGTTCCCTCCAGCCCAAAGCACTCCAGGATTTCACAGCTGCAGTGCAGGGCGTGGAGCAGTTGTGGGGGAGAAGGGAACACAGGGTTAATGCACACGAGGGGGAAGTTGATCCCCATCTCCAAATCACCCCACAGCACTGGGATGAGGGGCAGGAAGTTCCTCCCCAAGCTCTCAGCTCCAAAGGGAAAGTGCCACTCACAGCTCTGAGTTAACTCCATCATTAATTTTGCATTTTAATAAAACCTCCACTTCCTGGTCTGTCCCTGTAATTGAGGTACTTGAGATAACAGGAATAAAGATTCCATGGTAGAACTCATTCGAGAGCGCAGAGCAATTAAAAGTGTAATTAAAATATATTCAGATAATTACTACGGCCAAGATAGACATCTGGATCCCAATTTCAACTTCTTCATTTCAAATCATCTTGGGTTTTACTGGACAAGCAAGGAGATCACATTTCATTATCACAGAGAAACCCTAATCAGAGGGGTTTATGTATCATTTATCATTATTCATCATTAATTAGTTCCTGGTGGCACTGCTTCCATGTGCCACAGCTCCAGCAAAAGGTGGGCAGGATTTAATTGGGAATTTAGATGAGAAAAAGACAATCAAAAGCCTCCCAAAAGAGGCAATAAACCAGCACTCCACTGGTTCACTGCTAGAGGAAAAGGGAATGTTGCTGTAGAAGAAAAGCTGGATTCCATCTCCATGAATTTTTGTCACAACAAAACAAAACCCCAAATCTTTGTGATGCAGGGTGCACCTCTGGGCACCAATCTCATTTCCCACCCTTGGAGATCCATGAGGGAGGAAAGGGGAAGCCCTGGGAGCATTTCCTGCCAGGAACCCCCTGGATTTAGCAGCAGCAAGGAGGCCACAGAGCGGGACAAATCCCTTCCCGGGCTGCTTGCCTAGAAGGATCCATGTGGAAATTGTGGCAGCAGAAGCTCTGGGGGGTCTCTGGCAGCCCCCCCAGGAGGGCACTGATGGATGAGGATCCTGAAGAGGGTGAAGCAGCGAGAGCTGAGAGCAGAATGCAGACACAGACTTTACAAAGAATGCCACGTTTTATAGAAATCACCACGGTTATTTACAGCTGGCCTCGAGCAGCCCTGGCCACTCCTCAGCTCTCTGCAGCCTCTGGCTCCATCTTGAGCTTTTTGCTTCCCAGGACTTGCTCATCAAACAACTCTCTCTCTCTGGAAAGAAAAATAGGAAGTTTTTAATTTAAATCAGGATGTTATTGTCTAGATGACATCACCTAGATAAATTAAATTGGCAGCGTTGGAGCAGCTCAGCTGGGATATTTTCCACGTTTTGTCCCTCACAGGGGGAGGAAACTGAGCTCTCCTCACCTCAAACCTTTTCTGTATCCAACAACAAAGGAGTAAAAACCCTTAAAAATGCTGAAAACAAATTTACCTTTTGCTCACAGGTGGTCCTTTGATGTACTTCTCTTCTGCCTTCTCATAATCAATGTCATCCACAGCAGCAATGGCACAGATGATGGCCTAGAAAAGCATTGAATAATTAATAATAATAATAATAATCAATAAGCAAAGCTAAATCACAGCCAGGGATTTGAAACTGCCTCAGCTGAGCACAACTTGAGAGAAGGGTTCCTCACTTACCTGAAAAACTTGGATGAAACTGCCCACTGAGTGTCTGAAATTCTTAAATAAATAATATGAAATTGTTCACTACCATCCCCTGGGGGTTATTTTTATGCTCAGATTAGAATGTTCTTCACAGTAACTTTTTTTTCTACATGATTTAATGTTCTCCTGGGAAAATTCCTGGGAAGAATACAAGGTATCCACAACAGCCAACACACCCCACGCAAAGGAACAAGAAAATCCTGAGAAGTTGCCAAATTAAAATAAAAACCCTGAAACAAAGCTTTGAAGCATTTCAGAAGTCATTAAAACATAAGAGGAAATGATCAGTCTGCTTTTAAAAACAAACTACCTGAAACTTGTCCTTTCTGAGCTCAAAAATCAGCATTTGAGTGACTCAGGATGCAGGCTGGGGTGAATATTCCTGCCTGGCTCAGGTCTGGGAAACTGAAACAAAGCTTTGAAGCCTTTCAAAAATCATTAAAATAAATCAGAAAACTATCAGTCTGCTTTTAAAAACAACAAACTACCGGAAACTTCTCCTTTCTGGGTTTAAAAATCAGCATTTGAGTGACCCAGGCTGTAGGCAGGGGTGAATATTCCTGCCTGGATCAGGTCTGGGAACTCTCCCCACGTCACAGCAAAGGAATAAATAATAGGAATTAGTGACATTTATCACATCACAGCAAAGGAATAAATGATGGGGATTGGTGGCATTTATCACATCACAGCAAAGGAATAAATAATGGGAATTGGTGGCATTTATCACATCATAGCAAAGGAATAAATGATGGGAATTAGTGACATTTATCACATCACAGCAAAGGAATAAATAATGGGAATTGTTGTCATTTATCCCTCCACAGCTCATTCCATAGGAACCACATCACAGCAAAGGAATAAATAATTGCAATTAGTGCCATTTATCCCTGCACAGCTCATCTCCTGCTGCCTCACCTCAGGTAAAAGCACATCTGAGATGAACCTGATGCCATCCCCCAGGATCTGGTGCAGGTTCTTGGTGTCCATCTCCCTGTAGACCTCTTTCAGGTATCCAACCACCAGGTCCAGCTGCTCCTCATCCTCCAGGTAAGTCTCCACGCAGGTCATGTAGCGAGAGGAATTCAGGAATTTCTTCAGCCAGCGCGATTGTTTCCCGCTTTTCAAGATGCCCAGCAGATGTTCCTCAGCCCCTTTGCTCTTCACTATGAACTCCACCAGCTTTTTGTTCTCCCTGTCCCTGGCAGCTCTGGTCCTGTCAGGGAGGAGTTTCCTGGGGGGTTTTGGGGGGGAGGTGTCTGAGGAAGACTCTCCAGCCCCTTCCTCCTCGGTGTTTGGGAATGCCAGCTGCACCACGCTCTGGTATCCCTCCTTCCTCACTGGGTAACCTGAGAGAGAAACCACAGGAATTCATATTTAAATGTGCAGAGTTGGCACAGCGATAGTAATAGAAAACAAGGGATTTTATTGCTGAGTTTTAATTCCTTCAGGAAATCTTTGGACTGACCCTTACACCTACCAAAGAGGATTAAAAAAAAAACAAAAACAAAACAGCACCAAAATATTGATTTGCCTCAAAGAAAAAATAAAAATATTAGGGAATTAACATGGACTCTGCAATATAAGGAACCAGTCACAACTCCAACCATTCTCTGATTCCATGACCTGATTGTCTTGAACACTCAGTATTTATTTAATTTATTAAACCCTTAATTGCAACAAGTTGTAAATTTACCACCAGCCCCTCTTCTGGCTCTGTGTGAAAATGTTGGAGCCAAGAAATAATTCCCAAAAGAATGGATTCACTTACTGATATCAGCAGCAAAATACTCCAGGAAGGACCCAGTGAAAGAATGACAACCTAAAAATCCAAAACAGGAGCAGTGATCAGTTCCACTCAGGAGTAAAAGCTTGGGGTTCCCTTTTCCTGGTGGATCTCAGAATATAAATATATAGATATAGATATATAGTTGGAAGCTGACAATGTAGGGATAAAGAGTAAAATATCCTAAAATAACTTTATAATACTTGTATCCCTAATTGTCTGTTCTGTTTGTGCTAAATATTAAATTTTGCATCTTTAAACCTAATTCCAAAAATAAAGGGGACAAAAAAGAAGTGCCAAGTTTATTATTGTTACCAAAGGTTGCACTTATTCCCCACATCTCTCACACAAAATTAATATTTCTACCCAATTTAAACCAAAACCACACAAAATTAATATTTCTACCCAACTGAAACCAAAACCACAACACCTTTTGTTTTGAACAGAACCTGCTGGAGCTTCTCTTGGAGGACAAGAAGAGAGGGGCAGCATCTGTCGCGTTTTATTGTTTTCAAAGAAAATTTCCCTGCTTGTTTTTCATGCCAAAACCCAAATTTTTTGAGGAAGGATGAGGCTGGGAGTGTCCCAGGCCAGGCTGGAGCAGCCCGGGGTTTCAGGTCCCTCCCACCCAAGCCCTGCTGGAATTTGGAGATTCCCTGGTGCTGCTCCTCCTTACCCACGCGGATCCGATAGTCCAGGATGAGCTGGAGGCACCACTGGATTTCCCTGCAATAATTCTCCTTGGCTCGTTCCTGCAGAACAAAGAGGATTTTTCTGGAGGATTTCTCCAAGAGTTTCAGCTCACCAAGCAGGGGACAGAAATGGTCCATGACAATTTTTTGTCACAGGGATGAGGGAGGCTTTGAGGGGGTCAAACCCCACATTTCCCCCCTGGCCATTTACATCCTGCATTTCCCCAACATCTCTGGGATACTCACAATGAGCTCCTGCTTCTCCTCACAGTCAAAGTGCTTCAGGCTCTTCAGGGACACTGAGAAACTTTAAAATTAACATGGTCAGAGGTGCAGGTAACTGCCCCAAAAATCCCTCTTTATTTACTGCAGTTCTGCTTCTCCCCAAAAATCCCATTTCCCAAGCAATTAAGGAGCACAAATTTTAATAATTTTTGCTTCCAGAGGAAGGAATGCTCTAACAAATGAGAAATACACGGGTTAGAGAAAACAAAGTTTCCAGAAAGTTTGGAAAACGCTGGCTGCATTGCAGGGATTTTTTTTTTTTTTGGTTTTGTTTTCGATTCCTCAGCCTTTCCCAAGGACTGGGAGTTGCCTCAACCTGCAGCATGACAAAGCAGCTGCAAGGCTCACCTGGCCCAGCCCCTCCCTCCCAGACTGTCCTCACCCTGCACCAGGAAACGGTCACAGACTGCAATTCAGGACGGGTTGGAAATCCACATTTACCCTTTTTTCTTCTCATTTGTGGTGCCATCTATGAAGAGCACACAGGCCCTCCGGTGTTTCCTCTTCACTGCTTTCACCTGGAGAGAGGAAAAAGCTTCAAAAATCCTAATCCTGCTAAAGCAGGGAGGTTTTTCCACTTAAATCTCTCATATTGGTGCAACTTTTATTACACAAAAATGAAAAATTCAAGTGGAAGCAGCAACCATTTCCCCAAGGGAGCATTTTTGGTGCACAAAGAGCCTCCCCTTTCTTTTAAAAACTGACAACAAAGTCCTGCTCCACGACAAAAGAACAGGGACAATCCTGTGCTCTGCACCAACAGATGGGAATTCACATTGGGAGCGTTTTTAGCACAAATTCACTTCTGTCAATCCCAAAATGCTTCCACTGGAAGGTGTTCAACACTTTGAGGAAGGGCAAAAGTCACTCCAGGAGGGGGAATTGCTCCTTATCAGCTGGATGTGAGGAGGCAGCAGCTGCTCTTACCACGGCTGGCCAGTACGGATAGCGCCGCAGCTTGCACCACACCAACATCCCTTCCTTGAAGAATTTGGGTTCTGGGCATGAAAAACAAGAGAAATTGGCTTTACAAAGGATCAAACAAGACAGGATGCTGCCCGTCTCTTCTCCTCCTCCAAGAGGAGCTTCTCTTTGCAACAAAAGATGTTGTGGTTTTGGTTTAATTGGGTGGTAATATTAATTTTGTGTGAAAGATGTTGGGGAGCAAGTGCAGTCTTTGATGATAAACGTTGCACTGTTTTTTTTTTTTCTCCTTTCTCTTTGGAATTAGCTTTAAAGTTGCAGAATTTATTATTTAACACAAATAGAACAGACAGTTGGGGATACAAGTACTATAAAGTTATTTTAGATATTTTACTCTTTATCCCCATATCAACAGCTTATTTTTTTTTTTTTTTTTTAGCTTTTGAAGAGAAACTCCAGGAATTTCTCTTCAGTGCTTTCACAGTGACCCCCAAAATGCAACACAGGGGAGCTCTGAACTGAAAGGCAGCAACTTCAATCCAAGGCCCTTGCTCAGTTTCAGGGATTTTCATTTCATTCTGCAGCAAAATGAAATGAAAATGGAGCCAGGAAATGCAGTTTATCCCAAGCCTGGAGGCAGCAGGATGGATTCCCTGCAGGAACCCCCATGGATTGCAGTTAAACTCAGAGGGGAAGAGCCTCAGGCTGTGCTGCTCCTCACCTCGATGGGACAGAACGCTGGGGAAATTGTCCTCCTCTTCATCTGCCAGAGGGGAGAGAGGAGGGAGGCTCTCCGAGGAAAATCTCCTGGAACACATCCCAGAGGGCTCCAGCCCTGCAACAGCACCAGGAGAAATGCAGGGATGAGCTCAGAGCAGCTTCAGAGAGGCTGAGACACAGCTGAGGGTGACCCAGAGGGGACCTGACACAGCTGAGAGTGACCCAGAGGGGACCTGACACAGCTGAGAGTGACCCC
>VRYO01002770.1:1495272-1510936 GCA_009812075.1 Sialia sialis | reverse complement strand
AGTGACAGGGCTCAGAGTGTAGTGCTGGTTCTCCTGCTGGGATGGGGATGTAGCAGAACTCCCAGAGGGATGGGGATGCAGTGCCAGGCTGGGAATGCAGCGATGCAGCTCCCAGTGGGATCAGGGTGCAGCGATGGGGCTCCTGCTGGGATGGGGATGAGTGGTGGAGTTCCCACTGGGATGGGACCCTGGCATGGGGCTCCCAAGCCCAGGACAGGGAGGTGCTGTGTCCCTCTGCAGCAAAGCCGTTCTTGTCACGCCTGGTCCAGCCCTGCACGTGGAGCGGGAATTGGATCCAGATGTTTTCCCCAGCAGCCGGAAACCCCTTCCCCCCATCCCAGCAGCCCCTTCCGCCAAGGCCTTGGTGGGGACCAGCCCAGGAGTGGTGCTGACAGGGATGCCACAGGATGCCACCCCAGCGCACGGGCAGCAGAGGGACCAGGCATCTCAGGAGGGGACAAGGGTGGCAGTGCCACCTCTGCCGTAGTGCTCCTGCACTTGGTGTTTGGGTGCTCACAGTGACACAGCCACACTGCACACCCTGCTCATCCT
Organism: Sialia sialis; assembly: GCA_009812075.1. Lineage (NCBI taxonomy): Eukaryota > Metazoa > Chordata > Aves > Passeriformes > Turdidae > Sialia > Sialia sialis. The sequence continues at coordinate 1,510,384 of VRYO01002770.1, read as the reverse complement.
CATCCTCATCCTCATCCTCATCCTCCTCATTCCCTTCCAAAACCACCCCACTCTCATGCACGGCGAAGGAGGGACAGCAATCCCTCCCGGGTGTCCTCTGGGCTGGGCACTCACCAATGCCAGTCAGAAGGCAACAAAGCCATAAAAAAACCCAAAAGCATGGGAGGACCCAGCTCCAATATCTGGGTGTACATGGGTTGGGGAAGGGCTGACAGGTGGTTCCAGCAATGGGGTGCATGACACAGGTCACCCCCAGCACCATTTCTGAGAGGACACCACACGCACAGGTCCCTGTCAGCACCTCAAGCCATCTCCTGCTTTGGGGAGAGCTCCAGGGCAGTGGATGGGGACACAGCTTTCTGGCCTTGCCACAAGAGTCAGAAAAAAACACCTAAAAACCTCAAAAACCCCATTTGAGGAGTCAGAACCCAAATTCCCCCACTCTCCCGTTATTTAAAGCCCATCCAGCTCCCAAATCCTGCAATGATGCAAGAAGCTCAATTACCATTAAAAGAATGTGTTCCTGCTCCTCCATTATGGAGAAAAGCCTGAAAACCAACCCCTGGGAATTCCACAACTCTAGAAAGAAGAAAAATAAAATATTCATGTAATTTAGATTATTTAAAACGTGGCAGTTGGTAAACCAGTCTCTGCACTGGAGGGAACTGCGGGAGTTCACACCTCACAGGATTCCAGGAATGGGTCAGGGCTGGAAAACCCAGTCGTGGCCACGCAGATCCCGGTGCCACCCCGGGCACCCCACGCCCAGGATCTGATGTTAAATGGGTTTTTAAACAGCTCTGAGCTTGTGGGATGCAGCAGTGAGGAAGGACAGCGGGTTATTTTTATCGTTGCATTAGTTCCAGTTTAATTGCTGGGAAGTCATTAACGGCACGGAGCGGGGTCCGGGCATGGGGACGCTGACGTTGGTGTGTCCTGTCCCAAACCCTGTGGATTGAGACACTGCAGCTGCCTCTCCTCCCACCAGCAGAGCTCAGTGACAACCAGGGACAGGAGCCATTGACCACAGCTGGACACTCCCAGCTCATCCTCTCCCAGACCAGACGTTCCTTCTCCTCCAGCTCCACCCAGCAGCTCCAGGGAAGAGAACTGTGGCTCCCTCCAGACCCTCCCTCCTCCTCTTCCTCTCTCCATGGCGGGTTTCAGTTCCCTCCAGTGCTCCACAACCAGGAATTCTCCTGTTGTGCCTGATTCTCCAGCCTGGGGCTCCATCATGTCCCACCAGCCCATCCCCCCTGGGACCATCCCCCTCCACCAGCCCCTCTCGGGATTCCCACAGCTCCAACAGGGCCAAACATCCCTGGTTTGTGCCAGAGCCAGAGGCCAGGGTCTCTCAGGTCACCCAGAGCTGGGACACACCCTCAGCTCTTCCCTTGGCAGGAAACTTCCCACTGGTGCTGACCCAAGACATTCCCAGCACTGGAGCTGAGCTAATCCCAAATTTCACACCTCAAGAGGCTAGCACTGCCATCACAGGGACCTTCTGCTGTCCCTGTCCCCTCTGTGCGCACACGGAGCAGGAGAGCACAAAACAGCAGAGCAACTGCTGAGAAATTTCCCTGGGGGAAACCACAGCTGCCCATCAGCGACCCCACAGCTGGCACAGGGGATGGGGACACTAGAACTGCCCTCCTGTCCCAGCCACAGGGGATGGTGACACTGGAACTGCCCTCTTGTCTCAGCCACACAGGATGGGGACACTAGAACTGCCCTCCTGTCCCAGCCACAGGGGATGGGGACACTGGAACTGCCCTCCCATCCCAGCCAGCTGTGATCCCAACAGCTTCCTGCCACTGGGAAAGCTGGGATTGTGCCACCAACGGCTGCCCAGAGCTTTGGATCATGCCCATCACACTGTCCCCATCCCACCAGGGACCAGCCACCCCCCAGCCAGCCCTGCAGCCCCCTCCCAGCCCAGCAGCCCCCAGAATTCTGTATGGGATCCCACAGGATGTGAGATTTGATGGGGACAGTTTCCCATGGAAGCCTCTGAGCAGGCTGAGGTTGCCAGAGGTGCCCCAGCAGCCTGGGCAAGGATGGGCAGTGTCATAGGGAGGGGACAGTGGCATTCCCAACACAGGGAAAGGCTGGCCAAGGATGATCAGACCCAGGTGGAGCTGCACCCTACACTCTGGGACAGCCCTGTACCAGTGCCCCTGCACCAGTGCCTCCCAGTTCAGCACTGGGGAGGTGACACCTGACAGGGACAGGGCCGCATGGCTCCTGCAGAGCCCAGCGACATTCCCAGGTGGATTTATTTTATAGGGTCAGGGAGGAAGGAACCATTGTGGAGATATTTAAGTGGCGTTTCACCATCGGAAAAAATTAGAGTCACAATATTAATTAATCCTCAAAGCACTTTACGAACATTAACTAATTAAGCCTCCCAACCCCTCTGCGAGGTGGGAAAGGTATCGTTGTCCTCATTTCACAGCTGCAGAAAACGAAGCATGCGGAGGTGACGTGACTCGCCCAAGGTCACTGCGAGCCAGGCAAAGGTGGGAGCGGGATCCCAAAATTCGGGATCCCAAAATCCAGGATCCCAAAATCTGCCCCTTGTTCCTCAGCAAGGCAGGACCCAGCAGTGTCAAGCACCCTGGAGCCCAGGAATGTTGGATTCCAGCATCCCGAGCCAGGTCCCAGCATCCTGATCCCCACCCAGGACAGGGTGGAGAGGGACAAACCCGCATCCACAAAGGGACATCCCGGTGAAAAACCCCCCAGAAGCAGGGGCAGGGAGTTAAAACAGAAACCACCAAGGGGTTTCATGGAAAACCCCACCGACCCTGCGCGGTTTAAAAGCGATTAGAGCCCTGCCTGGGTTATCAACCGGCGTCTCAATCCCGCGGCATCGATCCGGATAATAGCCGGCAATTGTTCAGATACAATATCATAAAGTCACTTTAACTACAGCCATAAAGCTTCCCCCGCCTGCAGCACCGCTGGGCTCCCCGTGTCGTGCTGGGGACAGCGATGGGGCCCCGGCACTGCCAGCACATCCTGAGGCTGAGGATGGCGGGGGGATCCCTCCAGGACCCCCTGAACAGCGACAGGATCCGCAGGGATCACCACTTCCACTGCTGGGAGCAGACTGACCCCTTGGTGTCCCTTCTGGGGCTGGGGAGCTCCAAGGCAGCTGCTGAGATCTGATGTTTCAAGTTTTAATCCGTGGGGTTGATGGGAGTTGGGAGAAATGGGTGGTTCCTCAAATGTCCCCATAGAGGAACCACCACCTGCTCTGCTGGTTTGTCCTTGTCCCCAGCACATGGAGTTCCAGGCTGGGCAGTGTCTGGATCTGGCTCCTTCACCTCTTTCCCACCATCAGCTCCCCATCCCAGGGTGCTCCCACTCTGTGCTCCCTGCCCTGGGTCACTGGGAGTGCCCCAGATCCCGAGGATCCCGGAGAACCCCACCAGAGACCCCGCATTCCTCACCCGCCGCCTCCTCACCCGCCGCTTCCCACTGCCTAATGAGCACAAAATATTTCCATGTTGCCAATTACTTGGTTCGTTTGTGCTGCTGCGGGCAGCAGTGCCGCAGGGAAAATCCCCCCCCTGAGCCGGCCTGGCCCCCAGGGAGCAGAGAGAGCCCTGGCTGGGTCACCCCAGGTCTGAGCATCCCACCCCCATCACAAACCCCGACACCCCCTGACCCCGGGGTCACCGTCACAGCAGCCTCCCATCGATGTCCCCGCGTCCCCAGTGACATTCCCATGGCCCCAGCGTGACACTGATGGCTGCAGTGGGAAAGCAAGCCCTTCCTGGGATTTAAACAAGCCTTTGGGGGACTTGGGAAAGGCTTTGGAACCATTTTTTTCAGTTGTCCCACAGCAGACAATGGTTTGGGGTCCAACCTGATGGTTTCCAGCACGGAGAAAAACCCGAGAGGCACCAGGGATGTGCCAACCTCAGGCCATCCCAGACAGGTCCATCCCTGCTCCCATCACATCCCCAGGAAGGATTCCCAGCTGGAGCCCTCTCCCCTGGCAGGAATTGCTGCTGTGACCATCACCACAAAATCATTCCAGCAGGTCGGTCCCGGGAGCCGTGTTCCTCCCACCTGCGCCCATAAATCCTCCCTCCAGCAAGGAAGTGATTTATAAGGTGGAATAAATATTACAACGTTTGAGGAAAAATATAAAAAAAGTTACAAAAATCCATGCAGCTGGATTCCCTTCCCAAGGGAATGGGGTCTCAGTGACACTGGGATTTTGGGGCAGCGAGGGACACGGCGGGAAGAGGCTGGAATGAATTGTGCTCTGCACTGCCAAACCACCTGGATAAAGGATGCACGGCGGAATCAACCACAGAACTGAGCCACCCTGTTCCCACACAGATCCCAAACCAGTGTGGAAGGAGCTGGGAGGCTCCAGTCCCTCCTCACGGAGCCCTGGGCTCTGTGGACACGAACAAGGGACTTCACTGCGGACACCCCAATCGCCACTCCCGGCCGGAATTCCCACATCCAGCCCGGGAGTGGGATGTGAGAGCCATGTCCTTCTCCATCTCTCAATCACTCCACCAGCATTAATTCCCTAATTTAGCCCCTGGCAGCGATCCTCACCTTTCCCACAGAGAAACTGAGGCTGGGGGAGGGAGAAGCCATTTGTCTCCGGGTAATGAGCTGGAAGCCGGATCCAGGATCACCCCCAGCTCGCAGGAGAGAGTCCCTGCTCCCGATCCAAAGCTTTCTATCATAAAAGACAACATTATGATTTATGATTATCATTAGTCAGCTTTGAAATGGAGTCCAGATTGTCCTGGAGTCCAGACCCACTGCGACACCGGGCTCTGGACATTCCCTCACCGCCGGTGCTCCGCATCCCAGTGTTGGGAAGAGCCAAGGAACAATGGAAATCTGCAGAGGGCAGCGGGATGAGCCCAGAAAGGCAATGCTTAGGTGGCTGGAACTGATGTCCACTGACCCCAGGAATCATCAGGGAGAGGGGAAAGCTGGGAATGGCAGGGAAAGCCGGGAGCTGGTCCAAGCTGAAGGTCACTGGCGGCAATGCGCGTTAGGAAGCCGGCACTGGTCGGGCTGGATGCTGCCTCCAGAGCACACATCCAATCCCTGTGCTCCCAAACCTGCTTCCAGCTCTGCCAATTCAGCCTAAAATCCCCCCTCAAAGGGTCAGGAGCTATGCCAGGGCCGTGGAGGGGCACACGAGCCTGGTGCTCCACAGGACTGGGCACCCGCACGGCTCCGGCCAAACCAATCCCCGCGACCGATCCAACGGAGCCAGAAGCCATTTCTATTCCACACAGGCTTGGATTCTCTGTTGGAAAACACACAGCAACACCTTTTTGACCAGCATTTACAGCCGGAGCAGGTGCCAGAATTCCTGTGTGCCGTGCAGGTGCCGTATCCGACAGCGGTTCCACAACAACGGGACAATCGCTGGGACAGTCACAGGGACAGTCACAGGGACAGTCCCACAGGGCCATGCCTCCATCCCCAGCCCCTCAGCCAGAGCAAGAGGGCAGCAGGTTCTCCCAACCACTCAGCATGGAGGATCTTGAAAAAGCCAAGGAGAGAGCCTGGAGTGTTCCCAAGATGAACACCAAGCCCTGGAGCACGAGGGGAGAACGTTACAGGGTTCAGGATAACGATAATTTCCTAAATTTCTCACTCAAATCCCCCGGCAGCAGCATGGGGAGGGGATGAGGGAGAGCTCCCACCCTAAAATGGGGATCCCAGGAGCTCACCCAGGGATGAGAGAGTGGCCGGAGACACAAAGAGAGGGAATTCCAGTTACAGGGTTTGTACGGGTTTTTTAAAATGCAGAAAAATGGTGGAAAGGCAGGAAAAAGCAGAGCACAGCAATGGGAAAATTGAAACATCTGAACACCAGGAGGGAGAGAAACCCTCCAGGAGAGCATGTTTTCCCAGCAGCATCTCTCCCACCTCCTGCCCCACTCCCTGCTTGGTCAGTGCTGAGAATTGGGTGAAATTTGGGAAAAGCCCCTTTGGAAGGGTCAGCACATCAGCCCTGGCTCAGGCAGCTCCAGCGCAGTGTTGGGTAAAAAATAAAACACAATTTGTGGGCACAATGTCAGAAGAAAGGGTCGGTGAGCAAACCAGGAAGGTTTGCGGGATGGGAAGCTGGGAATTCCAGCAGAAAGGCCTGGATTTGCAAAAAAACTGATATTCTTGAGGTGAAGGGGGATAGGAGCCGACAAAAGGTCTTCTAGATTTCAGGAAAAAAGGGAAAATAAAAGCTGTTGTGTTGTATAAAAGCACCGACCATTCCAAAATAACCTCGGAATAAAAAACTCCCATCCTGGAACACAGCACAGGGTGGGGATGGAGGGATGGGAACGGACACACGGACACACGGACACACGGACACACGGACACATGGACACGGCCCAGGCAGCTCCACCAACCCAACCTGGCACCGCTGGGGCCGTGCCAGCTTCTCCTGACCCTGCAGAAACCGGGTACCCCCGGCTCCCCCCGCTGTCCCGGGGGGCTCTGCCCCGCGTTTTTCCACTCAATTTCCTTCCCGCGTCGGCAGGAGATAAATCCCTCTGCCGAGGCAGGCGGCCGGAACGGCAAAGCCAGCGGTGCCAAGTTTAATAAGCAACCCTGATCGAGAATCCAGATAATAATTGGGATTATCGAGCTGGCTGGGAAAGAGCTTCCTTAGCTCCTGACGGCACCAGCGCCCGGCACCAGGGTGACAATGACACCCGCGGGGTCCCCCAGCGGGGCCACAGCATTGATGGGAGACTGGGATGCTCCCGAGGAGCAGCGGGAGCACATCCATCATTGAATATTAAAATAAAATCAAAACACCAACCCCCTTTTTGAGCGCTCCGTGCGCAGTCGGAACCAGCGGCACAAGGGAGTGCCCCCAAAATCCCATGGGAAGACCCCGGGGACCCCAGTTCCATCCCCACCTCTGCAGGAGCTTCCCTGAATCCCGATTTAGTGGGGGGACACACGGAGCCGGCGCCGTCCCAGCGCCTGCAGAGAAGCTCAGCCGCCGAAATAATCCCGTCGCGGTTGGATTTTGTGCAGGGCACGAGGTCCAGGGGCTTTTTTTCCTCAGTGGAAACAGGATTGGAAAAGGAAAGAATTGGGATTTTTCGAGTTCTCTACAGGGTCAGGCAGATTTTATTTTACTGCAAATATAAATAGGGTTTTTGATAAATAATAAAAAAAATAAATAAGACAGTCTAAATAAAACCCCCCTAGAAGACATGGCACGGAATTCGGAATCCTGGCAGGAATAGCTGTAGCTGGGCTGAGTGCTCTGGAATATTTGTATTTGCTGTCTAAACACTTTATCTCTTTCCCAGCACATGGGTGAGTTTTGCTCCCGTGTAATGTTCAAGGAAAAATAAACCGAGACGGATAATTCCTTCTCTTCTGCAGGGGGAAAAAGAAAAATCCGACAAAACTTGGTTGCATTGGGGGAACGGCAAAATATTTCCAGGGAAATTTGGTTGAGGAAATAACTGGAGGAGGTGATTGGGATGTGGCAGAAAGAGGAAGGTGGGGATGGAATGGGGCTTCCACATTTCCAGTTATTAAAAACCCCCATCGCCATTAATTCCCATTTTTCCCAAAGTCGGCAGCGCTGGGAATCGGAGCTGAGAGGTTTGGGTTTGGTACAAAAGATCCGAAATCCAGAATTGGATTCCTAGAGGATTTCGGGGCTGGTGGGGAAAGAGCTGAAACAAAAAGTGCATTCCTGGAGTCGAACAAAAAAGAAAGGTATTGGTGTAAAACTCTGCGGATCCGGGAACTCTTCGTCAGCGCGGTGGGAATAATGGTGGTGGGAATAAAACAATGGGAATACCATGGTGGGAATACCACGGTGGGAATACCATGGTGGGAATATCACAGGGGGGATACTGGTCTGGCATCCCCAGGGAGCAGCGGCTCCGGGTCCAGCACCAGTTTGGTGTTTGGTGACACCGACCAGGCACCGGCAGCTCCGGCGTTCGCACGGACGCCCGCGTGAGCCTGGAGGTCATGGCTGCAAGGAAAACGGGAAAATCCCACAAAACAAGGCCAGAGCAGCTGGAAATATCAAGGAAAATAGAAAACTGAGAGGTCAGGAAGAAGTGATGTGCTGAGGGAGAATAGGGATGTATCCCAAAGGATCCCACCACGGCACAGGTGTATCCCAAAGGATCCCACCATGTCACAAGTTTATCCCACAGGATCCCACCACGGCACAGCCCCACCAGGACATGGCTCGGCCCCGTGGAAGTTCCTCTCCCAGCAGCGGCATCGCTCGCTGCTCCGCTGTGCCTTGGGAAGCAAACATGGGAAGAGGGGAAAAATTTAAAAGGGGAGGAATTAAAAAAATTAAATAAATAGTCTAAATCCGTTTCTGCATCCCTCTCCTTTCATTAATGACCCAAAGGAAAATGTCGAAGGGATCCGAGCGGGAGCGCGGATCTCGCTGCCCCGGCGCTCGTTGGCTTCACCGGAGCCGAGCGCCATCGATCCTGGGCTTTGTGCTGCAGCTGGAGATGGATCCATGGGCAAGCTGGGCCAGCTGGGGCGATCCCAAATCCGCCAGCACCTCCATCCCCTTGGAAGGGCTCACTCTGGACCCCTCGCTGCCTTGGGCACCCCTCATCAAGGGCACAGGCAAGGGGAACTCATTCCCCTACCTTTATTATTATTCCAGGGAGTGAATTTTCCCCCTTTGGAATATTTTCCCCCACCGTTGTTGCTTTGAATGTTGTTGCTCATCCCCCTCTGAAGCTGAGGATCCCCATCCTGTGCACAAAGCCCTGTTTCAGTCGGAGCAGGGTGGAGGTGCAGGATTTCCCAATCCCTTTGGAGAAGGATCCTCTTTTCCCCATCACATCTGCGGCACATGGGAGCTGCCACAACCCTGAGGGACACAGGGGATATTCCGGGGGCACAGCAGGATCCAGGATGTGCAGCTCAAAGTTCTGCTCCCCATCCCAGCAGGGACAAGGACATTCCTGGACACCCCCTCCAGCCAAAGTGGCGAATGCCATCAGGATCAGGCTCATCCCAGTCTCTGCCGAGGGATGGGATACGGTCAGGACGGGATAAGATCAAGAGGGAAGAGGAGGAGTGGAGCAGGATTTGTCCAGCACATGGATGGGATAAGCTTTGAGGATTCTTGATTTGAACCAAAATGAGGGCCCTAAAATGTGCCACCTGTCCCAGGTGGGGCTGTCAGGGAGGTGTCACACCAAGGGAAACGCTGGGAATGCTCCCAGACTCTGAGCACCAGCCCAGCCCAGCCTGGCCAAAACCCACAGGGCTTTGATTCCTCCACGGGTTTGGAGCTCAACAAGAAAATTTTGACAAAACCACTTCCCAGCCGCCCTTTAGGATGGAGCTCCCGGCTGGCAGCTCCAAGGCCGTGGATCCCCCCAGCACCGACCCCAATTCACACAGCACAGCTGAAGCCATCGGGTGACCCCGGTGTTGACCCCAGTGGTGACCCCAGCCCTGCCCTCACCCCCTCCCAGCACAGCCCCCTCACATCCCCCCACAGCCCCCGCTCCGCTCGGCTTTTGAGCCGGGAGCCTCATTAGGAGGTAATTAGCTCCGGAACAATGGGAAGCTCTTTAGCAGCCCAGGCACAGCGGCAGCAACAAGCCAAGGGGGAGCGAGGGAGGAGAAATAAATAAATAACAACACTGTGACCACCCGGGAACAAGGCAGGACAGAGCGGGGACTCGGCTCCGTCCCACTGCCCTGCTCTCAGCATCGTCCCTTCCCGCTTTTCCTGCCGGGATCAAACCAGCCTTGGTGCATCCCACACCCAAACAGCTCCTTGGGCACTCCCAACACGGCAGCTGGTGGGAACAGCCGTGGAATCCCCAAATCCAGAAGGGCTGGGGTGGTGAGGAAGAGTCTGGACACACAGACACCCCTAAACACAGCCCTGGTTTTGGGGGAGCTTCAAAAATGTCTCTGGAATTCATCTGGGAAAGGCCAAAGCGGCCATCAGCTCAGTCCAACACTTGTCCAGCTCTGGAGAGTCATGGAATTGCTTGGGCTGGGAAAGAGATCCAAGATCATGGATTGCAAGCCATGATCCAGCCTGGATCCTTGGAGGATGCTGCATCCCCCTGCACTTGAGTAAGTCAAACAGGGCCTGGGTTTTGGGATGGATCTCCAAGTAGAGGGAAGCAGCCAAACATTGAGATGAGCATCAGGTCATGGGAGAGGGGGAAAAGGAATTTAAACACCTCTTAGGGACTGCAGGTAACAGCACTCGGAGCTGCTCACCTCCCATAAATCCCATTAAATCCAACGAAGCGGGGCAGGATCTCTGCCCCGAGTGGGGAAAACCAGCCTGGATCAAAACGGAGCCTCAGAAATCATGATTAATATCTAACACAAAAGAACCGAAATTGTCACCATCAGGAACGAGGAGCTATTTAAGGAACAATTGCTGCAATTTTCCAGCCAACCCAGCAGCTGAACCTTGTCAGGCACAGGCAGGTACGGCTCCAGCCGGCTCCTGATGTGGCACTGGGATGGACACAGCTGGACAGCTGGACAGCCTGGAGCCAGGTAAAGCCACAGCCAGGTACATCCTGCAGCCCCCAGGTAGGAATTCCAGGGGAATGTCACACAGGGGTGGCACAGCGTTGTCAGACGGTGAGGGGGGGTTGGCACTGGATTATTTGTGTGTGTAAAGTGTATTTATGTGGGGCGGGGGTGTGTGTGAATAAACACCCATAGATGTAAATAAATATATCATTCATATAACAGATATAAATATATTTGTACGTAAATATCTATAAATCTGCAAATATACAAATACATGTGTCTTTATACAGCAGCACTTTCAAAGCTTTCCAAGGGTATTTCTCACCCCTGGACCGTTCCCACTGCGTGTCCCCCCCACCAGAACACCCCAGGATTTTTTGGGGGGGGGTCCTGGGGACCGCCTGACCCTCGGGCAGCTCCGCACGCCCCCAGCCCATCCTCGCATTAGGATGCGGCGCATGGCCGGCATTTGGATACCAAATGTGCAAGCAGCAGGGAATGTAATTGCGGTCCCTGGAAAGGGACAGGCGGAGACGGAGACGGGCACGGAGAGAGAATCCTGTCAGCGACGCCGGCCCGCTGGTGTCTGCTCTCCATTAACCACTCGCCGCAGCCCTGGGCTGGTGAGGAATTGCTAACACGGCTTAACGGGCTGGAAAAGAGGGGTGGGAAGGGCTGGGAGTGATCTCGGCACAAAGGGAGAACAGAAGGAGGAAAACTAAAAGAGCAGGAATTGCACAGGACGAGGCCAAGCGCTGGCACACCCAAACACCCAGCACTGCTCTGGCACCCCGAGAGGGGACACGGCCTGGTGGTGACAGGAACAACCCGCCTGCCAGGGTCAAAATTCACATTAAAATCACTCCAAGGGGGGAACAGGGCATATTTCTTTCAGATACTGTCCCCCAGTGTGGTGCCCACTGAAGCAGGGTGGGGGGACAAAGAGAACTGGGGACACAGCAATGGGGGTGACCCCAAAAGTCGCAGCCAGACCCAAGAGACAGAGGTTTTGGGATCCAGCCCCACTCCAACATGGAGATATAGGTGGGATCCCCCAAGCTGAGCCCGCTTGCTCAGCCATCCCTCTGCAGCACCAAATTCCCCTGGAAAAAAACAGATGTGGCATCGTCTTTGCACCCTCCACAGAGTGCCTGGCCACTGCCCCTCGTGACACACAGGTGGGCAAGTTGGCCTTGGCTCGGGTGGTCAGTGGGTCACAGTCATGGTCACAGCTCTCCTGGCCACGGCCACCACACTCCAGGCGCCCGGACAAAGCACCAGGCGCTGGAGCTGCAGCTCCAGGAGATGGGAATGCAGGAAAAAGGGGCACGAAATCCAATGGGATTGGGAACATGATCTAAGTCTCCTCCAAAACGTGCCCCACTCACCCCAACCCCAAACCCCTGTGGCACAGGCACCTTTCCCCACAAAGGATCCCCCAAAGTCCTGCTCTGCCAGCCCTGAGCATCACCTGGCTCTGTAAATCCCCCTGCCAGAAACCACTTCTCCGGTTCCCGATCCCAGGATTGGGGAGTGCAGAGGAGCAGAACAGAAATCCGAGCTGTGCTCACGAACCACGCCGAAAAATAATACAGGAATCAGCAAAAGAAGCGTTGGGAGGCAGCGCCATGACCTCGGCGTTAAAGCAGGCCAGGAGCACGATCCCAGCCGGTGCCAGGGAGGGAGGAGAAGCCCCAGCACTCTGCACGTTCCCACTGTGGGTCCGGGCACACGGCAGTGACCGCGGGATTGCTGCAGGAACACCCAGCAGATTCGGGAATGACGATTCCCTGCCCGGCAGAGCGGGGACGGCCACAAATCCCAAACCCTCCATCCTTCCATGGCCTCCCAGGGGTTTCCAGCATGGCCATGGGTCAGGGTCACAGGATTGGGGAACCTTCTGAGGACAGGTCGCTCCTTCCCACAGAGCCTTTCCCCCCACAGCACAGAGCTTTTCCCACATCCCTGATTTTTTGCCGCACGGCGCCGCGTGCCGTGACATCCACCCTAAACCCGCTGTGGTGTGGGGGGCAATGGGGGCCAAAACTGGACATCCCCAACCCGCTGGTGACGCTGGACACTCCAGCACACCCGAACTGACCTGGTTGGCTCCCGAGGTAAATCCACCCTGGAATCCTACGGGCGAGTGGATCTCGCACCACCAGCTGGGAAACGCGGGGTGACGGCGGGAAGAGCTCTGGGTGTTGTGGCAGACCCCTGCCCGCCGTGCCGGACCCCCTGCCCGCTGTGCCACACCAGGGAGGAGCCCCAAGATCCCATCCATGGGCGCATCCACCCGGACACAACCAACGGATCCACCCGCGACCGGCCTGGCCGATGGATCCACACCCGGAGAGCGAGCATCGGCAGCAAAAACCCACACTTCCACACGGCACCAAAACCGCCCGTTTTTGTATAATTCTACCTTCATCACCCTTCGTTTTTTTCCTGGATAACCCAGGAGTTCCATCCAGCGAAACATTTTCCCAGCGCATCCTCACGAAACCATTTAAAAATAAAAATAAACCTTGTAAATCCACAGTGAGTGGTTAAATCTCTTCCCCAGAACAGGGAAATTGCAGCATCCCGAGGTACCACTTATTTTTAATTTAGCCCCAATTATGAAATATAGAATTATTCTAATCTGGGTAAATCATATCGACCATGAGATTTATTCCTGTCTTTTATAAAAGATAGATTGCTGTATAAACCTGACAAAAAATATTTAGCGTCAGAGAAGGTCTGTGGGTTCAAACAGGACATTTTAACCTTGGGTCTTTCCCCCCTTTTTTTTTTTAAACCTCTTTTTATTTCCCCCTTAATAAACGAGGTGTTGGTTGGGGGTTGAAAAAAGAACGAAAACGAGAGACTAGAAAACACATAAATACGGTTTTTTTTCTTCATTTTTAAGAATGAGACGGTCTTGTAGTAACTCCAGAGAAAAAAAATAAACCCACCGCTGGGCTCAAAAAGGGAATAAGCAGGAAACTCAATGGCAATTTCAATCTTTTGCAACCCCTAATAAATTGCCTCGAATTCCGAGAGCCGAAGGCGCAGGCGGGGAGCGCTGGCGACACGGGGCGCTCCCACATTGGGGAAATTTGGGTCAGATCCCGGAGCCAGGCGCTGCGGACGTGCCTGCTGAACCCACCAGCCATTGTCTGCTCTTCCCTCCCAGCCCCTCGCGCTTCCCTCCGCTCCATTTTATTTCCCCCCCTCCTCCTCGAAAATATTTTCCCTGCCAACAGCAGATTTAGAAATGTATAAATATATAAATATATACGGAATAATGATCCACGGTGGATTTTTCCAGGAGAAATTCTCGGCGGATTCTACGAGGGGGTGAAGGGGATGGAGCTGACGCCATCAGCGGTGCTGGGTCCCGGGACGCCCGTCCCCAACAGCCAAGGGGCTACTTTTGGTTGTTGGCACCACCATCAGAACCCTTGGGTACCAAATCCCATCCCCAGGAAGCCTTGGGCGCCAAATCCCAAACGTCAGAACCTTTGGGCGCCAAATCCCAGCCGCTGGAACCCTTGGGTGCCAAATCCCAGCCACCGCCCCAACCACCCTCATCTCTGGGATGCCAGAGTTGGACCACGGGAGACCCTCACATGTGTTTGGCATTTGGGAGAACAAAAGAAAAGAGCCCAAAGTGTGGGAGACTGGGGGGAGCACCAAGAGACGAAACCAAAAAAACTTCGCAGTGGGCAAAAAAAAAAAAAAAAAAAGAAAAAAAAAATTAGAAGAAAAAAAAATAACTCCCTGGCTCTTACAATCCCCCACAAAAATGTGAGGGAGATAATAAAATCCATATGCACCGCGGGCGGCCCGCGGCGCAGGCACCACCGCCAAGGCACCGCCACCAAGGCACAAAGGGACGGGCTCGCCCCAATTTTGGGGCGGTGAGAGGGGTGCGGGTGGGTCCCCAAAAAGGGATGAGTAGAGGTTGGAAGGACACCGGGGACTGCTGAGGATCCTCGGCCCCGTTAACGTCCCAGCGCCAAAACAGCGCCAGGAACTTTCCCCAACTGCGCCGGTGACATCGAGGGAGAGAAGGTGGCACCCAGTGTCCCCTCATGGGTGGCAGCAGGGGATGAGCCACTCGGAGCTGGAGGAGCCACCTCACCTCGCTGGTAGCCCTGGGGGACGAGGAGCAGGCCACACCGTGCCCCACGAGTCACACAGGGACCGAGGGGGACAAAGAACCCCCAGTTTGAGCCAGAAAACAGGACAGCCCAAAGTTGGGGGCCACAGGGGCTGCACCCACCGAGCTCATCCCTCACTGCTCACACACTGCCAGGCTTGGGAGAACTTTGAGGAATTTTGGGGGAAATGAGGGTTTGACGGCTGGTTTTTGTTTTTGTTTTTTTTTACAGGAATCCCCACAAAATGCCCTTCAGACCCCAAAGAGTGTCCCCAACAAGGAGGGTGGAGGGGATCCCGAGGGTCCCAACCACCTGAGCATTCCCAGAGCAGAATTCCTCCCGCTTCCAACTCACCAACAGTTTTTGGTTCCTCAGAATCACGAACAAAGAAATACGACAGAAACGAAAACTCTCGCCCCCAAAAGAAAAAAAAAAAA
>VRYO01002770.1:1458666-1494272 GCA_009812075.1 Sialia sialis | reverse complement strand
TTGGGGTGCCCGGGGGTTGAGGGGCGGGAAATGTGAGGAAGGGGCTGTGAGGGGCTCGCACTGCAGAGCACAGGGATGGGGATGGGGACAGGGACATGTCCTGTGACCCACAGGTGACGAGGAATGACAGACAGACAGATGGTGACAAGGAGAGTCCCCCCCCACCTCTGCAGGGACATTTTTTCACCTCTGACATAAGGACAAATTAAACAATAATTCGTGTTAAGGGATCACTCTGCTTTGTCAAAATTTTGGAAAACAGTGATGGGAATAACACAGAGCCCTGGAGCTGCTGTGGGGCCATGTCCAGCTCCGGGGAGGACAGAACTTGGAGAGAACAGGAAAAATCCAGAAGAATTTTTGGTCACAGGTGTTTCACCCAGCCACATCCCCAAACCAGGACACCCCACGGGCCTGGAGTCACATCCCCAAGCAAGGATGCTCCTTTTGGGCAGAGAGGGACAGGGCCTGCTCTGCTCCCAGACCCCCCCAGGTCCCCCCAAGTTTCAAAAACTGTTTCTGAAGGATGAGTGAACACGGTGGATTCCAGGCCCTCTTCCCCAGGGACCCTGGAATGTCCCCCTGGGTGTCCTGGATGTTTAGATCCCCCCTGGGCCCCTCGGAGCCAGAGCTGGCTTCCACCAGAATTCCTCAGGTGCCTCCAGATGCAAAGACACTTCCAGTTGGATTCACAAAGCACCAAGGTGCCCATTAAGTCCATCAGGAGGAGCAATTCCAGCACATCCCGCTGCCCGTCCTTCTGCTCAGCATCCAAATATCCCTGTAAATCCATCTCCATCTCACGAGCTCTTTGGAGTTTGTCCGTGCTAAAAGGGAGGGAGCGGCCCGGTGTAAAACACCACCAGCGCCACAAGGAGAGGTGGGATATAAATAAAATATGGATCCTCCTCATTATTTATTTAGCAAATCTGTTTAGGAAAAACTCCACGGACTGTGGGGCTCCGCATCTCTCCCCCGCCGCCCCGAAGGAAAACAAATAAAAACCAAATTATTTTGGAAGAATGCCGCCGGAGCATCCTCCCGCGCCGCAGCTCCATCAAGGTTATCCATCTCCTCATCCTGCTCCCATCAGGATCCGTCTCCATCAAGCCCCCGACAGCCAATCTCCCTCCTGTCAGCGGACGCTGCCATAAACCCGGACACTTGTCTGTCAACTTCATTTGTTTCCATTTCTCCAGCCACGCCACTAAAAGCCTTTCCGGGCTCTCCGGGAGGTTCAACCACGGCTCCTCCTGGCTGGGGACAGCGGTGGGAGCCCCGGCAGAGCCACATTCCACATTCCAGGGGCAGCCCCAGGGCACGGCACAATCCGGAGCTGTCAGATGCCAGCAGTGTTTGTGGATTGGGAACGGGGATGATCCAAAGGGCACCGTGCTGGACAAGGGGTCAGCCACGGCTTGGGGTGCCAGGTCACCTATGGGCACTCGCTGGCTGGACATTCCCAGCTCAGCCCAGGCCATCCCAGCCCAGCCCAGTGCATCCCAGTTCAACCCAGTGCATCCCAGTTCAGCCCAGTGCACCCCAGTTCAGCCCAGTATATCCCAGCTCAGCTCAGTGCATCCCAGTTTAGTCGAGTTCAACCCTGCTCATCTCAGCTCAGGCCAGTTCAGCCCAGTGCATCGCAGCCCAGCCCTGCCCAGCGCATCCCAGCCCAGCCCAGGGCATCCCAGCTCAGGCCAGTTCAGCCCAGTGCATCCCAGCTCAGCCCAGTGCACCCCAATGCATCCCAGTTCAGCCCAGTGCATCCCAATTTAGTCAAGTTCAACCCTGCACATCTCAGTTCAGGCCAGTTCAGCTCAGTGCATCCCAGTCCAGCATGTCCCAGTTCAGCCCAGAGCATCCCAGCTTAGCCCAGTTCAGCCTACTTCAGCCCAGAGCATCCCAGCTCAGCCCAGAGCACCCCAGCTCAGCCCAGCGTATCCCAGTTCAACACAACACTTCCCAGCTCAACTCAGTGCATCCCAGTTTAGTAAACTTCAACCCAGTGCATCCCAGTTCAGCCCAGCTCAGTTCTACTGGAGCTGCTGGGGATCCCAGATGAAATTCCCTGGGAAATGGGGTGATCCGTTGGGATCGGGCAGGAGCAGCCCCACACCCGCTCAGGTTCGTTCCCTCCCAGCCAGGATCGGTCCCAACACGTCCCTGCCCCAGGCGAGGGGAGGGCTCAGCCCTGCTTTGCATGGAACGACTTCTTCCCCACTCCTGGTAACGGGAAAGAAAACCTTTTCCAGGATTTCTCTGGCTTCTCCAAACAGCACCGGGTTGTTTTTCTAACCAAACAAAAACCAACTATTTGCCTTAATTACTGCAAATCCTGCAATTTCCAGCCCCCAGCTCCATGCAGGGGGCAAGGCTGGATGCAGGGAGGGATAATTCACACCCGCCTTCCTCTGCATTAATTGAATCGGCCAGGAAATTATGGAAAATATTTGCTACCGACAGAAAAAATCCTTCCCACTAAAAAGGTGAGGAGTCGCAGGGAAAGGGCTGGGAGGTGCTGGTGCAGAGCTGAGCCAGGCTGCTGGCAACGGAGCTGCAACAAGAAAAAAAAAAAAAAAGGGGGGGCCTGGGTGGGTCTCTTGGAGCTTCCCAGACTGGAAAGGATCGGTGTGAAAATCCCAACTGGCAGCAGGATCCAGATGCCCGGCAGGGAGGCAAGAGGGTGGTGCTGATGTCCCCAGCCAAGGGATCTTTGGCATTGTGTGGCACCCACAGGCACCAGCCCCCATCCCTGGGCTCCGATCCCACCCAAAGGCACCGAAGGTCGGATCCCCAGGCTCCCGGGGCCGGGGGGCAGCACTGGGGACACCCAGCAATGTGGCCAGACCTTGGCACAGCTCCGGTTTTGCTCCCTGGAGCTTCCCAAATTCCCTGAGCTCTCAGTTTATTCAGGACACCAAGCAAGCTGCCACAGATAGGCAAAAACAGCAAAACCCCACAATCATACCCCAAATGTGGCTGCACCCGGAGCTCCTGTGCGGCCTCCAGGATCCCGGGCGGTGTCTGCCCTGCAGCGGGATGGGACAGAGGCACAGGGTGCGAACCCGGAGCCGGGGAACACCCCAACCCTTCTCGCAGCCTGGGCACGGACACGCCTCGCCCGGGGCCGTTCACACCTTCCCCATCAGCACCGGGCGCGTTCTGCTGCCTCATGCGATGCTCGTCGCAAGATCCAGCCCCGAAATGCAGCTGCGGGTAAATCCTGCCCACGCCGGAGCCGTGCTGCCACGAGAGAGCGCGGCTCGCCTTGCCTCGGTGGCATTTGGTGACCGCTGTCCCTCGGCCATCGGGGACGGTCGCAGCGCAGCGCCAGCTGGCAGCAGCGTCCTCAAAGCGATTTCCAGCCATGAATTAACCCACAGCTCCCTCGAGGAGGGGGTGGGGACGGTGCAGGATGGCACCTGGGTACCAGCGCAGCCGACACTTGGAAAACCAGGCGGGAAACCGCCAAGGGCCAAAATCCTGCGGTTTCACCCCAAAGCTGAGGCGGCGGAGCGGCGGCTCGGCATTGCTTAGGCAATACCCCCCTCTAGTGCCGGTGCCCTCGCGGCCCCCGGGGTTGTCACCGTGCGCTCGGGTCGCCGCTAATGCGACACAGCCCCGTCCCTCGCTTGGATCGGGGGAATAGAGCACCCGGGAAAACAAATCACAGCTCCACAGCCCATCCAGCCCTGCAGCACCCCCAGTCTTGCACCTCCCACAATTCCGTAGCCCCCAACCCCCTCAATCTTGCACACCCCTAGTTCCATAGCCCACAACCCCACAACCCTGCAGCTCCCAGCCCCCTCAGTCTTGCACCCCCTAGTCCCGTACCCCCCAATCCCGTATCCCCCAATCCCGCAGCCCCCAGCCCCCAATCCGGCAACCCCCCACTCCTGAAGCCCCCCAGTCCTGTACCCTATAGCCCAGCATCCCCAGCCCCCCCAGTCCTGCAGCCCCACACCCTTTGAGGACAAGCAGCTGAACAGCCGGGAGTTTGGGGGAGGGTCTGCAGCCCCTCACTCCTCTGGAGAAACCTCATCCCTGCACAGACCATTCCCAGAATCCCATTAATGCTAAAGGGACACAGCGCAGTGCCACGGCCACCGTGTCCCTCTCCCACGGCCACTGGCCCCGCACTCCGGCCTGAAGCCCCCGGCCCCGCGGGCCCCGCTGCCATCCGGCTGCGCTCCGGGAGCTTTTGAATATGGAAAGGGCAGGGGAAAAGCGTTTTCTGTTCGGCCAAAACCCACCCAAGTGGAATGGGGAGGGGCGGGGGGAGGGAGGGCAGCCCGAGGAGTTAATCCACTTTGAATTGCAGCGGCTCCAGCCCGCGCTCCGGGCTGACAGCTTGACAGAGACGGATTGGCAGCTCCCGAGGTGAGGCATCCCGGCCGAGCCACGGAGCCGCAGGAAAACCCAGTTTGGAGAAGGCAGGTTCCACCGCGTGGTTTTCCATGAGGGGGGAAAAAAAATAAATTAAATAAAGGTGAGAAGGAAGGGAGAGCAGGGAGCTGGAACAGGCCCTGGCAGGGGGAACGGTTCCCTGGAGCCTCCCTGTCACAGGGACCCCCGAGAGGCTCTTCAAGCACCCCCAAACCTGACCCTGGGGTCTGCAGGCACAATCCCCCAGCGACCACCACAACATCGTCCCCCAGCTTCCACCCAGCGGCAGAGACACCTCTCAGCCCCCACAGGACTTGGGGCAGGGTTTTCCCACCGGGATGCCCGAGGAGCCGCTGGAATACACATCAATAACAAACCAGGCTGAAGGAGAACGGGCACCGTGGGGTGATGTCCCACAGGGCCACATATCTGCTCGGGGCAGGGGGGGTGAGAGGCGAGCACAGCCTCAGGCAGGACATTTAATCCCTTGGTTGGGCAGAAAAAAGGCATTTTCCAGGTAGGAAAGAGCCGGGAAGGCGAGGCTCTGCCTCCCAGGGCCGCTGCCTGTCAGCAGCCGGGAATCACTGAACTACGACGGATGTCTCGGAGGGATGATAGGGCAGCGACCCTCATATTTTCTGCGGCGAGCGCTCCTGTAAGCTCCCTTTGTGCTGGAATGATGGGAATTCATTACAGACCACCCCCCGCCGCGCTCTGGCTCCCAGGGGAGGGATCTGCCGGCTCTCTCCAAGGCTAAATGGGATTAGGTTATCTCCCGGCACGGATACCCAGACAAGAGCAGGCCAGGAACGGTCCCGGAGCATCCAGCTCGGCACTGGCAGGACTCAGCAGACACAGGTGTCACCACAGGCTGAGAATCCATGGAGGATCTGTTTCCAGCTGGATATCTGCTTCCAAATGGGAGATTTAGTGGTGATGCTGATCCTGCAGATGTTTGGTGTTGGGGGAAACCAATCACTTCAAAAGACTCTCACCCTAATCCTGACCCTCACCCCGTGATCAGCCTGTGATCAAATACTCAGCAAAGTGTGGCACAGGCTCTGCCAGCCCCGTTCTCCCAGTTTTGGTGCCAGCAGCCCTGATGCCACTCAGTTCTGGATCACGGCACAGAGAGTGGGGCTGAGCTGGGCTTCACCCTGAGAGAGGTGGGAGAAACCAGAGGGAGCATCACTGTGCCCAGCCTGGCACTGCTGGCACTGCCAGTGCTGCTCCCAGGAGGACCCACCGTGAGCTGCTGCAGGAGCTGGAATCGCCAGGCTGGGCCAAAACGGCTAAAAGCAGCAAAAACTCCATCTGAGGGCTTGGCAAAAGCAGAGGTTGGGGTGGGAGCACCCTCACTCTGCCCTGCCCACAGCAGGGCTGGGCTGCTCTGTTCTGGAGGCATCACTGCCACTAAAGACCACCATGACTTCCCAAAGGCCACCACAACCTCCTCCCAAAGGCTACCACAATCTCCCAAAGGCCACCACAACCTCCTCTCAAAGAATACAACCTCCCAAAGAATACACCAACCTCCCAAAGAATACACCAACCTCCCAAAGAATACAACCTCCCAAAGACAACCATGACCTTCTGAAGCCCCCACCACCGTGACCACCCCCATGCATATCCCAACACAGCCCTGCTGGGCCCCCCAAACTCTCCTGGTGCCCCCCTCTCGGCACAAGCACCGGCTGCAGTGTTGGTGTGAGCACGGCCGCACTTGCTCCATTCCCTTTCCCTGTGGCTGCTGGATTCCCTCAATCATGTCAAACAAACCCAGAGAAAAACACGTTTGACTGCATCAAAGTTCAAACCTCCACCTGGCCGCGTCCCCGAGCAGGGACCCTTTAAAGCTGCGAAGATGTAAACTCCCCCAGGTCTTCATTATGTCTTACAGGCCCAATATTATATCAGATTATGGAATCATTAAACAAAAAATTGTACTCGGCGCTGTCCGGAGGGGCCTCCAGTTACCTTGTCTAAATATAACAGCATCATTTTTAACTGAGGAGCTGGTACAGTCCCTCGGGCCTTCATTATATTTCATGGGTCTGGGCTGGAATATCATCTCCCTCATCGGAGAACTCATCCTGCACTTGAGCCAAGGCCAAGGCCAAGGCCAGCAGTGCCGATGTCACTCTCCATGGGACACCTCCCACTCCACGGGGCACCCCTTCACCCGGCACTGGCAGAGAATGGGCACTGAAAGGAGTGGGATGGGCTGAGAGGATTGAACAAAGGATGGAGAGGAGGAGATGAAGGAAGAACAGCGTCGGGGAGGGGGGTGGAAATCAGAGCCAGGTACGCGCCCAATTATTTTAATTGCGTGTAGGTGCCCTTCCAGCTCGCTGATGCGACACATCAGTGTTTACTGCGCCGAGCAGAACCAATTATGTTTGAACATGGAGGGGCTGAGAGACAGCAAATAAACACGGCAGCGTGCGGGGGGCTCCGCCAGCCTCCGTTTGCACCCGTCCATCAGCGCCCAGCCAGGCATGGACCGGGAAAGGGGGGGCTCCAGGGATGGCTCTGGGCAGGGAGCCCCGCGGCGCAGCACGGCCGCCGGCAGGAGCGCGGCGCCCGGAGGGGAGAGGGAATAGATCTGTTTGGAAAAAAAAAAAAAAATAGGGGTAATAAATAAAGCTGTAAAGCGATAGTTTCTGGCTGGGGCTTTGACACGAGTTGTCAGAGGCGGTGGTGCGTGTGCTCCTGTCTTTACAGTAAATAACTGTCAGCAATTAGGAAGTGGAGGTGGTTCGGGGGAGTCGGGCGGCTCCGCACGTCACTCACCCGGGGTGGGGAGCGGGGACCACCGGCAGCGGCCCCGGGGCTGTGTCCCCTCAGGGAAGAGATGCCTTTGCCCTCAGCTCACCCACAGCCAAGGTTCAAACCCCCAGGGCTGCCTGAATTCCCAAACATCGGGGACAGCAGTGTGGGCAGGGGCACAGATCCTATAGGTCTTTGCCAATCTAAATGTTTCTGTGAGTGACAAAATCCCAGGATGGTTTGGGTGGGATCACCCAGTCTCACCCCCAGCCCTGGGCAGGGACACTTTCCACTATCCCAGGGTGCTCCAAGCCCCATCCAACCTGGCCTTGGGCACTTCCAGGGATGGGGCAGCCACACCTGCTCTGGGCCTCCCCACCCCCAGAGGGACAAATTTCCTCCTTATACCTGGTCTAAATCCATGCTATTTCAGCTTAAAACCATCACCCGTGTCCCATTGCAACAGGTCCTACAGCACATCCCCAGTTCCTGTGCTCCATGATCCTTGTGCATCCCTTCCCCCCAGGATATTCAATGATTGCATGATCAGTGATGAACCCAGCCCTGAGCCTCATCCTCCCCACCGCTGACATCTCCATCACCTTCCACCTCTTCCTCCCACCCCCCTGGCAATAATTGGCTCTGGCTCCCAGCTCTTCCCCTTCCCTCCTCCCGGTTTTCACTCCCCTCTGCTAAGAGCAGCTGTAGCCTCGGCTCAGCCTCTGGAGCTGCCGAGTTCTTTGACACCAATAACCTCTGTCTTTGTGCTCCAGGGCTCCCGCTCCCTCCCAGGCTGGCACAGCCCGCTCCCCCCGGCCTGCAGCAGCCCAGCTTCAGAGGCTGGCTGGAGCTCAGCCCCCGGAGCTGGGCCCCGGGGGAGCGGGCACGGGAGACCCCCAGCTCCCGTTCCTATGGCGACCGAGGATGCCGATGTCGCAGCCCGAGGCGGTACCTTTGGTACTTAGGGATCAAACCGCAGGGCAAGCGGTGCCGGGGAGGGGACACGGAGTGCAGGGAATGCAATGACTTGAATTAAGAGCAGGAGAGCTGGCGGCTCCCCTCGGAGCAGGGTGGGAGGAGGCCAAACTTCTCCTGGGTGGGTTAAAACTCGATTTTATTTTTTTTTTTTAATTTCTCCCCCTGTCCTTGGCCTCTCCCAAGCTTTGGTGGGGTGAGGACAGCGTGGGCTGCAGGGCACCAGCCCGATGGATGTCAGCCCTGTTGTGCTCACCACGGGAAACAAAGGCCAGGAGAATCCTGACAGGCTCCAAATATCTGCCCCTCAGTGTCCCCTCCAGTGACCCACGGGCCACCTTCATGCCCCCCATGTGCCCGCTGGTGCAGAACAGAGCCCAGGAAGGGCAGGGAGAGGGCGAGCAAAGCCCAGCTCTTCCCTGGAGGAGCAGCAGAAGCTGGGGGGACCCTCAGCATGCAGCTGCCTTCACACCAGCAAGGACCAGGAATGTGAAAGGGAAAAGGTGACTTTTCCCTGGTTTTGTGTCTCCTCACAGCCTCTTTTCTTCTCTTTTCCATCACGCTCCTTCCTCGCTGCTCTTTCCGCTCCGGAGCATTCCGTGCTTTGCTGGGGCATTAAGAGGCGGCAGCTCAAACTGTTTAGTGAAGCATTAAAGGGGCATGAAAACACTCACATCACGGGAGCTGAGAGCCCTGGAGCATCCTCGGGAAAAAAGCACCTCCCAGTTCTGGGAAATAAGACATATTTCTGTGCTCACAGCACCAGCCAAACTCATCTCCCAGCTCCTGCCAGCCCCGTCATCAGCCCGGCCATCCAACATTGCAGCGCTCCTAAAGTCAATCCCTCCCCATTCCCATCCAGGTCACACGGGAGCAGCTGGGCCGCCACCCCTACAAGCCACCATCTGCCACCATTCAGTCACTCCCCAGCCCCCCAGGATGCCTCAGACATGCCCAAACCACGAGATTCACATGATTTGGACACGTTAAAATCACTACAGCTCAAGCACGTGAAAAGGAACCAATTCCTCTCTCCTTCCTTCCCAAATCCACCAGAAACTGCAAACACCCCAGGGCTAAAAGGGGATTTTCCCCCTTTCAAGGGGTTCAGAACCCAGTGGGCACACACAGAGCTCAGGTGTCCCCTGTGCCCCATCCCAGGCTCTGAATGCAGCGCCAGATCTGGGAAAATCAGGAAAAATCTGGAAATCAGAAACCTGACTGCTCCATGGAGGGGAAAAGGCTGCTCCACACAATCCCCTCAGCAGCTGGCTGGGAGTTTTTCCCTGTTCCTTTAACCAGGCACAGGGACACTGGACTCCTTGGGAGGGGCTGCTGTGTCCCAATGTCTGGAGGTGGGAGTGACACCTGTCACCCAGCCCTGCTCCTTATGGGAACTGTGAGGGTTGGCTTCACACAGTGCAGGATCCAGAGAGGATCTGGGGCTCCCTCTGAGAGACCCCTGTCCCTTCCCAAGCTCAGAAATCAATCTCAGAACTCCCACTGCTGCAAGGGCCCTGAGTGTCCAAGGCACCTCCAAATGGGGGGCATCCAAGGATTCCAGACAGGAAAGAGGAGAACGCCCCAAGGAAGCACCGTTCCCTGTGAACACACGGAGTGGGATGAACCAAGCAGCTCCCCTGACCAGGACACAGCACCTGGGCGTGCTGGTGGGTGCTCCCAGCTCGGAGAGGGTTTGGCACCAGCTCTCCCATTTCAGAAGAATGAGGCACGACTGGTGCTGCTCCCAGATCCATCTCCCCCTTCCCTTCTCATCGTGCATTTGCATCTCTCCTTCGGGCAGCTCGTTTTCAGCACAGACAGGGCTCTGTTGGGGTCTCCTCCCTCCAAGAACTCCCTTCAGGTTCCCCCCACCAAGAGCTCAGTGCAGGGTCCCCCCTTCCTTCCCCAGCAATTGTTATGTTAAAATCCCCAGGACATGTTTCCGCAAAGAATTAAAGGAGGGTGAGGAGGGGATTGTTTTCGTCAGTGTCTCACCGAGTCTCTGACCTTGAGCGTGAATAAAAACAAGAAAAAAGGAACTTTATGCAAATCTCCTGCACTCGGCACAAGGGGGAAAATAATAACGGCAAATGGAGATTAGGAATGCAAATCGACTTAATGAAGAGGCAGGGGCTGGGCAGGAGCTTGTTTTGCTCTTGTACAGACGACTCACCCCGTCTGGTCTTGCTGCACCCCAGGTCTGATGGTTACAAATTGTGGCGGGGTAGGGAAAGAGAAGCACAGGAAAGGTTTAATTCCCTAATCAAGGCATTGCTCATCTCCCCTGCCTGTGGCTGCTCCTTCCAAAGTCCTCTCACACCTCCCTTGAGCCAACTCCCAGCCGTTCACTACCCAAAACTGGCCCATGATGCTGCAGAACCCACCTTGGATCCCAGGCTCAGGTCCCCAGCCCCACATTATGGGGGTGCAGCTGCTCCCAGGGGTCTGAGAGGATAAACCATATCTCCAAATTGTCACCCCGGATGGGTCTGGCACTGTGGGACCGCTCTGCTCTCTGCCAGCCCCTCACCACTTGGGTTATTTTCCTCTCATTTTCCATTCCCTCCTGGGCCCAGACTTCTCTGCCCAGGCTGCTGCACTGGGCTGAGGGAATGGCTCCCACATCCCCATGGAACAAAGTCCAGGTCCTGGCAGGGATCTCCAACACACCCCACAGTGAAGGTGTGACCAGCCTGGACACAGGACCATGAGGAGCAGCTGGAGGCCACGGGCACCTTGTGAGGGGGGATTTGTTCACACACAGGGAAGCTGGGATGGAAATGGCTCAGGGTGGCCCTCAGCACCACATTTCCAAGGTTGTGGAATGTAATTGCCTCTTCCCACTCAAAAACATACCTTAGAACCACAGGATCATGGAATATCCTGAGTCGGAAGGGATGCACAGGGATTATAATGCCCAACTCCCAGCGCTCCACAGGACAATCCCAAAAACCCCAAAATTTTATACTCCTGTAAAAACTCTGCTTTACAAAACCCTGAGCTCAGAGCCACATCCACCCTGAGCAGTCACTGCTGTGCAGGGAGCTGCTGAACACCCTGGGAAGGTGATCCTGGGAATGTCACTGCTGGATCACACACCCTCAGGTGATGCGTCCTCACTGGAAGTTTGGAATGGTTTTCCTTTCTCCTACATAAGAACAATCAAGGTCAGTTCTATTTAAATGAGTCTTGCACTGGTCTGAGGATGAAATCAGGCCCCAGTCCGGCTCCAAATTATTCTGGGATCACAAGGAATCACCTGAGCTGGCTGAAACTCAGACAGGATTCATTCCTGAGGTGTCAGAGCCCTCAGCATCCCACTCCCCCTTGCCCCACTCCTCTTGGCAACCAGAGCCGAGGCTGCCCTCAGGACACATTTAAACCTCGGCCTAAAGGTGTTCTTGGTGTATTTAAAACCGAGTGAGGCTCCAGGGGCAGCCACCTCACCGAGGCCTGGAATCCATCCCTGAGCTCAGGGTCGCGCTTCTCCGCCAACGCCAGGGCTGGTGATGCTTCCACCCCACAAACACCCCCCTTCCCTCCCTCCCAAACAACATCCACGGGAGAGTTTGGCTGGGAACGCAGCGCTTTAATCTCCTGGAAGCCTTTGACAACCTGTCTCGTCCTGGCTTTTAGCTGCGTGAGAGCTGCTCGTTAATGGAGCATTAACCTTGGAGAGCTGCTGCAATTACTCCAACACTAATTCTGACAGTTTTTGGTGTATCTGTTTGTTCTTTTGACAGGCAAAAGGAATTTCTTTTTAAAAGCTGTTTGATACATTTGAGACCTTCTGTCCACATTTCCCTTTTTTTTTTTTTTTTATTTTTTTTTTCTGTTGGAGATGGGAAGGTGGGGGAAATATGTGGAGGAGGAGACGCCGCCTTCCCACGACACCTCGCTCAGGCACCAGTCGGGATATTTCCCCCCCTCCCAAAGCCCTTCCCACCCCTGCTTTAAGTCACAGAAGCGTTTGGTCTCTCCTGACCTCATTAGGGTAATTAGGAAACCTTTTGAAGCTGGGAAAATGGCTCTGAGCGCTGGGAAAGGAGGAGAGCAAAGAGGCTCTGAAGGAGCACGAGGATGGAGAAAGGGAGAGAAAAACATCTTCAGCGGCGAGGAGGTGACCTGCAGCTCTGCTCCCCTGGAAAGCTCCTTAAATTGCCTCTTTTAAGAGGATGGAAAGCCAAGTCCTGGTTATCCCATAAGACCTGGGCAGCTAGGGAGCAGGGAAGGAAAAGGATGGAGGGGCAGGCTGAGCTGAGGATTCCACTTCCATCTCTGATCCATCACCGCTTCCCCGGGAGCCCTTTGGCAAATCAGCTCTTGCTGTGCCTTAATCCTTCCTTCATTTGAAAAAAAACACTCCCTACATGTTATTTTCGATGTGGGAAACACAGGCTTTGGAGGGAAAGGGCTCCCTCTGACTGTGCAGCTCCCAGGAAAACCAGGCAGAGCTCCTGGCGATCATCCACCCTGGAAGTGGTGCCAAGCAACACCTTGATCTGAAGCGTCAAAAAGGCACAGCCCACCTCAGATGGAGGTTTTGGTTTGAACTCAGCTGCTTTCCAAACCCACCCAAGCCATCAGGTAATTCCTGGGTGACAGGAGTGGGAACATTTCTGAGAACACCCAGCCCTCTCTTCCTCTAATAAATGAGGGAAGCGTTTTTCCTGTGCTCATCTGAGCCAGTGGAGGAGCCCAAACGATGACTGTGGTGAAGCTAAAGTTATCCCAGGGATAAAACCTCCACTTCTAAAGGAAAAATGCGCTATCGCAGCCCTTTGCTACCAATCACAAAGGGCACAAACCCGATGCCTCTCTGTGTTCTGCAGAAAGAGGAGTTTGATGTGGAGAGAAAAGCGGATTAAAATAACACCGGCGAGAAAAAGGATCAAAATACACCGATGTACCCCGGCACGAGCGAGTCTGAGCCGCCGTGCCCGAGGTCCCGCTGTCCCTCCGGCGCACACGGAGATGGAAGCACTGCCACCATCCTGCTCCTCTGCTTTGAGGGTCCCCTTTGTAAAATGAGACCCCCTCCATCCCATCAGGAGCTGCTCCTCCAAGGTGTCCACAGCCACACCAGCCTGGGTTTCAGCAATGTCATGGAGTACTGGAACGGTTTAGGTGAGAAGGGACTTTAAAAATTATCCAGATCCAACCCCCTGCCATGGGCAGGGACATCTTCCACTAGCCCAGGTTGCTCCAAGCTCCATCCAGCCTGGCCTTGAAGATTTCTGAGATTTGTCTTTACAAACAAGCTCTGGGTCTGCTGGTAGATAAGGCTAGCACTGAGAGAGAAGAAACAATGGCGTTGATTGCACTGATTGATGAATGGAAAAAGACATTCGCCTTTACAAACAGACCGCAGAAATTAAAACGGGTATTGGAAGATGAAAGAAACAATGGGGGGAAAATTATTAATTCTATAAGAATAAAAAATTTAAAGGGAGGGTGATACATTAGAGGGAAATCTCAGGTATCAGGCGTTTTGGGAAGTCTGTACCTCTCAAGTACCTCAGCAATGGGGAAAGAGAGTGGGAAATGCAGGTGTGAAATCAGGATAAAAAGGAGGCTGCATCCTCCAAAAATTTGAGAGATCCCAGGGGAAATGCCCCATGGCCTCTCCCTTTATTTGAATAAAGCAAAAGGGACTCCTCTGTCTCCTTTTTGGACATAAACCTCTGGTGGTTGTGAATTTTTCCTGACGTTTCCAGGGATGGGGCAGCCACAGCTTCTCCGGGCACCCTGTGCGTCTCCACCTCACAGGGAAGAATTTCCTCCTTTTATCCAATCTAAATCAGCTTTTTTTGGTTTAAAACCATCACTCCTTGTCCTGCTGCAACAGGCCCTGCCATGCATCAACTGGAATGAATTGATGATCCTTGGGATGTTCTGGAGAGGCGCCTGGGGGTTGCAGCTGGGTTGTCTCCCCCAAAGCCCCAATCTCCTCAGCTGCTGCTCACGGTGTTAATGCCCATCAGTTTTTCCCTGTCAGGAACAGCCTCTCCAGCAGTTCTGCAGGAGCGGGGGTGGCTGGGCTCAGCTCGGGCTGAACAATGAAATAATTGGGATTATTTTAAGTACAGGAGGTTTTATTCTTTTAAAAAGCAGGAGTAATTAACCACCGGAACGTAACAGCAGCGTAGTGGGGCGGAGTGAATGCTCCAGGGAGGGGCTGGAACCTCTCCAGGGAAACCTTCTGCCTTCACCTCACCTGGAGCAGGACAAACCTCCTGGTGCCCTGCAGGGCCTGAGCACGACCCTGGAACGGGCTCTTCTCTCTGCACATCTCAACACCCCCATTTCCAGGCTCTGACTGAAGCATTTTGAGGATGCCCAGTGCTGCCACGAGCAGCTCCTAGGGATTCCAGGAGGGAATCACACCAGCACTGGGAGATGTTTCCAGTGGGAGAGGGAATGAGGAGGTTGCCCACACACCATTCCAGTTCCATTTCCCAGCACTGGATGTGCTGTCACAAACCTGTGGTTCCATCCAGGAACCTCAATGACTGGGAATGGGGTGACCACAAAATCCCAGCAGGTCTGGATGGGAAGGGAACTCCCAATCCTTGTTCCACCCCCTGGGCAGCTGCTCCATCACCCCCAAATTCTCACATGTTAATTAAAGCAGCTGGTAATTGTCTGCAAACACCTCTCCATGGGCAGGATCTGTTCAGATCCACAGCAATCCCACAACCTGTGGAAGTGCTTCCACAAAATCAGACCTAAAATCCCCTTTTTCTGGCAATTCCAGCCCACAGGTGCACGGAAGTTCCATGCCCCCAAAAGGCATTCCTGGACATGAACTACAGCTCATGACTTTGATCCAGCATCGTGAGAAGCAAACATGGAATTGTAACATCCAAGACATCGTCTCCAATTTAATTTTTGGGCTGTTTTCCCCCCGCCTCCTCCCACTGCAATTGCACATTCAGGAGCACAGAGCCCCTTTCATGTTTACTCATCCTTAGATTGCAAAAATTGTCATGTGAATTCCTTCTCCAATTAGCTCTGGTACTCAAAAATAAAATATTGTTCCGTTGCCAGCAGAGTTCTGATCATTCCTGTCCTTTATACTTTTATTCCCCAGAGTCACTTGAAAAGCGGACGCTCCTTCCTCCTCCCCTGCAAAGCCCCCTTGGAAAATTTTTAAAACAAAAAACAAGCAGCAAATCTAAAGGAAAGGCTTTGGTGGCTGAAGTGCCACTTCCATTCACCTTTCCATGATAGAAGGGAAAAAAATAAAGATCAGAAGGAGGATTTAGACAAAAAGCCAACTAAGTAAAGGTAATTTCTGATACAGGAAAATCTGCTCGTTGTGTAGAGGCGCTTTGTTGAGTGGAACAGAAGAGACATCAGAGACTCTGCAGCGGGTTTTCAAACATTCCCAGCTTCCTTCCCAGGGTGCCACCGATTCCACACCGACCCAGAGACGCATTTTGGAACGCCAGTGTCCATGGAATGAAGGTGAGGAAGACCACCCAGCCCCTGCCCATAACGAGCCCCAGAGGGACGTGGCCACAAAGAATTGTGAGTGCAGCTGAAAATGTTTATGGGGAAATTCCAAGAGCCACCCAAAGTCACCCAGTGAGTGTATGAGCAATAAATGGGACAAAACCCATGACAGCTTCCCCTGACCATGCTCATCTCAGCCATGCAGGGTTTGGCCTCAATGAGAGCCTGGCGTGTTCATGGGGACAATCTGTGACCCAGAGAGCTGCCCATGGGGATAATCCCAGGATAGTTTGGGTTGGAAGGGCCTTAAAGTTCACCCAGTTCCACCCCCTGCCATGGGCAGGGATCCTTTTCACTGTCCCAGGTTGTTCCAAACACCATCCAATCTGGCCTCGGTTAATGCCACCTAAAAGCCCCACAGTTCATTTGGTACTGGAGGAATCCAGTGACAAAATTCATGAATGGAGGATCCTTTACCCATTCTATATTTCTCTCTTTTCCCTCCTTGCGGGGCTGGAGGTGCTTGGAACATCTCTTCTCCCATACAGCGACCAGAAAAATCACACAAACTGCCGTCACATTCAAAAACACCCAAAAAAAACCCCTCAAAAAAACCCTAAAAAACCACAACTTTAGCCACAAACCCTCATTAAAAGCAGGGGACAGGGAGTGAGAGAAGAGCTGAGTGTGCCAGCAGTGCTCCCTCCCCGGGCTGTGCCGCAGAGGTGATTTTGCACTCCACGGAGCGCGGCGCGAGGAGCCGCAGCAGCAAACAGGCTCTGGAATCAAAAGAGCTCCCTGGCACTCCACCGGCCCCGCAGCTCCCATTCCAGGCAAGGAAATTTGCATCCAAAGCATCAAGAGCACTTTACCTCGAGTTTAAAATAAATTCCGAGCAGATCCATGCCGCCAGCTTGTGTTTGTGACTGGAATCCCAGCCAGCGCCAGCCGGAGCTCGTCCCCAGTGAGAGCTTGGGAAGAAGGGATGGCACAGAGCAGGGAACGGGGATGAGGGGAGGACAGCACAGCTGCAGCTGGTCCAGCACCACGGGCCACAGCAATTAGTGCTAATTGGGGTAACAGCCCTCTGAGCCTGAAAAGGAACAAGCGCTTGGTTCACATCCTGTGGCAGCTCCCAGCACCGCACGCAGACAGATTGAAAGCACAGAATCATGGAATGAATTTTTGAGGTTGGAAAAGATCCCCAAGATCATGAAGTCAAACCATTCCCCCAGCACTGCCAAGGCCACCTTTAAACCATGTCCCCAGGTGCCACACCCAGGGGTTTTCTGAACACTTCTAGGGGTGGTGACACCATTATTGTCCTGGACAGCCTGTGCCAGGCTGGATCCCTTCCTTTTGGGAAGGAATTTTCCCTCATTGCCCATCTAACCCGACAAGGTGATGCTGTCCTGCCCCTGCTGCTGCACAGGGAATGCTCTCTGTTAGTTCATTAGCACCACAGTTAATTTGGCCTGGGAAAGGCGGAGTGCCCCCAGGGTGCTGCTGTGCCAGGGCTGGGTGTTTGTGTCATCACTCCGTCAAACCAGGACATCCTGAAACCTTGTCAGGCCCAGAATCATAAAAATCTTTCCCAGTCAAGTCCTGGCAGAGCCAGGTGGAACCTGGCTCGGGTGGAGCCAGGGCAAGACCTGAGAGAGACACTCCCCTGAGAAAGACACTGCCCTGAGAGAGACCCCCCAAGAGCTCCCCAGGAGCCACCCCAAAACCTGCTGCTCCCTCACCCTGACACCAAGAGAGCCACAGCCCCCAAAGGGCACTTCCAGCTCATCCCACACAGCTGCTGCAGGAAGATTTGCCTTTCAAGGCACCAGGATTTATTTGCAGCTTCCCCAGGTGCCGGCAGTGCCCTGGCAGCTGCAAGTCTGGTCTGTGAGTGCCACCTACAGGGATCCCCTGTGCCCCAGCTCCTTGGCGTGCCCTGACCCCAGTGCCCCCCAAAACCCCAGCAGCAACGAGGGTAAATCGTGGAGCAAACAAAACCCTCTCCTGCCCTGGGCTGCTCCAGGACCTGAGCAGCCAGGACATGGGCAGGATGGCAGAGGGGGAACGTAGGTCCTGTTATCTCAGTGCCACTGATCCACACAACCGGAATGAGGAGGATGAGAAGCAGATGTGAGTCAGGGAACGCCCTTGGTTTTGTTCTGGAACTAATTCCTTGCAGGGAGGAGCCAGGACATTCCCATTTCAGCCTGGAGGAGACTCCCGAGGGGAGTCTGTGGGAGCAGGGGCAGGAGCTGAGGGAACAGCTGCAGCTGTGTCTGGGGAGGTTTAGGTTGGATATTAGGAAAAGGTTCTTTCCTCCTGAGGGTGCTGGGCACTGCCCAGGCTCCCCAGGGAATGGTCCCGAGGCTGCCAGAGCTCCAGGAGTGTTTGGACACCGCTCTCAGGGATGCTCAGGGTGAGATTGTTGGGGGTCTGAGCAGGACTGATGATCCCTGTGGGCCCCCTCCAGCTTAGGAGATTCCATGATTCTATGATCCAGGGAACAGCCTCTTTTTCCTCACTCCCAAATAAGCAAAATGGAATTTGGTGCTGCTGCTGTGGAGAGGCCAGAATTGGCCTCACAGGGACTTTATTTGGTCTTCCGCTCAAGAAAAGGGATTAATGTGAGAACGGGGAGAAATGAGGAGACTTCAGAAAACTGCAACCAACCCAGAGATGATTGCAGAATCATGGAGTCATGGAATGGTTTGAAAGGACCTTCAAGTTCACCTCATTCCACCCCCTGCCATGGGCAGGGACAGCTTCCATTCACCAGGTTGCTCCAAGCTCAATCCAACCCAGGCTTGGACACTTCCAGATGGGACACAAGGTGAGCAGCAGCCCTGGCAGCACAGTGTCACTGTCCCATGAGCAGGAGCAAGGCAGGGGGAAAACCCAAACTCCAAAAATCACGAGCCCACCACATCAGCCTCATGCCATGGGCTCAGCAGACAGCAGGGAGGGATGGGTGGGCTGGAATGTTTATTCCAGTGGCTCCAGGTACAAGGGAGGGGATGCTACAATGACAAGGAAACCATGGATGGATGGGCTGGAGGCTGTTTAAAGACAGATCAGCAGTTCCAGGAGGGTGAAACACCAGCTGCTCCTTGGGGAGTTCAGACAACAATGCTCAATGCTGTTTATTGACTGCCAGCACTCCCAGGGCTGCAGGTCCCACCCCAGGCACACAACAAAACCCACAGAGCTGATCTCACCCTGCTCCCACGCATCCCATTAACCACACAGATGGCCCAGTCAGGCTGGGCAGGCTGGTATCAGCAGCAGAGCATCCCAGGAAGCCTCCAAGACAACAGAGGGATTATGTAAACTTTGGAAAATTGGCTTTGGCTTAACTCGGAGCAGACTGTTGCAGTCAGTGCTGATGCACACAGGGGGTGAATGTTACAGGTCCACTGG
Source organism: Sialia sialis (assembly GCA_009812075.1). NCBI lineage: Eukaryota > Metazoa > Chordata > Aves > Passeriformes > Turdidae > Sialia > Sialia sialis. Next base: position 1,475,258 of record VRYO01002770.1, on the reverse strand, counting down.
TTCCTTCTGGTTTGGATGAGCAGGAATCCTGCACACCAACAGGCACATGGAGCCTCCACCAACATCCTGATTGATCCAGGAGAAAGAAAAATGCAGCAGTGGCTGGTGAGGCTTCAGCCTGCCCAGGGCCAGGACAGGCATTTGCATTCCTGTGTTTAGCCTGAAAAACTAAAACTGGAAAGAGACCTAAAACAAAGGTTTCAAATACACGTGGAGGAGCTGAAAGGGTAATGGAAGGGACACCTGAACTGCTCCTTTGTGGAAATGTCATGTGAGGGGCTCAAAGCTGCTGTTATTTGTAGGATCCACCCCAAAAACACCTACCCTGGCCTGGCACTGCTCAGTGACAGCTCCAGCTGATTCTTCCTGGAGAAATGGGATCATGCTGAGCACCCCAAGAAGTCCCAGATCTGTTACCTGGTTTTCTCCTCTTAGAAAAGGCCTCCAAGGACTCAAGAGCAGAGCAGAGATGGAATGTCACAGCCTGCAAAGGGCAAATCCAGATGCCAGCTGCTGCCCAGGGGCAGGATGGAAATGGAAACAGCTCCACAGGGTCCCTGATCACAGCTCCAACCTGTCTCCAGCCCACGACCAGGACAAGTGACAGTCCCACAAGCACCTTGGTAGTCTCCACCCTTTAAAGGTGGCCAGCAGGTCTCTGAAAACATGGAAGTGGAGCAGAAATTCCAGGCCGGCACCTCAATTCCCTTCCCTGGCACCTCATTATCTGCTCCATGCCTTTCCCTGCTCAAACACAAACATCTGTTCCAGCCAAAATTAATTCCAGCAGAATTATTTTCAGGGCAGGACCTACTGCTTGAGGTTCCCTCTGATCCAAATGATTTGACATTAAACAAATGCTCCACTCCTGCAAGGTGAGGAAACTTGAGAATTGCAAACCCCATCTGTCCAACAAAAGGGGAGCCCAAGGAATGCTCAGGTTCATCACTCCAGGTAAAGGAAGGATGAGGAATGCGTTGGTCAAACACTGAACATGGCAGTGGATTGGGACAGAACAACGTTCCAGAGGAAAAAATAATAAAAGAGCTAAGGAATTACCAGCACATGCAGCTCTGCAGGATCCAGAGAGATTCTTGACCATGGATCACAGGGAAGCTGCAGCTGGGTGGAGCCAACCCAACAATTCCCTCATGGAACCTCTGCCTGCTCCCATCTGCAGCAGCTACAACAAGCAGGGAACACCCAAAACAGGTGTGGAACAATCCAAACGACAGGAAAACAGGGCACACATCCAAGTACTGTGTGCACATGGCAACGTTATTAAATATATATATATATGTTTTTTAAAATCCTTTGCGCACGTGCGAGACAGAGCTGCCACGGGGGTGGGATTTCTCCAGGAAACCTCACCTGTCCTGAACAAACAAAGGTGGCTGTTTGCACAGGATCACGGCACTCCCTGCCTCGGGAACTCCCAGCCTCTCCCTGATCAGCACATCCCTTCTCCAAGTGTCATCCCCCCGCCCCTGATCCACAGGGGATTTGCAAACGGAGGGAAAGGAGCCAAAGACATTCCAAAGACATCCTAAATATTCACCCTAAAGGTACCACAGGGACCCTCCCTGCCCGCAGGGCAAATCCCTTGGGTTCTGCAAACAAAGGCACTACCAGCTTGGAGGGGGAAGTGGGATTTAAGGATGTGCTGCCAGTTTCCAAGGAAAGGTTATGGACAGGAGCACTTGGCAAGAAGTTTTCACTGTTTTAGCAGCAGACCCACCCGAAAACAACCTCCTGACACATTCACCTTTGGTCCTACACAATCAGATCCCAAATATCCACATAACAAAGGGCTGCAGGAAAGAACCCGGCTGAGTACCAGACAAGGGAGTAAAATTTCAGGGTCCTTGAGAAGAGATAACTCAGCCAGGGCTGCCCTGAAACAAGAGGGGTTGGGGTGCCCCTTTTCCAGTCATCAGCTGCTCCAGGACACTCCCTGGCTCACACCTGGCTCTTCCTCAGGTATCACAAAATCCAGAACTTGGCAGATGTCACACGTGTGTGTCCCTGGTGAACTCACAAGTGGGGCTGGGCAGAGTCCAGGCATTCCCAGCCCTTTTGGTGGCTTTTTTGGAGAAATGTTCCTTTGGGTTGTGGCCCCTTTCATTTGTAAACATACCTGTAAACCCATGAATGACCTAGATAATCCTGCCAATCCTGCAAAATTTAACTCGTTTAACTCAGTCCCAAAGCTGTTCTGTCTTAACTATCACCCTCCCACCCCCGTTTGTGTAAAAGACACCCAGAGCTCTCTCAGCTCCTCCCAGGAGCTGACTACAGAGACACTTCCCAAAGAAGTAACCTGATAATGCATGAAGGAAAGAGGATCAGCCTGGAAAAAGAATCTGATGCTTCCAGGGCAAGGAGAGAGGGATATGAGGCACAAGGGCAGCTCTTGAGCTCAGATTTCAGGTGTTGAAAATCATCCAGGAGCATCTCCCTTACCTCGGCCTTTCCCCATGCTCTCATCTTTCCCCAGAAATGTCCCCAAGAATGCACGTGAAGAAAACAAGTTTGGTCCCCTCTCCCCTGGCCCAGCTATGGAAGGGCTTGAGCTGTTAATTAAGTCACTGAATGCAGTTAGAAAACTTGAGCACTGGAGATTCCACTGGGATTGGACCCTCCATCATTTCAGGCAGCCGGTGCTTCTGGTCACAAGTCATCTGGAAAAAAAAAAGGACACTCAAAATCACGGGGAGCTGAGGTGACATTCCTTAAGATGACATTCCTCCTCAGCTTCAAACAACCTCCCCAGAAATCAAACTTGTGGGATGGAAACACAGCACTGGGAAAGCAGGAATGGATATCCCCATGAGACTGGGAGTTTGAACTCTGATGAGACTTGGAAACGATTCCCAAAATGAAAAAAAAAACCCAAAATAGAACAGGAATTTTGCTGGGAAAACAGGAATTCATGTCCTGAAAGGACTGGGAGTTTGAACTGTGATATGAGTTGGAAGCAATTCCTAAGGTGAAGGAAAAACAAACAGGAATTTTTGATTTCTGTCTATCACAGGGAGGCCCAGACTGGGCACAAGGGCTGCCTCTCCCAACAGCTCAGTGACCCCACAGCAGTGTCCAAATAACCCTGTCAGTGAGACTTTGCTGGGCCAGAAAATGAGGAAAAGCAAGATAAATCCATGTGCGAACACAGAGACCACACACGGGCGTTATAATTTATGCAGATCTGGTTGTAGGAGCTGTGCCAGAGCTCCCACAGCTTTGGGAAAGGAGCCTCAGCCCCTTGTGAGGAAAAGAGCAACGCACAAGACACACAAAATGCTCCCTCACCGCCTCAGGTTCCGGGTTTCAAACACGGTGTCCTCGTCACTGTCGAGGGAGCCCAGCTCGATGTTGTCGTCCTGGTTCGACAGCAGCCCATACTTCTTCCTCTGGGGCTTCTTCAACCTGAAATGAGTTTTGGGCTCGTTTCTGGTGCCCTCCGACCTGGGGCTGAGGGACAGGGAGAGCACAGTGAGTGAGCTGCTGTCCCCACCCAGCGGGACTGGGGATGGTTTAGCGCTAATTACCTCGGGTAATTAACAAGTGCTGGGGATTTACAGCAACGTTTTGGACTCGCTGCCAAAGGGATGCACGGGGAAGCAGAGCCCCGGCTGGCAGAAGGAGGGGGATTCGGGGAAAATGAGCACAAACACAGGGGTTAGGAGCAGGACTGGGACAGGCAAGGGACAGGGAACACTGTGACCAGATTCAAGGGGACCCAGACCAAGGGGGGATTGGCAGGGGCACGGCCATGGGCGACAGGGACTGGGACAAGCAGGAACACTGCCACAAGCAAGTCCTGGACCAAAACAATCAGGATGACATCCCCGACCAGGGGGAAGCAGGACAAGCAGGGTAGAGAACACTGGAACCGGGACAATCTGGGACACAGCCCGGGACAACGGGAACAGAGACTGGGACCAGCAGGGACACAGCCCTGAGTCAGGGGACACCAGGATGGGGACAAGATCAGAAGCAGGACCAGCAGAATACAGATACAGCCCCGGTGAGGTGCCCATCCCCTCCCCGCACTCACCGGAACGCCCGCAGCACGAAGTAGAGCGCGGCCAGCGCCGACAGAGCGCTCAGCACATAAATCGCCCTCCTCAGCACCGGCAGCCCCGACCCCAGCGACAGCCTCGGCCCGGACTCCTGCTCCGACCCCGACTGCGTCTCGTTCCGTGTGGTCACCCGCGGCGGCTCCGTGCTGTTCCCCGGGTTGGGGACGGCGGCGCGGCCGAGGTGCGGGACGAGGAGGAAAAGGAGGAGGAGGAGGAGGCGCGGCATGGCCGGGCCGGGGCAGCGGAGCGGGAGCGGCGGCCGCAGGAAGGCGCCGGGACGGTGCGTGCGGCACAGGCACCGCCCGGGCCCCGCGGAGCCGCTCGCGGGTTCCGGGGCTGCGCCGTTCCGGGTCGGCCGTGACCCTCTCATGGAGCCTCCGACATTTTCCCCTCAGGGTTGTTGTTGTCGTCTCCTCGCGGGATGTTGTCACCTCGGCGGGGCCGCCATTTCTCCCTCACTGCAACACCCCGTCCGCCACAGACGCCATTTTCCGCTCAGGGTCATCCTTAATCCCTCAGGGCCGCCATTGCTCTCAGAGTTTGAGGACTCTCATTGCTCCCTCAGAGCTGCCATTTCTCCCTCAGCATTGTCCTTTCTCCCTCAAGGCCACCATTTCCCCCTGAGGGTCATCATTTCTCCCTCCGTGCCACCACTTCCCCCTCACAGCAAGACCTTTTCCCCCAGAGCCGCCATTTCCCCCTCAGGCTTATTTTTTTCCTTCAGAGAAGCCATTCCCGTCCCATGCTGAAGACAGCTGCAAACAGAAGCATTTTGAGCATTTTAAGAATTTCTATGCCCCACGTTTTTCCTCTGCAGACATTTCCGGCTGACCAGGGCTCATTGACCGCCCTTCAGCCTTGCTCCACTTCCCCATTTTTCCTCAGGGAACAGTTCAAGCTGCCTGGACACATAGGGCTTAATTTTCAAGAAAGGGCATTTTTGGCTAAAACTGGGTCACCCGAGCTCACGTCAGACCCACGGCACCCAAACATCTTCCCGATGACGCCACTGGGTTCCACATCCAGCTCCTGGATCCAGCGAACATCATTAACTCACTGCCATAATTAGCAATGCCAAAAATAACAGCATCTCCAACCAGGCTCTATTTTTGTACCTGTTCATAATTTCTGCCTGCGTCTAAGCATCCCATTTAGGGAGGTCTTACAAAGGATTATTTGTAAGTATTTTCAGCCTGAATTCATTTAAGCCTCACCTGACTGCATTTTTATCAGCAAAGGCTTCACACACTCTTCAGCCTTCATTATATTTAATATCCTCCTGCATTAACATGCAAAAATCCTCACTGGTGAATTGCTCAATACAACCCCCAGAAGTGTGTCATGGCTGATTGCTTTTTTTAAATGCTGCTCACTTAGATAATTTGAAAAAGGTTAAAGGAGGAAAAGTAGGTTTTGTGAAGTGAGCTCAATAATCCCCTCCTGCAGGCAGGAATGTCTGGAGACTCTTATCAGTGGAAAATGGGAAACTGATGCCTCTTGGGCAACAAGTCCTCGGGGCTCCTGAGTGAACCCCTCACCAAATTCTCAGTGTATCAGTTTCAAAAAATTGGGAAGAAAAGAGCAGGATAAAGCAATCAACTTCTCTTTAGCACAAAAAAGGACCAGGAACAGCTGAGATAATCAAAAACTCTCACTGCTCTCACCCTGCAATCTCCTGCCAGACACATATTCAGAGTGTCAGCCTCTCCCAAGACAAATCCTCCTCAACGAGCTGCCACATTTTTGGGAGCTGCCACATTTTTGGGATTTAACCATCAACAAGACCTCATTTTCCATGAAGATCTGCTTGGAGCAGAGTGTGCCCACCTCCAAAACCACGTTTTTTCAGTGCTCTCAACTGGACTGTGCACCAGGACAAATAATTTTGCCAAAAATATTCTTTTTTACCACAAAAAGTACCAAAGAGATTTGTTTTTTCCACATTTCAGTGTTTTATTCTGGCTTGATGGACTTGGTTCATGTAAAAACGAGCAACACCATTGCTCTGATCTCTTCATCTCCCCACTCCAGTGTCTGTCCTTCTGTCTTCTCTGACGTGTCTCAGCGCTGAAATGGAATGGAGACAAGAGAATTGGAAGGTGGATAAAGATACAGGAACGGAACAGGGTTACTGCAGCACTTAGAGCTCAGAGACAGATAAAAAGGACACAGTCAAAGGGGAAAAAAAGCTCAGGAAAGGGATGTTACCTGCTGGCAAACTTGCTCCAGGATCCCTGGAACGCAGCTCTGGTCGCTCAGGATCCGCTGGCCCTCCGAGGCGCGTGCCGGGTTCCTTCAGCCTGCTAAAGCAGAGAGGCATTAACAGGAGCCCTGGGCAGAGGCTGCTCTCGCCCCCAACCTCCCCACACAGCTCACAGCGCACGAGGGTCTCACAAGCCATCGCTGAACCCATCACACCACAAAGCACAGTCTGGGAAAACTGTTCCGGGCCGGCTGCTGCCCGTGCTCAGCCAGCCCATGGTTTGGATCCCCTAAGCAGAGAGTTAACACTTGGACATGGCTGCTTAGGAAGTGTGGGCCATGGGAAAAAGTTAATGGCAACAAGTAGGATGGCAAAGAAAGCTACAATTAAAGTGAGCAACTTAATGAAGTCTAGGAAGAGTCTCAATAGATGAACACATATCGAGTCAGGGAGTTCGTTCCAATCTTGCTTCCGTACCTACAGCAAGACACGGCTGCATGCCCAACTCTGATCTGTGGAACTCAAGGTGTGCCACAAGCCAAAGGTTGCATACGGCATGGGTTAAACGTTTTTTCCAGCAGCTGACCAAAATTGTCAAAAAGGAATATTTCACAGGTACATTAGACTTTCAAATGAGCTCTCAACAAGAGGAAGGATGCGGACATGAGCAAAAGGAGTTACCTCGAATTACAGGACTATTTCCACATATGAACTAGCCAAGAGAGCAGCTCTCGTCTCAGAGGTTTCTGTTGGAGGCACAACACTTCTTTTCTCCAAGGACACTGCAGTTTCCATTTGCTAGCAAAGAATTCTTAGAACTTGTAAGCAATGAAACAGCTAAGCTAAGCCCGGCATTCCCCTACATCGCACACACGCTCGGCACGCAGGGAACAGCCCAGGGACTGCAGCACTTGGCTCTTCTCTACAGCTTCCCAGTGTAGGCTACAGCAGCTTTGGAGGAAACATCCATTATCCTTCCTAACGTTCCAACTGCACTTCACTCCTAGCAGGCCCTCAGGTTTGTACTTCCAGCCTCTACAGACAAGTTTTGACTATTTTATGTGAAATTCGTTGGCCAATTCAGATGCCAAGACCGATTTTAGGATTTAAATTCCAGCGCCCGGGCAATCGTCCGGCTGGCTCTGCCACTGTCCCTAATCTCCTCTCGCTCCCAAGACTGTTCTTCGTCTCCAAGGGTTGTGTTGTGCAATGAAATGTAAATGTCAGGAGCAGAGTTCATTTCAGACGGTCTTTTAATAGGCTTCGTAAAGCCAAAGAAAACTGTATACAGGAATCCTTTACCACTTCAAATACAACAGCAATGGAATATGCATATTTCTTCCAGTAAAAAAGGACAATATAAATAAACATTTTCAAGAACCTCTTTATGGTAGTTTGCAAGTCTAGTTCTGGGTCATTTACATCATTACAACAGTAAAAATACCGTTATGCGGGTTGAACATACAAGCACGTTTCTCTTTAGATATATCAAGGTGGTTTGCCTTCCAACGGAACCCAGGCTGCATTCCTACCTTGCTACACTAAAGGAATGTTACAAAAGACGAAGGTAATGCACTTGGAGGAAAAAAAAAAAGAAAAAAAAAAAAGAGAAAAAAAAGTCCACAGCTTGTTCAGCTTCCAGTGAACATCGGTACAAGGTCCTTTCTAGCTCAAAAGAAACTGAATTGGGGCCCCATCTTAAAAAAAAAAAAAAAAAAAAACGGAAACGAACACCTTGGCTCATTCATGGAGGACAAAATAAAATCTGAAGTGCTTTCAAAAAAAGATTAAAACCACTTGAAAGCAGAGCTTTCTCCAAGACAGTCTAATCAGACAGTCTCGTCTCAGAAGCTGCCAGGCTGTGTATGACAAGATCAGAACTGATAATACTACAAAAGTGAAAATACAAGTAGATGTACTACACAATAACCATTTCAGCGAAGCTCCAAAAATCTTTATAAATACAGCCATTGGAAGGACGATCTTGAGTCAGGAAGGATTTTTACTCGTTGTGTGTAGCTGAGGACAAGAAGCAGGCACAATTGTAAAGGCACTGAAGCAAAGACAAGTTCCAGCAATTTACTCCCTTTGCATTATTCCGAGGCTACGGCTACTTGGCTACTGAGATCCCCCACCCGCGGGTCAGTGCGTTAGGGCAGCCAGAGTTTGGGCTCCAGGAACACCTTTTTTTTTTTTTAAAACACTTGCTTTGCCTTAGATCCGAGCAACTCCTGCACATGCATTAAATTAGACTCTCCCGGCACCACCACGTCCACAGCCTGAGCCTGTCCAACTCCAGGCTCAGGCTCAGCAGGTTCAGAGTTCCTACAGCACACGGACTCAGCGCTCCCGACTGAAGCGGGACTTACCGTAACTGTCGTAGCTGTCTCTGTAGGAGCCTCCTGAGTTCCTGTCTCCATAGCCACCTTGACTCCTGTGGGACAAACAGCATGTGCTTTACAGCTGCTCGACTTCTCCTCTGCTGGTGTGAGCTGCACCACAGCTTGCCCACCACCCCCAGTGCTGGCTGAGCCCTTACCTGCTATTATAGTAGTCTCTGGAGCCGTTATAGCCTCCACTTCTGGAATCAAATCTGCTGCCACCGTAGCCTCTGTCTCCACCTCCTTGGAAAAACACAAAAACTAAGGTTTTTTTACCAGTCTGACAAGCAACACACACCACACCCCACTCCCTAAACCCAGACATTATGACTGACCCCCAAGCACTCACCTCTGGAGAAGCCACGGCCCCGGCCTCGGCCTCCGCGGAAGAAGCCCCGGCCCCCCGAGGATCCCCCTCTGTAGCCACGGGATCTGTTCTCGGAGGATTTCCCAGCCTGGTCGACTCGGATCTGACGCCCGTCTACAGACTAAAGCACATCCACAATTAGCAGAATTGAAATATTTAAATAGCAAAGCACATACAGAACGAGTTGCACACCTTTGCAGAGCAGTTTCAGGACTTACTGCTCGTCACAAAATAAACTGTACTTCATGCTACAATTAAGCCAAGCAGGCAAACCTACTGATGTATTAATTGTATTTACAGGAATGCCTATAAAGGCACTACCTCAGTCATACAGATTCCATACGGGAACTTTATCTATTTATATTCCTAGAATTTATACATGAATTTTTACATATAAATTCACATAGCCAGGCTTTTTTACATCGGTATCATTTCATGCAAGACACTGGCATTCATCTGTTTTTCCACACAGACTTAACAGCAGCACACATCTGATTCTCTTTCTCCATTATGAAAAGTCAAGAACCAACTCCAGAGCCTCCTCACCTTTCCATTCATGGCCATCATTGCGTCTTTTGCATCATCGATATTTTCGAAAGTAACAAAGCCAAAACCTCTGGACCTCTGAGTCTCTCTGTCTTTCACCACCACGACTGTGAAAAGGAGAGGCAGGAAATAAAAACCCATCAGCACGAGGGAAATTTCACAGACTAGGGGAAACTATCCCATCTTGGCTCTGCAGTCTCACCTTCAGAAATCTGTCCATATTTAGAGAACACTTGCTCCAATGACTGCTCATTGGTGTCGAAACTGAGCCCGCCGACAAACAGCTTTCCCTCATCTGATGCCATTCTGACCTGCCAAACCAACGGAATCGAGTCAGCGACTCAAAATACCTACATAATCCCCGCGAGGCCTGAAACATTAAATCCTTTTAACACCACCTATCACAACACCGATGCGACCTCACAATCCCGGACGCCTTATGCGATTGAGCCCATGCCTTAAATGGTCTTTCAGCCTTATGAGGGGTTTCCCTCAGGGTGGCCGGGAGCGAGGGCCCACCTGGGGCTCCGTGAGGCTCAGGGCCAAGGGCAGTGGAGCAGCATCGCGGCCGGACCCCGGTAGAACCCGCGGCCAGGCCGGGTTCGGTCCCGCCGGCCCCCGCTGGGACCCCCGGTCCCGTCCCCCGACCCTTCGGGCCCAGCGCGCATGCGCGCCCCGCCGCGCCCCCTACTGGCCTTCCCCGCACAGCGCCGCCCCCTCCCTCCCGCTCGGCGCCATTTTGCATGGCCGAGGCCCGTCGCCATTTTGTTTCCGCGCGCGCGTTTTCCCCCGCCGCGGCCCCTTCCCCCACACGGCCCAGCTAGGCCCGCTCCGCCGCATCCCCCGTGCCCACTATAAGGGCACTGATCGGCGGGTCAGGAGCTGCGGCCCAGCCTCCCGCGGGACCCGGCCCTCCGCCCCTGGGACACGGCTCCGCTCGCCGAGGCCCACCCGGCCCGGTGCGGTCCCGGGCGCTCCGCGCGACTGCGCTCACCGATGCCCGAAAGCTGCGAGATCCACAGAACACTTCAAAGCCTCAGCGAAATGTACGGCGAGCCTGGCGGGGCGGCGCCTTATAAACGCCCGTGCCTTATCCCGCCTATCTCATGAATATGCAGATGATCTCCGCTGCAAGGCGGGGCAACACATCACCAAAGCGCTGCCGCCGCTGCACCTCCCGATTGGGCGGGATTTCATTAATATTAACGAGCCGTGGCGGGGGCCGACGGTAGGGGCGCGCAAACAAAACAGCAGCGTGGCCCCGCCCCCTCCACCCACGTGGGGGCGGGGCGCGGCTGACGGCTCCCATTGGCTGCGCCCGCGGAGGCGGGCGGGAGCGCCCCTGTGAGAGGGGAGGAAGTGGAGGCCGCTGATTGGCCAGGGGGCGCGGCCGCCACGCCTCCCTGGTTGAGGAGGCGTGTCCACACTGGCCCAGTTTCGCGCCCTTCTCGCACTGCGGCGGCGGCCGTAGACAAAGGGGCGCCTCAGGGGCTGCCGCCATTTTGGGCGCCGAGCGCTGCCCCCGGCCGGGCCCCGGCGGCTCCTCCCGCTGCGGCCCATCCGGTCACCGCCCCGCTCGGGGAGCCCGTCCTGCCCCCGCGAACTGGCCCTCGGGGCGGCCGCTCTCCTCTCTGTCCCGTGGGGAACGATCCCTTCATGCGCCTCCTTACAGTGTTCTCCTACACGCGCGCTTGGGAGAGGATAGTGGGAAGCAGCCGAAGCAACAAAGTTTCTTCCAAACCCGCTTTCCCAAAGATTGAAGTCTTTAAAATCCCATTCTGAGGTTTTACAAAAGGGAGAATGCCTTCAGTAAAAACTTCCGTATATGAAGAGGAAATTGGCAAAGCTAAAGACGTGTCTCATGGAGAGGCTACGCAGCTTTGAAAGGCCTAAAAATAAATTTTTTCTGTGTTTCATACAATAACTACAATCTCACGTAGAAAAGTGTTTGGAAACATTGGAGAGGAGGAGACACACGTGAAGAAATGGATTGGAGAGGAGGAGATGCATGGGAGGGAATAGCAGCGGGAAGGAAGCGTGGCAAGGACGGGGCTGTGGTGTCACCGTCTGTGTCCTGTGTCTGAGGACAGGACTGGACACATCAGGGGTCACTCTGTGTGTGTCCCCTGTCCCCAGCCACGTTTGCTCTGCTTCCAGAAACTCCTTGTAATTCGCATTGCAGTTTGCAGGCACTGGCCACCCTCCCTCCTTCCTTCCTCTGTCCTTGCCTCCCAGTATTCCCAGTCAGCACAGAAGAAAAACACTGGAGTTCAGAAATCACCGCTCTTTTGTGACTGATTTCCAAACCAGGCCCTGAGACAGAGGAAAAACAAACCATGGGGAATGCATGATTGCCCTGTGGAGCAGAGATCACCCATTCCCTGCCTCCCAGAGTGTGGAAATCAGGCTTTTCCACTCTGATTTGTTGTGATCCCTTTGGGATCTGCAGGAAAAGGACAGTTTGTACATAGGTTATACAGTAATTACAAAACCCAGGGGCACCACATCTCTGTTTTTTCTGCACACACAGGGACAGAATGCTGCCACCAAAGTGCTCAAAAGCACATAAAAAACCCCAATATTGATGATAGACCAAGCCAATATTATTATTTTTTCAGCCATGAAAAAATTTACTCACTTTCCTAGGCCTGGAGGAATGAAGAGACACATCTGCTGTTACTGCAAATTGATTTTTGTCCTTCAAGAGAGGAAAAGATCCCAGCCCTGCAATCACAGGCACAGCATTTTGATTAAATTAGAGACCCATTAACGTGAGCATTTCTGGTCCATGATGAGGGCAGATAAAGTGACCTTGATGCACAGAGCCATTTTCCAGTCTGGGATGCTGGACAGCCAACACCGACCCCGCTGCAAACCTCGAGGGACAAACACCAGGATTCATTGGGATTTGATTCCACACGAAGCCAGACAGGTCGGGTGTTGTGAAAATAACACCAAGAAGCTTTGCTGCTTCAGGGGAATTTGAATCCCAGCAGGGTGAAGGGCTGCTGGGAGCAGAGGAGCTCCTGTGACAGGGGATGGCAAGCACAGCCCTGCTTGGATGTGTCCCAAAAGTGTGATTTCTGACTCCCTGGGGTGTGTTGATGCCTTTGCTTTGACAGTGAGAGTCACCAGGGACACAAGGTGGGAGCTGGGCCAAATGGACACTGTGTGCTCCAGCCCCAGATCGTTCCTGACCCAGGGCATCAGACGTGGCATCAGCTGGGGATTTGATGATCCTCATGGATATTCCATGATCAGGCTGCACACGGGGGCCACAGCAGCCCCATGTCACCAGCCCAAGGGGCTTGGGGACATCTCTGCGTGTCCCACGAGCTGGGCTCTGGATGGAAGCAGCGCTGGGAGCAGCCAGGCAGGCAGCTCACCTGGCAGGTTGTACCAGTCATTAGGGCAGTTAATTAAGCACTGAAACAGCCCAGGATTCACATCCTTAAAGCAAACCTCTTACAGGAGAAGGGCCTGGCAACACCACGCAGGACATGCAGAGTTCAGAGTTCACTTCTGTGTGAGTTCCAGACCTTGCACCCATGGGTGTTTTCCCTGTCTGAGCCCTAATTTTGGTCACCTGCATCTGGCTGAGAGCGGGGCTGTGGCTGTAGTGACCCAGTAAGTGCCAGCACTTCCTTAGGGAGTGCAAATATCCGCTCTGAAGTGGAGCTCTATGTGTGTGTACAGGTACAGCCATGGGAAATCATGAATCACCAGAGGCTGGAAGGACCTCAGGGATCACCTGGAGCCGATTCAAGCAATCCCCCCACACGTGACTGATGTTTTTATCACCTACTTTTTAAAGCTTCCAAGGGCAGAGGTTGTAGGACCAAACATCCTGTTCATGCAAGTCTGATTTCCTGGAAGTTCCGCCCATCCAGCAGCACGGCAGGAACAGTGCCAGATGGAAATGCCATGGGGGAGCAGCGATAGGAGGAGTTGTGCTGCTCCTCCTGCCTTCACTCCGTGCCATTCCCACATCAACATGAACCTCTCTCCTGCCTCCAGCACATCCTGCACCCAGGCAGCTCCTTCCACAGCGTCAGGGGCTTCTCTGTGGTGTTTGTAGGGATCTTTCACAGTCTCTGCACTCACAACTCAGGGCACACGGGATTGCTCAGAGCCGTGCAGCAGCTGAGCCCAAACCTGCTCGGCAGCCCCGGCACCTGCTGGGGAGCCAAGGGCAGCCCCCGCCCCGGGCACCGCTCTGATGAGGTTCCCAAATCCCGGAGCAGCTCCTCTGGTGCTGCCGCCGCGGGCCAGGGCTGGGGCCGGGAGTGCCCGGAGGGGCAGGACGGGGCAGTGGGTGCCACGTCTCGTCCTCTGGAGCTGTGCCTTACCCGGGGCTGGGAGGGAACAAAGCTCTGCAGGCAGCCCCCCCGCCCGCTCCGGGCTCTGGCACCGCGTTCCTGCCCCTGGGACCACCCTCCCTGCTCCCAGCTCTGCACGCCCCGGCACATCCTGCAAGAGCCGCCCACTCTGCCTTTGTTTTTGCTGGGATTGCAGGAAAGGAGGGAATGTGAGGCTGGACTGAAGCGGGGCTCATCCCTGGGCCTCCATCCCATCCATCACCAAACCTCTGGCTCCTTCCTGGTTTTCCTGCAAGATCAGCAGGGACGTGCCACAGGGAGGGCACACGGAGTTTTCCCAGGACTGTCCCCTCACTGTCCCCAGCACAAGACCCCTCGGTGTCCCTGGCAAGGGAGCCCTCGCTGTTCCCACCCTGTCTGGCCCGTGGAAGCTTTAGACCCAGGAGCAAAACAGCAACCCAGGGCTGCATTAGGGAACTGGCAGTCCCAAAGCGCCCCAGGGAAAAGAATATTCCCTTCTCCCTTACTACTGTCCCCGAGGGAGTTGCTCATCCAGCTTTGTAGCTGGAAAGAAAAGCCCTGACGCAATCCCGCCGTTGCCATGGCGAGGAGCGCGGCCGCTGCGCTTTCCTGTCACCGGGATTTACCGGGCTGCGGGACAAAGCCACGGGGAGCAGGGGGGACAGGATCCGCAGGGATCCGATCCGTAGTGAGCGGGGCGAACAGATCCACAGAGAGCAGAAGGACTGGATGCACAAGGAGCAGATGGATCGGATGCACAGGGAGCAAAGGGATCAGATCCACAGAGAGCAGAAGGATTGGATCCACGGGGAGCAAAAGGATCGGGTCCACAGAGAACAGAAGGATTGGATCCACACGGAGCAAAAGGATCGGGTCCACAGAGAGCAGAAGGATTGGATCCACAGAGAGCAGAAGGATTTGATCCACAGGGAGTGGGGGTTGGATCCACATAGAACAAAGGGATCAGATCCATAGGGAGTGGGGGGCTTGGATCCACAGAGAGCAGAAGGATTGGATCCACAGGGAGCAAAGGGATCAGATCTACAGAGAGCAAAAGGATTGGATCCACAGGAAGCGGGGAGATTGGATCCACAGAGAGCAGAAGGATTGGATCCACAGAGAATAGAAGGATTGGATCCACAGAGAGCAGAAGGACTAGATCCACAGGGAATGGGGGAATCGGATCCACAAGGAGCAGAAGGATTGGATCCACAGGGAGCAGAAGGATTGGATCCACAGGGAGCAAAAGGATCAGATCCATAGAGAGCAGAAGGATTGGATCCACAGGGAGCAAAAGGATCAGATCCACAGAGAGCAGAAGGATTGCATCCACAGGGAATGGGGGGATCAGATCCACAAGGAGCAGAAGGACTGGATCCACAGGGAGCAAAGGGATCAGTGCACGAGCTCAGGGCTGGCACAGGTTGCCCTGAGGTGACAGGGGTTGGGGAGGGGTCACAGCAGCATCGGGATATCCAAACTGGAGTATTAGGAAATGAGCTGAGGTCAGGGGGGGATTCGGAATTGGGGATACTGCTGCATCCAGCTGGAGCTGGGGGGAATTTGGAGCTGGGAATGCCAGTGCACCCCGATTGAGGTCAGGGGGGATTCAGGGTTGGGAATGCCGGTGCACCCCAGCTGAGGTGAGGAAAATGGTGAAAATAAGCATGTGGTAACCACGGCAACCATGTAACAGCCTTGGCGCTGAGCTGCAGCTTTATCAGGGCTGGCGCTTCCCAGCCAGATTATGGAAAAGCAAATCTTGTGTGTCAGACCCCCTCCCTACCTGCCCCAACACAGCCAAATTTAGAAACAACTGCACCCAGCATCTCCAGCAGTGGCTTCATCACCCCTCACAGACCACACCAGGGTGTTACTGTGGGATTTTTACCCTTTTCCTCCAGCACTCCCAGCTCACAGCACAACATTCCAGCCACTGTCACACATGAATGCTTTTCCAGCACAAACCCTTCACCTCCCAGCTGTGCCACACCGAAGAGCCCGGCTATGGGAAACATGTTTCAGGGCAGCAGCTCACTCCCACGGGGTCCAAAACTGCCTGGAACACCCAGATGGGGGCTGCCCCAGCTGCTTTCCCATAGGTGGCTCTCCCCCACATCTGCCAGGGTCCCCCTGCACCAAACGTGGCTGCTCCGGTGTGGGAAAAGCAGCAGCAGAAGCAATGTGCTGTTTCTTGCTCCCACCTTCCCTCCTGTCACCCTCCCGGCTGCATTAAGGACTCAGTTCAGTTATGTAAGCCCTCATTAATCATCATCTAAGAGTATTTGCAGCATTGAGTTCTTAAGGGCAGGAGATGCTGCCCAAGGGCAGGACAAGCAGCCTCTGACCGCCTGACACCGGGTGACCTTGCGGGACAGAGGGCTGGGGACGCTGGAAGGGTTTATCAGACTGCAGGGGAAAAGCTGCCAAGAATCGGGAACATCGTATCCCTCCCCGGCACGGGGTAAAGTACACACCGAGGGGGGCCAGCCCAGGTGTTGATGGAAACTGGAGCTTTTCCAGACCCCTTGGGCTCCTCCACACACTTCCTCAGGCGCTGCCTCACACTGCGGCTTGCTGCCAGGATTTGCGGTGGGGCCGGTGGTCTCACACCCCCTACAATCCCATGCAGGGTGGCTTTTGGTCCAGCTCCCTGCACAAGGATCCGGGGGC
>VRYO01002770.1:1419814-1432693 GCA_009812075.1 Sialia sialis | reverse complement strand
TTTTGGACTGAATTCTTGGCTGATTCCACAGCTTTGGCAAACTGGGGATTTTATCGCAAGTCTCTGCATTCCACTCGCAGGCGCGGGGTCATGGGATTAGGGCAGAGCTGACTCTGGCTCCAGAGCAGGGAGAGGAGGGAAAGAGGGGGCGTTTCTCGCTTCTGTGGCTGCAAAAGACGCCGGGCTGCAGCCAGGGGGGTGATCCAGGTGTGACGGGAATCCTTTTCCTCTGTCAGCCTGGGGAGGGGAGCGATCCCGTGGCTTCCAAAGGGGCTCCCAGGCCCGCGGTGCCCGGCTGGGGCCTCGCATGGAGCTGCCGCAGCGAGTGGGAGCGTTCCCACGGGCGCGGGGCCAGCGGCCGGGATGATGCGGGGCACACCCCGGCAGGAGGGTGCAGCCGAACCACTGCACCTCCACCTGCCCGGCCGGCCTAGCCCACCAGGGCACCGCCGGCACCGCCGAGGAGGGAGCGGTGCTGGGCTGGGGGTCCCGGCGCCCCCTCCCCATCCCCCGAGCCCCTCGGGGCCGAGCGGCTCAGCCTTAGTCACGGTGGCAGCGGTGACTCAGTCGCCCGGCGTGCTCAGGTGAGCCACCGCTGCTGCCGTGAGTAAGGAGCTGCTGATCCCACCCTCCCGACACAGCGCTGGGCACGGAGCCCCACCGGAGCCCCCCATCCCTGCAGGATCGGGGTGGACTCGCGGCGGGCGCGGATGTCCTTGGGCAGGACGGCGGTGCCTGTGCCGGTGACGCTGGCGGGGCTGTAAACACCCAGGCGTGTCCTTAGAAACACACAACCGGCTCTGTGTGTTCCCAGCTCTCGGGGACGTGTCCTGGTGGCCTTTGGCAGAGTATGCGGGCGTCATAGCCTGGGGACACTCCAGCTGCCAGCCTGATGCAGCCGGAGCCAGTGGCCCTGCCTGGCCTCGCTTGCCATGCCCTGGTTCTGGGGCACCCCACACTCGCCGGGACTTTGACTTCCACCCTGGCCTCGGGCCAGGGAGTCCCAGGGATGAAGTCACCCCTGGATTGACTCAGGCAGACCCCCTTGGGGGGCTGGGCACACGGTGAGCAGGGGGACCCCAGCACAGGCTGGATGGCTCAGGCCAGACCCCAGGGTGAGTCAGCTCTTGTGAGGGGCTGGGGCTGGGGCAGAGGCCCCCACCCACCTGGCCCCGGCCCCGGGAAGGATGGCGAATCCCTCTGGATTTAGCAGCGCCCAGGTGTGGAGCCATACTTGGCTGTGCTGGGCCGTGGCCCTGCTGCCACGGTGAGGACAGGGCTATTCTGGGCTCCCTGAGCTCACGGGCCCCTTCAGGACACTGAACTCCAGTCCCTGCTCCCATCCCAGTAGCTCCCAGCCCTCGGCCTCCCTGCCTGTGGCCCCCTCAGCAGGGGGAAGCAGCCCTGCTTCAGCCTGCAGTTGTGATGGGATGAGCAGGGGGAACCGTGGACCCCATACCTGGCCACCTCCTGTCCTGCTCTGTGCCCCAGCTCCGCCTCTGTCCCTCTTCCCCTACGGCCCTGGTGTCCCCCAAGCACCATCCTGCCCCCACCTGTGTGCTGGTGTGGCAATTTTTGCAATTCGGGTCAGGAGAGGTCCTGGTGGTTCCATCAGTACCATGAGCACAGGCTGCCAGCTTGTGCCCACCAGTGGGACCCTCTCCTGGGCACAGCCAGGGGCTGAGACCCCCCCCCTTAGGGCAGGACTCAGCTCCTGTGCCTGGGGAGCCCTGCAAATATGGGTAGAAAACCATCAAGGTGAGAAGGGCAGGATGGACAGACCCCCTGCCCTGTGACCAAGAGGCCCCAGAGCCCTGATCCCTCACATCTCCTGGGCCCCCTGCACCCCCTGACCCCCTCCACCCCTCCCTCAGCGCCAGCGGCTGTTTCCCAGACGCTGCCACATTTCTTGGTTTGTTTTAAATCCCGGCTCCAGGAGTCAGCCGACAGCTCAGCTGTTGGTGGTGATGTTATTATTGTTGTTATTATCATTATTATTATTTTAAATGCTTAAGCGAGTTGCCAGCCTTGGGGAGGGGAAGGACTCAGGATTTCGGGAGCCTGTGTGGATGCACAGGGAACCTTGTTCCTGGGGTGACCCAGCCTTGTAAACCCGAGGGAAAGTAACTCCCTATTCCACCGTATCCAATCCCATCCCACCCTCTCCCAACCCATCCCATCGCACTCCAGCCCTCTGATCTCACCGTGGGCTCACCCCGTGAGGCGTCATCCCCAATCCTGGGAATGCTCGCACACAGGCTGGCAGAACCATGTGGGATGGATGCCTGGCCGGTGCCCAGAGCCGGGGGTGATGCCAGCAGGGGATCGCGGTGCCCGGCGGGGAGCAGGGGGGGCGTGGGGCCGGTGTCCCGCCGGGCTGCCCCACGCTCTGACACACGGGCGCACACTCAGCGCCGCGGCATTCCCGCCCCGCTCCTGCCCCCGGCTCCCCTTGGAGCCGCCTCAGGAATGCGGGAACCTCACCCGGGCGGGGAGTGCGGTGCCAGCGCGGAGCCGCGGGCACTTCTCCACCCTCCCCCGCCTTGGGGGGCCGGCCTGGGGACTGCTGGCTCCCCAGGCTAGCACGGGATGGGGTACACAGAGACCTGGGGTGGGCCCTGCAAGGCTGGCACCTCTTGACCCCCGAAACAGGGAAGGAGGAACAGGATCCGTGCAGGCAGGATGTGCCCCAGGAAACCCCGACTCGGGCGGGATGGGGACGGGAGGAGGCACTTCCTCCTGGCCTTGTCCCTTCACACACAAGTGCAACCCCTTCCTCCCCAAGGGGCACACGCGTGTGCACAGCCACGCGTGCTCACCCCGCACACGAGCTCCGTGCGTGCACACACTCTCGCTCGGCCCCGGTGGGTGCTGCACCCCCACCCACGCTCCCACACCCACGTTCCCACACCCCGGCCATGGGCGCAGGCACCCCCTCCCTTCCCGGCCCCCCGCGCTCCCCCGCGGCCGCAGTTCCTGTTTACGGTGATGGAGCCGCCTGCCCGGCCCTCCCGACACCGGCGGGGGGGTGACCGGGGCATCGCTGCTGCTGCTGCCTCTCCCGTGCCTGGCACCGGTGCTGATGGGTTCCCGGCTGCGCGGGATCACCCCAAGGATGCAAGCCCACGGCCCATTCTGGGAAACAGCAGCAGGAAATCCTGACGGGGAAAAGAGCTGGAGCCCGTGTGGCACGGGCATGAGCAGGGTGCCACGATGCTGCTGTGTGTGGTGTGGGTGCCCCTGCCCAGTGTTGGGATGTCCCAGCACCGCCGGACTCTCCAGCTGGAGCAGGGTCCCATGCCCAGGTGGGGGGCTCAAGGGAGGTTCCATGCCCGGGGCCCAGGTGTGTCACAAGGAGCCGAGGGAGGAATCCAGCCCTGGCCCGGACCCACTGTGCCGCATTCCCCAGCGCCGAGCCACGCTGAGAGGAGCCGGGCTCAGCTCATCCCAGCACTCGACCTGTGGGGAAACTGAGGCACCGGCTGGGGAAGTGACTCACCTGCACTGTGGCCTTTAAATGCACTGCTCCGATTAGATAATGGGCGGAAGGATCAGAGGGAGCCCGACAGCCCCTCATTAAACCTTGGGCTGCCCAAAGAGCCTTCAGTACTATCAGAGCCCGTGGCCACCTGGGCCGGTGCTGGCCCGCGGGAGGCAGCCCTGCCCAGAACCCACCCACTCACATCCGCAGGCGGCTGCAGCACCTCACATCTGTCCCTGTCGCAGGGTTCCTGCCCACAGGAGATGCTGCCTCTCCCACGCCCCCCTAGGAGCTTGCAGGAGGTGGTGAGAGGCATTTTGCAGCCTCCCTGGCAGGACCCTGCACCTTTGGGGCGCTGTATCTGGGACACAGGGGCTGCAGCCGGCCGGGGTCGGGGCCGTGGCCCATCTGCCAAGACAGGATGTGGGGCCGGACGGGGGACACAATGTGGGGAAGTGAGAAGGGGACAGTAGGGACGGGGACATCCCGTCGGCACAAGTGGGCTCACAGCCCCTCCAGTCCCCAGAGCTCCGACTCCTCCAGGTCCCCTGCGCGCCCCCAGCTCTCCGTGTGCTCCTGCACCTGCCTGGCCCGGGGGGCCCTGCCTGCAGCGGCCTGTCCGCGGGCGGCCGGGACGCGAAGGAGCTGGTTTGGTTGGGCCGGGCAGGTGTCGGGTGGGAGCGGGGTCCGCTCAGCCCACACAGGTGTGGCCGCGCCGGCTGCGGCAGCAAAGCTCCGCGCCCGGCTGGCCCCGTCTTGCTGGGTGGCAGGAGCCTCCCGCGCCGCTCGCAGCCCGGGGCGGGCGGGCACACCCCGTCATTACCCCACAGCAGCTGCCGGCGCTGCCCGGGCAGGGAGGGGACGGCAGGGCCGGCACGGCCAGGTGGGGACGGGGACGCTGCGAAGCCATCGCCCACCCGCGCCTGGCCCTCGCCTGCTGCGGGGAGGGCGAGCGGGGGAGTGGGGTTCGTGGCCCCCTTCCCCGATGGGACCCTGCGGGGGCACCCCCGCGCCCCATCCATGCCCCCGACGCGTGGGGGAGGCAGTCGGGGTCAGGCCCAGCAGCTGCTCAGGACGTGCCCTGCGGGTCCGCAGCGCACAATGACCCCATTGAGGTCCCGCAGAGCGGGGGGGGAGATACCCAAGGTGGCGGTGGCAGAAGTGACTCCAGTGTCACGCCAGGCCTCAATCCTATTTATACCCGGCGGAGGGGTGGCCTTTGAGGGAATGGGGATGGAAGCGCTGCCGACCCCTCCCCGCAAGCATGCGGGGCATCCCGGAGGGCAGCGGCCCCGGCCCCCCGGCTTGCCCTCCCCACCCCACGCCCTAGCTCGGCGCCAGCCCCGCCAGGAAGAGCCCCAGCGCCGGGACCAGCTGCAGCCGCTTCCTCCCGGCCCCGCCAGGAACTGGGGAGCCCGCGGGGGCTCCAAGCCCTGGAGGCTGCAGAGGGGCAAAAAGAACTGAGCGGTGGATGGAGCCCCAGGGCTCGCGGGGGGCTGGCACCGGGCACCTGGGTGTTGGATGCCAGGATCCAGCTGGGAACTCCTCGGGAACCTCCCAGCTTTACCAAGGGCGAAGTCCCGGCACATCAAAGGCGGGCGGAGGCAGCGGGAGCCGGGGCAGGAGCCTTTGGTCCCTGCCAGCGCCCGGCTCCACCACCCCACGGAGCTCCCACTGCCCTGCACCGGGGTCCCGTGCCGGCACACCTGGGTCCGGGGTCGTGCCCCTTTCCACGGCGTGGCGCCCAGCCCATCGCTGTGGCAACCGCCACCAGCTCCGGGTGTATTTTCTGCACCAGGGCCGCCGTGGGAACCTGGACGGGTGCCACCTCATTCCGCTGGGCTCTCTGGGCCGCCTTTGTAGCCGGCGAGGAGCCCAGCTGGCAGCCGCTTCCTCCCCGGGCTCCCCCTGCACTGCGCGGGTCACGGCCCCGGCCGGGAGGCGGTGGGAGGGGGCTTTGCTGGAACCCCCCGCACGGGGCCACGCACCCCCTCTGGCCCCCCCACGGCTTTGGGCCACCTCCAGCAGAGCCAAGTGCGAGTGGCCTCCAAGGCCGCCCCGAGCGAGGGCCGTGCCCATGGCCTTGGGGCACCGAGCCCCTGCCAAGGCACCTGGGACCCCCAGGGCAGCGCTGCCCCCACCGCCCCCTGCCTGGCTCCGGCAGCTCCCGGGGGGCTCCCCGGGGGGCTTCTCCACAGGGGTGGAATCGCCAAGCACAGCAGCACGAGCTGAGATTCCCATGTCCCGTTCCCACTCTCCCCAGCCTGCCAGTGGCTTTCCCCATCCGTGCCTCAGTTTCCCCACGAGACAACGCGCCCCGGGCCAAGGTTTGCCGCGTGGCCGGCGCGGCGCTCCGGGGCTGCTGGCCCGGGAGCAGCATGACAAGCTCTGTCGTGCTGGCTGCAACACCCGCCCTGCTCAACACCCGCCGGCGCTCGCTCTTGTGCCCAGATTTTGGGGGTGAGGCCGCCGGGGCGACGCTCCCCACGGCTTCGATGCCGTCTGCAGGCAAAGCACCCCCAGAACCGGGACCGAGGGGCCCCACCAGGACAGATCTGGTGCCAGACCCTGAGCCACGTCCCGCTCCTCCCCACAGGGTTTTCCCTGAGCTGTGCCATGCTCCCTCCGCGGGGCCACGTGCGTGGGAGGGCGTCGGAAAAGGAGCATTTTCCAGAGCTGGAAACCCAGAGGAAAAAGGCTGCCGGCCGGAACGATTAACGCGGGCGGGTTAATCATTACAGCAGCCCCCCCTCCATCCTAAGGAAGCTGTGAGGATTCGGCCTTCAAGCTGCCCAAGGGCGGCGTGGCCCAAGGACACTCCGGGCTGTGCTGGCAGCGTGTGGAGCCTCCGCTGACCTTCCCACGCCAGGGCCAGCGGCAGCACCCGCGGGCTTGGGGGTGGGAGGGGGCCAGCTCTGCACCCAGGCGCTTCAGAGCCTTGGGGACTGGCAGGGAGCTGCCCGGCACCCCGAGGGAGCTGCTGCCACATCCTGCTACGCATGGCAGTGTGAGGGGTGGGGGCAGCCTCTGTACCCCCACCCTGGTACTGCAGGGTGGGCACCGATGGTGCGGGGCAGCAGCTGGCACAGGCAGGATCCCCAACGCGCCGGGGTTTGGGCAGGGAAAGGGGCGGCTCTGCCGGATGAGTCAGCCCGGCAGGAGCGGGGCTTCCTGGGGCTGCGGTGGGGTTTGGGGTTGTTTTTCCTGCAGAGAGAGGAGAGCTGGAACCTTTCGCCTGCATTCGGGACTGGGTGGGACGGGGAAATGCCACGCGGCCAAACGCAGGGAGGGCCGCCAGCACCGGGAGATTTGGCCTGGCAGAACCCGGCCCGTCTCGGAAATCATCCCCCGGAGAAGCGACGCCGCCGGCAGAATCCGTGATGCTTCACTTTCCGAGCGCTCCCGGCCCCGCTCCCCACCCTCCATCTGGCAGCAGAGGATGCGAGTCATGGGCGAGAGCCCTGGGTGGAAAGGGAGGAGGGAGGGGGCAACACCAGCGCTCCCCCCTCTCCCACCACGTTCCGGGCAGCCCTTCCCCTCTCACACCCACCACGCCCCAGCCCAAAGCCAGAGACAAACAGGTCCCGGGCTCCCGGGAGTAACTCCGCCACACTGCCCGTGCTCGCAGTCCTGCATGGCCCCAGCAGAGGCAGGGACCCAAAAGCAGGGGCACCTCGGCACCCACCGCCCTAAAAAAAGCACAAATCAGATAGACGCTGCCGTGCCCCAAGGGACAGAAAAGTGCCACACTGGTGTCACAATCCCGGCTGATGTGGGGTTTGGGGAGAGGAGGGAGAGTCACCTGCTGAATCACATCATGATCCACACCAGGGCTGCCCCCCACCTCCCTGCCTGCCCCCAAGCTGAGCTCATCCCTGCAGCACCTGCCACAGCAAGCCAGGAGCAGAAAAGGGCTTTGCCTCTGGAGCAGCTGCAGCCACACATCCCCTGCACAGAGTCAGGCCATTTTCATGGCATGCAGCAGGATGTGACTGGTGGTGGCTCTGGCATGGGCAGTGGGAGCTGGGGGAGGAGGAGAACGTGGCTCTGCAGAGCCAGATAACGAGCAGGGAGAGGAAGGGACAGAGCAGAGGAGAGGGGCTCAGAGCTGAGCTGCAGGGAGCAGGCTGGGCTGGGAGTGTAGAGAACACAGAGAATCACCCATACAGGCCTTGCACCCCCAAAAGTGCAGCTCAGGCTGAGGAGGGCTATGATGCCTCCAGCCAGGCACCCACAGTCCCTGCCCAGTGCTGCTCCCATCCTGGCTCGGGACAAAACCTTGTCCTTGCATCCATGAGGCCCCATCCCCAGGCTCGCTGGACATGGAAGGGTCCCTCACTGCTCCCCCCAAACGCAGCCTACAAGTCCCAGCAGGCGTCAGGCTGCAGAGCACCCGGCCAAGGGCACCCAGCGAGGGGGGCAGGACCGGATCCCTCAGCCCCCCCCCAGCTCCCCCGGCGCTGGCGGGAGGCAGTGGGAAGAGCTGGTGAGAGGACGCTGACGGAGACACTTTTTTCCCATCCTAAAAATAGCAGCTGGCCGTTTCCCCAGCTTCCCGGCCTCGCCAACGCTCTTCCATTAGATGAAAAACCCAAGGCAGCCACCTTCCGTCAGCACGGCTGCGTGTGCCGGGGGAGGCTCACGCAGCCGAAATAGCAGCTGGGGACAGAGAGGGGCAGCGGGAGAGGGAAGGGAGCCGGCCGGCCCCAGTAATTCCCAAGATGTTTTAATTAGCACAGCTCTGACTCTGAAGCTTTGCTCATGCTCGGTGCAAAGTCTGACCTTTAAGGAAATAAAAAAAAAAAAGGGGAATGAGAGGGGAAGGGGAAAAGGCACTGGAGCAAGCTCAGGAGCTGGAAGTCGGCTGAGCTTCAAATAGGCTCCGCGTCAGGCACTCGGAGGCTTTTAATAAGCCACAGAGTGAGAAATTTAACACCACGGGCTCTATTTTTGATCACTTGTGAAGGGGGGGGAGAGAAAGACAGAGTGAGCGAGAGGAGGGGGAGGAGGTGGCGGTGAGAAGAGGAGGCAGCCAAGATTACATCCTGGGTGGCAGTGCTGAAAATAGCCGTGCCCTGCTCTGAGCGCAGAGCGGTGGGAGCCGCGCGGGGCCCGCGGGAGGCCGGAGCAGCAAACGCTGACCTCACAGGCAGCCAACGCACCTTCCCCGGCTGGAACACTGCAGGGAAAAGGGGATTAGAGCAACGCAGAGGAAGGGATGGAAGCTCTGCACAGCAGTGGAAACCCGAAATCCCTCTGGGAAGGCGTGGGAGGGTGGCATGGAGCGAGGGGCCTGGCAGCAGCTGGTGCAGCAGGACACTCAGGACACACATCCCAGATGCCTGGCACAGGCAGAGCTGTCCCGTTGCCTGAACACACCCCTTCCCAGTAGCCCAGCGAGCCCTTCCTGCTTCCCTGGGCTGTGAGGAGCCATGAGGAATGCCGAGTATTCTCCTCAGATGGACTGCACCCAGCGAGGACCAAGCTCAGCAGAGCGGCTCCAGCCATCCCCAGCACAAATGGAAGCAGGAAAGATTCCCACCATGCACAGCATCTGCCTCTCTCTCCACACCAAGCCTGTCTGCAGGAGCTGGCAGCAGCAGGGGTGGGGCAGAGCCTGGCAGCTGTTGTCCAGCTGTGGGAAGCACTGTGCTGTGCCAGCGTGGATTCCTGCAGCGCTGCAGCCAGGAGACTAAGGCAGAGCCACTGCTGAGGCAGAGAGCTGGCACAGGACAGCTCTGGAACAGCTCTGTGCTCCTCCTGTGCTGCTGAAATCCTGCTGTCCAAGTGGTTACTGGAGATGGTGGTGGCTGGAGCACAGGGAGAGAATTATAAACCTGTCTGATGATGATGAACCTCCCAGGGGTGAGTCTCCCCTGAGTGTGCCCAGCCAAACCCCAGGGCAGTGCTGGTGACCCCTTCCAAGGGTGAATCTGCCTTGGGGCAGGAGCTGGGAACTGCTCCTGGCTCCAGCTGCAATTGCTGCCTGGGAAGAAGGCGAGGTGCCACAAGGGGGGGTCACATTTCCTTTTAATTGATCAGAACCATTTCTCCACCTCCATTTGTCCCGTTCCATCTGTACATTCCAGGGAGCAGAACAGGGACAGGCTGGGAGTTCTGCATCCACTGTGGGATTCCTGAAAAACACAAAGTGGGGTTGGGTTAGCACGGGGTGGGCTTGGCTGGGCCATGGATCCCAATCCCAAAGCTTGGCCCCACTCAGCTGCTGTGAGTAAACACGAGCCACCAGCTCTCTAGGACCAAAGAGCACCCGGAGCAGAGATCAGGAGAGAGCAGGAGCTGGTGCCCTCCTGTGCTCCAGGCTGAGCCTGTTGGAGGCTGTCAGTGACTCACAGCCCTGCACAGCACACAGCTCCCGGCTGCCAGCACGTGGGAAGGGAAGGGATAAGGCACAGTCTGTGCAGGGCAGAGCAAAAAGAGGCCACAAGGTAAGAGCCCGGCCTCACCTCCCCTGAGACTGAAGCTGTTTGTCTTTAGTGGGAGCACGTGGGGCAGAGATCACATGCTGCTCTCCCTGTGGGGCCCAGCACCTCCCCTCTGCCCCTGAGTTGTCCCCAGGTATGGCCAGTCCCAGTGAGGACTTGGGGCACCAGAGAGACTCCAGCTGTGACTGCAGCTCCCAGTCTGTCCCAGCACTGAACTCCAGTGTCACAGCAGGGCTGGACCCCACAGTGTCAGGGTTGCACCCCACAGTCCAGCCCACGGTGAGCTCTGGGCTGGGGACCTCCATGAGCCCCTCAGAGCTGAAGCCTGACCACAGCAAGGGACAGCTGTGGTCACTGCTTCCCAAAAGCAAGGCAGATCCCCTCACCCAGCCCAGCAGGCCCTAGAGCAGGTCTGTATGCTCAGCCAGGCTGCAGGTGAACCTCACCTGGATTTACTCCAGAGCCTTTACCAGGGCTTCATTAGCTTCTACTTTAATCTGAGCTTCTGCTTTAGCAGCTTCATCGGACGCTGCTGCCATCTCTGACACGGCTTTCTCCAGGTTGGATTTAGCAGTCTGGACATGAAGGCACAAAGAATGTGTGTCAATGGGAGACACTACAGGAGAGGGGACTGTCCTTCCCTCCCTCCCCTGCAGCCCTTGGACCTTCATATGGATGCCAAGGACCCACTGAGACTTGGGAGCCCCACAGAGCTACAGACACAGCTGTGCTGGCCCCAGACACCTTATCAGCAGGGAAAAGCTGTTCTGGAGGTGAGGACAAGGTCAGTGTCTGTCCAAGGAGCAGGAAACAGTGTGGAGATTAATGAGTGCAGAGCTCCCTCTCTCCAAAGAGTTCATCCACCAAGGAGGAGCCCCAAGCCTCTAATCCCAAAATGTAGTGGGGGTGCAGGCACGTCCCTGCGCACAGCAAGCTCCCAAGACAAGGGGAGAAGGGGGACAAATCCCAGCCAGGGAGGGAGTCCAGGGCTGGTGAAATCTCTGGGTACTTACAGCCAGGTCCAGCATGTCCATGGTCACTGCCTCCTCTGCCAGCACCTGCACCGTGGAATCGGCGTGGACAGTGACAGAGCCGCTGCTCACTGCAAGCACAACAAGGGGTGGGTCAGCTAGGGCTGCCAGAGGGGATCAGCCCAGGCATCCCCACCATCATTTACCAAAATAAACCCTTGGTCCCCCCCTCTTGTCACATTTCCAGCATTCAGGGACTCAGCTGCCACTCCAAGGCAAGCTGGAGCAGCAGATGCTCCCAGAGAGCCTGGGCAGAACCAAGACTTGACTCCAGCCCACGGCTCCCAGAGCAGCTTCCAGCAGCCTCTGGCAAGCTGGGAAAGCAGAAATCCCTGGAAGTGCACCAGGCCACACCTGGATGGGTAGAGCTTCCCTTGTAAAAGTGCCAAGAACATCATCCCCACGCACACCTTTCCTCCCCAGCTCCTCCTGCCTCGCTCACCAAAGTACTTGGTGGCTGTGCCATCCTCGGCGTGGACTGTGACAACACCTGGCCGCAGCACCTGGAGCGTGGGGACGTGGGATGCCAGGATGCCAAAGGAGCCGGTCAGCGTAGGCACATCCACCTGCTTCACGTTGGCACCATCGTAGAATACCTGGATGGAAAGGGCAAAGGGGCACAGTCAGCAGGGATGGAGGCATGGACAGCCCAGGGAAGAGCCCATCCCGAGGGAGCAGCCCAGCTCGCAGCTCCTGGCAGGTGCAGCACACCCAGGTGTGCCCAGGACAGGCTGTACCTGCACAGGGTGGGAGTGGAGCTGGGCTCCAGAGGAGAACTCCTGGCAAAGGCAGTGGGGAAGCGTTCCCAGCTCCCAGGGGCACGGCAGGGAGGCGGCACATGGAGACACAGAGTCGGGAGTGGGCGAGAGGCGCCGGCACAGCCGGGAGCAGCCTGGGAAGCGCGTGGGGAGCCCTGAGCTGCCGTCCCCGCTGCGGCCCACGCTGCCGGGCTGTCCCTGTCCCCAGCGCCAGCCCGCGCCCTGCCCCGGGGACAGCACCGGGCCCGGCGGGGGCGGACCGGCCGTGTCGCGCTCCGGGCCTGGCAGGCACAGCGGGCCCAGCAGCGGCGCTGGAAGGGCTGGACCGGCCCCAGGCAAGCCCCGGGAGCGCCGCGGCGGGGACCGAGCGCCTGGGGCAGGCGGGCAAGGCCCGAGGTCAGGGCCAAGGTCAGCCCGGTGACAGCCCTGTGACAGCCCGGCCGTGCCCGGACAGAAGCAGAGCCCCCGGGAACGGACAGACCCGCGGGGGCGGCAGCACCGGCCGCGTCCCGCCCGCCCCCGGCCCTCAGGACACACCGAGCGAAGCGGCGGCGGGGGCACAGGGACTAGGGCCGGGGCAGGCCTACCTGTGTGGGTGAGGCGAAAGTGAAGGCCATGGCAGCGGGGCCGCCGGCAGGATCGGCATAGCCGCGGGCGGGGGGCAGCGGCAGCGCGGGGCGGGCGAGGCGGAGGAGGCGGCGGGCGCAGAACATCGCAGCCATGGCGGCAGCGGCGGCGGCGCGGGGCAGGCCGGGACGGCGCCGGACCACAGCTCCCGGCGCACCCCGCGCGCCGCCCGGCGGAGGAAAAGCGTCACGATGCGCCGCCCGGCCTTATGGGAGTTGTAGTCTTCTCCGCCCGCCGAGTGCCGTGGTGCTGGGCGGGGGGGCTCGCTCCGCCTCCGCACTGAGGGGCCGCCGCACCCCCGGCCCCCGGTCCGGCCGTGCCCCAGCGCCTCGGGGGGCTCCGGGACAGGGATGGAGACAGGGAGGTGAGACAGGGATGCAGGTAGGGCTGTTGGGCAGGCAGGGGTACAGGCAGGGATGCAGGCAGGGATAGAAGAAGGACTGATGCAGGCAGGAATGCAGGTAGGGGTGGTGCAGGCAGGGCTGGTGCAGGCAGGTGTGAGGGCAGGGATGGAGGCAGGGCGGGTGTAGGCAGGG